>JPFM01000015.1:349235-552336 GCA_000733375.1 Paramecium sexaurelia
AAAGTAAAGAAAACTACAATTTATACTTCAATAACTAATAATTAATTAAATCCTCAATCTGTTATGTGTTAAGAATTAGAAGAATATGGTTATTTTTCGAAAAGAACTAGAACATAAACTATGTTCCTAAATTTCATTGAAGCTATTAGTTAATAGGAATTGACCAAAGAGGTTATATTTCATTAAAAGAAAAAAGAATAATATGAGGATATAACAATAATACAAATTTATGACACCTCTAAATTGAATTAGGATGAATTAAAGATTTTTGATATTTTTCAATAAATTATGAAACAAAAAATGATGAATACAGTGTGGATTAAATATGGATAATTTTTGGAATCTATCATATAAGATTATGGACATGAAATAGAATAAATTGTCAAAGATATAAATTAAGATAATAAAAAAATGTTGAATGATTGCCTATCATTAATATTATAAGAATTTAAAAATGTTAATTAATTAAATGAAAACATAAAAGTAGAAATAGAAAAGAGTTATAAATTTGATATTAAATATGATTTATAAAAAGCAAAAGATCACTTTATTTTTGAATTATAAGCTGAAGCATAATAATATTTTTATTAAGCGAATATCTAAACCTTTATTGCTAAAATCAAAACAAATGTTACATAAGCATTATAAGAGTATTACAATGATTTATTAATGATAGAGATCTTAGAATTGATAGATGATTTGATTTGATTCATATCTATAAATATGATGTTTAAAATATAATCGTAAGTCATACTATTATTATTAACTTTAAGTTAAATTCTTAGTTTCTTTCAGTATCTTATATTCAAGATTGCTATAATTAAATCTATTATCGTGGTTGCAGCAAACTCATTAAAATTTGTAGATTAAATAAGCATTTAAATTTAATTAAAGCATCTTACATCTTTAGAAAAAGTAAACAATTGCTTGAGCATTTAAGATATAACTATATTATGTTTCAGGATGAGCTAAATCTTATTTTAAATATCTTTCAACTTACAAATTAATCGAATTATGAACACACAAGCCAATAATTTAAAATATGTATATAAGCTTCAAAATCAGACTCTTAAAAATATACTCAATTATAATTCCTCTCTTTTGTTTATATAAAACCTAGATTGTATATTCCAGCAAGTTTGGCCTAAATATTAAAGTATGGGAAGTTTTCTTTGTCAAAATCTTTTGCGAAATATAACTAAACTATCCTGATTTAATTTTAATAATAACAAAAATACCAGCTCCAATTAGAAGATAGAAAAGAAATTTAATCTAGAATAGTGAATTGATGATCATCAGGTTTCTAGATTAGAGTTTTTTAGTCTATTGCTGAAATTAGTTAAAATTTTACCATCCTATTTTCTTGATATTTAATCTCATCTGTTTAAATTGAATATATCTCTTTACCAAATATTCATATTTTAATATCATTTATGTCATTTCCATCTTATTCATAAAATTTATTTATTACATAGGCTTTATGTAAATAATTGAGTATTTAATTTAAAAAAAATAAATTATTTTTTAATCAGTCACTTTATTATGAATACTTTTAAATTTATAAAAGAAAAGAAAGAAACATTACGAATTTGATTTACTTTATCAAGCAAAATTGAAAAGTATATAAAGTTTGTATTAAACTTTAATATTAAACTCTAAAATTATTTCCAAATTGATATCATTATTACTTATTTATTTTTATAATAGATTTTTGAGATTTCATTTTTATTTTGATCTTCTATTTTATTATAACTGTTGATATTGATCAATAAGTTATAAACAATAAAGAAAAGAAAAACTCATTTCTTGATTAAGAAAGTAAAGAAATAAGTTTAAACTTGTTTAAACTGAATCAATATTAATGAAAACATATTGCTAAACTAAGGGTTAATTTAAATGAAATGCAAATTCAGGGTTTTACATTTATCTAATTCTATTAACTGAGACTTTGAAATAATACAATGATGCAGCAAAGTTATTCAAAAGCTTTATCTCAAAAAATTCAAAAATATCTCATTAGAAATAATCACCAAAGATATCTCATTAAGTTGCCAAACCATAGTAATAAAAGAACAATCGAATATATATTATATAATTATAATTTTTATTTAAAATATATAGAGTTCCTTCTAAAATTTAAATTTATTTGATGCTCAATTACATTTAATTTAACACAATCCTAATGCTTTTATATATAAAACATAATATTTTAATCTTGATTACCCATGTTTTTTATGGGAATCAATATATAATATTTCTCAAGATTTAACATTTATAATAATATTTCATTTATTTGATAATCAGGCCATAAAATGATCTTATATATAACTTTTATCAGGTTATAGAGCTAAATTTATTTAAAGCAATTAATTTATTTATTTTATTTATCAGAATAACTTATACTGATTTCAATTTTGATATAGAATAAAATTATATTTAAAGATTATTCTCTTATTGAACTTTTCAATCAAGACTATGGATTTTCTGTTAAAATAATTATCGTATGCTTAAATTTATATAATTAATTAATTTGAGTATGTACATATTCAAATAAAATATTATTAGATTTTTTAGAAAAGAATAAAAATTATTTTCTAAAGTGATAATTCAAAATATATAGAAATGTTAGAACTTAAATAGAGGATTAAATATTCTTCTAATATTCAAATTATCAATATTTTCAAGGAGAATTAACTCGAAACTTTGCTTGATTAACAATAAGTTAATGAAAAATATTTAATAACTAAAAAATTTTTTTTACTGTAAATTATTCATACGTGGCCGTGGCTGATGATGTTAGAAGGAGGCATCTTGAAAAAGGGCTCAACTTTTCTAAAACAATTTTTCGTTGAGGGGAAAAGAGTCTAGACCTCAATATTACCTCAGAGTTTAAAAATGCTTGAATTTAATTCAAGCTAACAACTTTGTCAATTTACAACCTAATATATTTTTCAAACGTTTTGATATTTCCTAATTTTTATAATAGACCTATTTTCCTCTATAAAATTCTTTTATAAGATTTAGGAATGAAATAGACTTAATTTATAAATATCAAGCAACAATTTAAAATAAAATAATATAAATTAGATTAAAGTATAAAATTAGAAAAAAATTATCGATAGCCATTCAAAAAGGTGTTGTTTAACTTAAAACTATGACTTAATAATGTTTGCTAATAAGTTATTTTTATTAATGTTTTTAATATTAATTTAAAAAGGTAATAATAAGATCTTGATGTTTATATTAATTATTAACTAGCTCTATATTGTTTCAACATTTAAGTGTAATATATATCCACATTCTCCAATTGAATGTATTAATAGCACTAGAGGGGAAAAATGTAATTAATAATAATATATTATTAGGTAAATATGACTATCAAGAAAATAGGTGCATAGATTTGAAATAGGAAAATTTAGGTTGCCTCGAAAATTTAAATTAAGAGGCTTGTATAAATTAGCTAACAAATATAATAGGAGAACAAGTTTAATGTAAGTCCTTTTTTTGTTGAATTTTATTAGGTGCTTTTTTAGATAGATGTTAAGCAATTAATAATGATTTACTTTAAAAGATGGGTTGCTCCAAAAGATTGAATAAATTAGCATGTATGAATGTGAAATAAGAAAAATGTGTTTGGGATAAAATGTGCAAAAATGTCGATGAAGATCTAATTAGGAATTTTCATTCAGATATATTGAATATGCCAGTAAATCCATATACATGTTAATCGATTTAATAAGGACTATGTATATATTCATATCAAATAGATTTGAGTTAAGGATTACAAGAAGAATTTAGATGTATTTAAATGAGATAAGATTAACTTTCAACATATTAATGTAGTTAGTTAGGATTAAATGAAAATGGATGTATTGCTATAACAAATTAAGATTAATTATGTAAGATTTAATACTTTATATTTTTAAGGTGTTTTTTAGAATAATAGATGCTAAAATATTAGAACAGAAGAGATTACATCTTGCAATCAAAAATTAAACAAGAATGCTTGTCTTTCAGTAAAATCATAAAATTCATTAAAACTATTATGCGAATGGAAAGATTAATGTAGAAATTTATAATAAGAGAATTTATAATGTTTATAATAGAATCAAGTAAGTGAATCTGTTTGTTAATAATCATCAGTTTATTGTTTGTATAATGAAGAATAAAAGAAATGTAGTATTGTTAAGCAAACTTAAATTAAATATTTAAAGTGTAACACAGCAGGATTATCTAGAAGTGCTTGTCTAAAAATAAAAACTGAAAAATGTTCATTTCATTACGGGTTTTGCTAAGAGTTGAATGATTCAGATCTTAATAAATATTAATGTCATATGGAATTGAATCAACTGGCATGTCTTAATTTGAGAACAACTTTTCAATATTGTTAATGGGATGGAAAAAGTTGTAAAAGAATTTTAATGAATCAGGATAGAGAATGCTCATTAAGTTTAGTAAATGGAAATGTTTGTTAAGCAATTTCAAAGCCTAATGTTAAATGTAAATATGATTAAAATAAAAATATTTGTGTTTAAAGTAAATAAAATGATGAATGCAATACTCCTTTTATTAATTAATTTGGATGCATAAGTATCGAGAGTATTGATCAAACATGTCATTGGTCTGCTAAAGGTTGTGAATTGATAAAAGTTCAAATTTATTAAACCAAATGTGAAAATTTACAAAATGTAAATGCAGTTACTTGTTCATAAGTATTAGAAAATTATGATATTGGTTGTTATTATGATGAAATTAAATAAAAATGCAAATCTTTGGATTTAAGTGAGTTGGATGAATAAAAAACTCGTTACTTAAATTTTATTAGTTGTAAAAATACATCTTTAGGTCTCAATAAAATTATGTGTTCATAAATCACTACTCAATCAACTCCTTGTAGATGGTACTAAAACAAATGTCATTTTATAGATGAAGGCAGCATGGAATCAATTCCTTGTTTGGACTTATAATTTTCAAATTATCAAGCATGTGCTTTAGCTACTTTTTATAATGAACCATGTCGATATTTGAAAAATATTAGAGGATGTGTTAATAATATCTTCATAAAATCCGACAGTATCAATAATACTAATAGTGAAAATAATTTTAATCTATGTGATATTTTAGGACTTAATTATTTTGGTTGTAAATAAATCAATTAAGAAATTTAAATTAACAACAATAATTTAATTAACCAAACAAGTTTATGTTAATTTCATTAAGGAAAGTGTTTTCAACAATAAAATATTGATAAAGGGATCGATCTAATTAATACCATCCAAGATGAACAATAAAATAGTGAAAACCCTTATTACAGTTCAACTGGGAAATGTACTGCTAATTCACTAACAAAGATTCAATGTGTAAATATATTTACTAAAAATGAATTATGTATTTGGTCTTTTAGTTTAAATTCATGTACTAATACTTAGGTTTAATATAATTAAAGATGTTAAGAATTTATAGAAATTTAAACTTATATTAATCCTAATGTTTGTGCATCAATACTAACAGACAATCCAGAGTATTGTTCTTATGATTACAATACATAAAAATGTAAATTTCATTATTAAAAGTGTACAAGTAATTGCTGCACAGAAAAAGAAAATATTGGAATGAATGCATATACATGTGGAAGGTTTTCAAATTAAGAGTCAGGTGTTTATTGTTATTTTCATGAACTCATATGCTAAGAATTAACCGCAGATAAAATGGATATATCAAATAAAGATTTGGTTAAATAATATTATAATGAAATAAATTTGCCTTGCACATCAATGAATAAAAATTCTTGTCATATGATTGATTGGTCACCAGTAGAAAAATGCATTCATGATGGAAACGTTTGTAGGAGAATCAATTATTCACTTATTGGAGATTTAAAAGTTTTAACCTAATCTCCTATAATTTTGAATAAATTTGCATGTTATGGAATATAAACTAAAGCTAATAGTTAATTAAAATATTTCATTTATGATGAAGTGAATAAAAGATGCAAAATTGCAGTTTTTAAATCCTTCACGCCATTTGAAAGATGTGAGGAGGTTGAGGGAAATAAAAATATATGTACTAAATATACTGGTAATAATTATTGTATATGGGACCCAGATGAATTGAAGTGTGTTAGAATTACTAAAGAATCACTTTTGGAATTTTAATCATGTGATGATAACTTAAATGTTAAATCATGTTTAGAAGGAGTTAACAAATAATTAGGTTGCTTTTACTCTTATTAATCTGATTCTTGTGAAGTTCCCCCTAAAAATGTTGATTGCAGTTATTTTGATCTCATAGGTAAGATAACTTAAGCAGTATGTAAAACTGTTGAGTCGAAAGGTTAATTGTGTGAGTATTCTGCTGAACTTTAAAAATGTGTTGAATCATAAACGCAATTTTCAAATTGTGATGTTTCGAGTACTAATGCTAATATGCGAGTTTGCTTCAAAAATACTAAAGGAAATTGTAGATGGGATCCTATTAATTTAGAATGTTATGAAAATTTTGCTGATATAAATACATTATCTTGTAAAGATTATCTAAATTAAGAACTCTGTATTTAAGTAGTTTAAGAAGCATGTTTTTGGAATGATAAAGATTATGAATGTTAGCAATTTAAATCAATGAGTGAAGATTAAATAAAGTTATTTGATTAAAAATTAAAATATCTTTTTAATGAGAAGGCATGTTTACAAATATCAAAGGCTGGATATTATTTTGAATAAAGTTTAAAGTAATGTCTAAGATTAGATGAAAAAATAAATACTCTTAAATGCGATCAATATTAAATGAATTAATATGCTTGCTTATATTAAACAAGAACTTATTAATGTTTTTATGATATTAATGAACAACCACCTAATAAACTATGCAAATTTTTTAATGAATAATAATCATTGTGTTAATCTCAACACCTAATTAATATTGAGGTTTGTATGAAATTACCTGTTCCATGCAAATTTAATGAAAGTACATTGAGATGTGAATCATCTATAGATAAATCATCTAAAAAATTAAAAGATAGAACTTGTTCAGAATTAGTTTATGACTCAAAAAATAAATACCATTATAATAAAATATCATGTGCTTATGTAAGTTCAACTTTAACCCAAGTAAATGAAGGATAAAAATGTTCATAAGATAAAAATAATTAAAAATGTCTTTTTGAAAGATATTGTTATTGGTCAAATTATTCATGTTAAATTTACTAATTAATGATAGATTATGAGGAATCTGATAAATAATTATAAAAAAAAACATGCGAAAACTTCGAGGAAATAGTTTGCCCAGAAGAATATACCACTTCAAATTACTTAAAAGAAGATCCAATATTTACTATTGAAAATAATTGGGAAAGCGTTGATGAAACTTGTTGGTTATATAAAATACAGCACATATCTGAATAGAAATATACATCCAAATAAGATTCTTCTCAATAATGCATTGCTCGATCCTGTTTTGAATATTAAGAAACTTTCTGTTAACCAGTAGCAGAAAATATTGTAGAAATATATCAGGAATATAATGATGAGGATTTAAAAAATGTTGGAAATTATGTTAAAATTTAATTAGCAGATAATGTCTTATAAACTTGTCCGAACTCTTTGGGTTAAGTGGCTGCAGATAATTGTATTCTACAAGATCATTTTATTTATACTAATCAATGGCTGTTAAAATATAACTACGTTAAAGAATGCGATTCTTCATATTCGATGGCTCTTTGCTTAGAATTAAATTAAAGATAATGCGTTTTTAATTTAGATTTAGGAGGATGTAATTAATTATAAAATAATGAACATATAATACCAAATTGTTACAGTATTTCAAACAAATGCAATGTTAGTAACAGTATTTATGCCAAATGTTAAAAAGATTAGATTATAAAATAACCTAGTAAAGATTATAAGATTTTTTCTTAAGATTAACAAACATGTAAAGAGTTTAAAATGCAAAAGACTTCATATAATTGTGATGAGATTATATTAGAAGCTTAACCAATATTATGTGCATAAGCTTAAGATAAGTGTAGATTTGAAAATGATAAATGTATTTCGACCATTACTAAAAAAGATGACATATGTTCCCCAGAGTGCAATAAAAGCTTTAGTAAAACATTATGTGAGTTTTGTGATTGCAATTATTAATATTTAGGATATTGTTAATAATCTAAATAAGCTCCTTAATTTAATGATGATTGTTCAAATTAATATTATTTATGTTAAGAAGTTTAATTATTATAGACAACATTTAAATAACATGTATGTGGAAGTGTAGATTAGGCTTGCAAATATAATAGTAAATGTGAAGATGCCACTCATTCTATTTGTTAAGACTTATTAGGGTTGACCGTATCCAAACAAGCTTGTGTTAGATGTAAAGGTTCTACCTGTATATATGATGATAAATAATTGAATTGTAATGTAATCGATGTTACGACTTACGATTCATGTGATAATCTTAATTAATAAGCTTGCCTTTAATCTGAATCAATTTCATGTAAATGGGACAAATTTTAAAATAATAAAAACAAATGCACTTAAAAAAGAGATGAATATAGTTGTTAATAAATTGATACTATTAAAGGTAAATTAGATTGCCAAATTTTAAACTAAAAAGCTTGTAATTAACCTTAAGAAAATTTATGTTGGTTTAATCAAGACACATAATTATGTCAGGTATTTAATCCATATTAAGGGTAATGTGATTCTTTGAAGAATGAAAAACTTTGCGATTTAAGTATGTTTGAATCATGTATTTGGATATTTGATACGAATAAGAATACGAATATCTGTGTTAAATAATCTGATATGTGTTCAAAATTAGAATAGGATAATTGTGAATTTTAAAATGCCATTTGTGAGTGGAATCCGGAAGAACAATTCTGTGCAGAGCAATGTTCAAAATATAATTAATCTTAATGTTAAAAATAGAAACAAGATTGTGTATGGAAATTTAATGATAAAATCTGCAAATAGAAATGTTCGAAATTAAATTAATAAGTATGTTAAAGTCAAAATGAAGATTGTGTTTGGAATTATATTGATTAAAAATGTAAACAAAAATGTTTAGGATTAAATAAATATGGATGTTTAAATCAAATAGAAGTTGCGTGCATTTGGTTAGATTCAAAATGTGAAGAAGCATAATTTAAATCAATAAAGTCCTCACCTAAATGTGATGACTTTTTAGATGTTTCAGTGTAATAATTATCTGTAACTCTTGTTAATGCTCAGACATGTAGTTCAAATCAATCAACAGAAAGTTGTATTTTCGAAAACACTTTTAAGTGTAGAAAAATCTCTGAGTCAAAATTATATGAATGTACTACTCTTGGATTAAATAAAGCAGCTTGCGTATAAAATACAAAAGGTTTTTGTTCATTTTAGAATAACAAATGTATTGAGATTTAAAAAGATGAGGACTCATTAGGTTGTTAAAATTATCTAAACAAATAAGCTTGTTTAAATCAAAATCAACAATGCTAGTTTAATAAAAAATGCGAAAATTTTACTGATTATGTTAGTAGCACAGGTTCTTAAACTCCAATTTCTCAATTAGTATGTGAATACTCTGGTGATAATATAGGATTAATTTATAGTACTGTCTAAAATATTTGTCTTAATAGAAGTGATTATAGATAAAAATTGACTTCGTGTGATTAAAAAGGAATCAATAAATACACATGTTTAAATCATGTGGAGGAATTTTGTGAATATAAGGAATAAAAGTGTCAATAAATAGAGAATCTATCTTAAATTAATAGTTGCTAAGATAATTTGAATTAATTTGCATGCATTTCAACCCAAAAATGTAAGTTTACAGATAAATGCAAATCTATAACTTATATAGATAATTGCTAAACATTAAGTTAAGAAATATCAGAAAATTTAGGAGTAAAGCCAAAAGTTAATCCAAAAGTTTGTTAAAAATTTTAAAATGAATCATGTTATTTTGATTCTAAATCAAAATCTTGTTTATAAATTACAAATAGCAATTAACAACAATGTTATGGATTAAATAAAAAAGCTTGTATACACAATACAGAAAATTTAATCTGTCAGTTTAATTAATATGAAAACAAATGTGAAGTAGCATTTGGAGGTTATTAATTATGTTCTGATTTCATTAATAAAAACAAATGTTTATCTATAACTAAAAAAGGTTAAATTTGCAAGTTTGATTCAAATGGTTGTTCACCTTCAAAGGATTTATTAGATTAAATTTAAAGTTGTTTAGATAATCAAGAAAAAAGATAGAATGTTGAATGTAAATTTCAAACAAATCCCCATACATGTTCATAAATCAAAAATATTCCTTGCTTTTATGATAGAAATTAAAAATAATGTATTAAATATGTTGATATTTCTAATTCTCCCTCTCTTTCTATTTTAAAGAATTATCATTTATCAAATATTCTATCTTTTAATAAGGAAGCTTGTGAGCAGTTTAATTTTGCTTCAGATTTACATGATTCTTAGATACCATTTAAAAAGGTTTACTTATATTGGAATGGTGGATGTGTTTAAGTTTAAAATTATTAATTGTATTCTTTAAAATGTGATCAAAATTTAAATTTAAATACTTGTATAAATATTAAAACTTCATAATAGTATTGTCAATATTAAAATAATAAATGCATAAGTGTTGATTTACAAAATTAATCGAGTGTAAAAAATAATAATTCTATTCAATGTGAAAATTTGACTTAAATAAACTCAGGTGCTTTTTGTGCTAAAGCAACTGATGTTGCTTGTAAATTTAATTAAGAATCTTATAAATGTTAAGAGCTACTAGAAACTGAAAAAATAGACTGTTTAAGTAAGGATCCTGAATCAAAAGGATACAATCAAAAAGCATGTGCACAAGATAAACTGAATTGCGTTTTTAAAAACTAGCAATGTTTTAAAAAGCAAGCCTATTAATAATTTTGCGAGGATGTAGATACAAATTCATCTCAATAATGTATTGATGTAAAATTAGAAGCTTGTTAATATAAAAACTAAAAATGTGCATCTTTTGAAGAATCAGATTATATTACTTTAAATTGTGAATAAGCTATTAATTTAAATGGGTGCATAAAAATTAAAACAAAAGGACAATATTGTTATTTTAAAGATTAAAAATGCCATAAAGGTAAATTAGATGATTTTAAGTCGTAGAAATGTGAAGATATTAAAAATATTAATCATTATATTTTTTGTGAATAGCCTTAAGACATTGGCTGCATTTTTGATATTAATTCAAATTCTTGTACACCTGTAAAAGAGGAACAAGATTAAATTTGTTAGAGAGGAATAAATAAAATTGCATGTTTAAAATAGAATAGGAAAAATAATAAAGATTTTAAATGTTCTTTCTTTGACTACTGTTATAATTCTGAGTATGTTAAATAATTGTGTGAGAATAATTCTGATGAGAAAAAGTGTTGCACAATTTTAATAGATAAACCAAGTTGTCTAAATTAAAGTTTATATAAATGTAAATGGTAAGAGGATATAGGATGTACATAATATATTTCAAATTTTCAGTCAAATTGTGAAGAAATAATAGACTCTAGTTCAATAGTTTGTACTTCAATCTAAAATTAATTTTGCATCTACGATTATAATAATTCTAGATGTAAGGTAGTATAAGATGAAATGAAGAATTAGTATCATTTATTACAATCTCCTGATTAATGTATAAGAATTACTACAATGGCCAGCATTTGGGATGAGGAACAATAATCTTGTATCTATATAGAAAATCAGGATACTATGGATCTTAGTACAATATACTTAAATTGCGAAGATGTAACTACAAAATTTGGTAATTAAAGGGCGTGCATGAATATTGTTAAATAAGGATAATTATGTATTTTTAAAGATTAAAAATGCAAATCTTTCGAACAGAATGAAAATGGCAATAATTGTATGGATAATATTAACATAAATTCATGTTTATAATAAACAATAAGTGATTGTTATTGGAAATCAGAAATAGTTAAAGTGTTTAAGAAATTAAATGAACAAGAATCAGAAGTTTTATATGGTAGATGTGTTGAGTTTAAGGAATTTAATCAATTTATGTGCAATAAAAATCTTAGTTACACTTCTTGTTTGAAAATCAAAAAGGAAAATTAATTTTGTATTTGGGAAAATGAATAGTGTTAATTTATATAAATAGATTAATAATCTATATATGACACTAATAGTTTAATCTAGGTTAATTATAATGCTTGTGGTTTGATAAACAATGGTGAAATACTAAGTTATAATTACAATTTTAAGATGTGTGAAGTAATTCGAAATATAGATGAACTTTCTTGTAAATAAGAAAATACAATAAATTAAATTGGATGTCTAAGTATTAAGAATTAAGATTGTTTTTGGGATTAATAAAATAAGAAATGTAAATTAAGAGAAATTTCGTTAACATAAGATTCATGCAGAATGCTGAATTATTCATAATAATTATGTTAATAAATCAGTTTGTAAATGCCGTGTGGATTTGTTGGGGATGGATGTGATAATATAGACATTGATATTGTCAATTGCGATTATTAGGGTTTAAATAAATATGCTTGTCTTCACATAATTAGATAACCTTGTATTTGGATTAAATATGACAATTAGGAAGTATACCACTGTGAAACTTATATTCCAAATACCAAATGTATTTAAGTGCCTCCAAATGTAAACTCTAAAGTGTGTTAATTGATTTATGAAGATCCTTGCTACTATAATGATATTGAACATATATGTGAAATTCCAAGTTAATCATAAGATTGTAATTCAATTGGACTGAATATTAAAGGATGTGTTTAAATTGAAAATTGTTTTTTTTTAGAAGGATGTTAAAAATTAAATATATCAAAGTATAAATGTGAAGATTTTCCTATTGCAAATAAATAAATTTGTAAAAATGCAAGTGACTCTTGCAAATATAATGAAATTACATAAGGTTGTTCAAAAGCATATGATGAATTATGTTCAAATGATTCGCTTAGTTCTATTGCTTGCATTCAATCAGAGGGTTGTAATCTTACTGAAAACATTTGTTAATGCAAATATTAACTATTTATAGATGATTGCAATTCATTTACTTAGTAAGACCAGTGTATATAATAAAAACATTGTCATTATCAAAAATAATCTGATTTAAATAGTAATGAAAACTAAAAAAATGAATGTAGATCTAAGACATGTTAAGATTTAATGACTGATGAATGTAATGGTCAGATTATTCGTGATATAAAATGCTATATAAATTAAGAAAACAAATGTTAATCTTCAAAAGAATGTAAGGATATTGTATTACCTATTTCTAATTGCTCATAATACTAATTTAATAATAGACCTTGCTTACAGAATCCTAATCAAACATAATGTTAAGAGTTTAATTGTTCATTTTTGAATAAATAAGATTGTTTAACATATCCATAATATTGTTATTTTGAAGAAGAGGCATGTAAAACAAATTAATGCTCAAATTTTGATTAATAAAATTGTATTGAAAATAACTGTGATTGGAATCTTTAAGATAAGGTTTGTGAAGAGTAGATAGAATGCTTTTAAATAAAGAATGAAAAAACTTGTAATAGAAAATAATTTCAAAATAATCATTGCCTCTGGGTAATATAAAATGAAACATGTGTTGAATTAAACGACCCTACTAATGCTTTATGTGAAGAAATTTCTAATTCTTGTGAATGCACTAAAAAATCAGATTATTGCTATTATGACCGTTATAACAAAAAGTGTAAATCAAAAAACTGTTAATAATATTTAAATTAAAAAGATTGTCCCACCAATTTTTGTACATATATTAATGGAGTATTATTTATAATAAATTTAGACATGCTTAACTAAGTGTGAATACCTGTATAAAAAATAAGACTGTATTAATTAAAATATGAACTGCTAATGGAATGATAATTTGAAAAATTGCTAAATTATGAAGGAACCTGAAAGTATTATAAATTTTTATAAATAGAGTAAGATTCAAATTTGCCTGAAGTTGGTACGACACAAATCATTACTGAAATCAACGCTCTTATTATCATAATTTCTTCATCTTTGTTAGCAATGATTTGAAAATTTATTCATTTAATTTATAAAACAGTTGGAATATATAATTTACATTATTTGAGTCAAAAAATACAATTAATTCATTCTCTAAATTGATTTATTTGAGAAATCTGATATTCTTACATTTTTGTTTCTAGTTTGTAACTTTGTACTTAATCTGAATATACATAAAACAATTACTAATCGTAGATTACGTAAAATTAGAGAAGGTGAATATTAAGATAAATTAAAAGTAAAATCATCACTCTCATGTGATAAGTGCTGATATGGAGTGGAAATTTCTAAAAGAATACTTAGAAGTTGAAATACACCCTCTTGTTTACCCTATACTTGAACTTGAAGATATAAAATATACTTGTGTTGCAACTTTTATCATAGTTATTGGAATATTTTTTTGTTTCTAGTGTGGAGAATGTTAAAAGTGTAATATTAAAGAAATTTAATAATAGAACTTTTGCTGCTATGTTCTAGTTATTTAAAGATTTTCTTTTCTATTAAAGTGGAATTTTTAAAATTGTTGAAGGAAGTGTATTTCATATTATACAAATAGATTTCAATATAAAATGTCAAAATTATAGTTTGGGGCATATAAGACGAAATTAATTATTTGATTATTGAAAAATTATAAAGAGAACTTGAGTTTTCAAAATTTTAAGCCTATATTGCTTTGATATTGTTATGATATTTATTTCAAGTTTGCTATTTGCGGCAGGAAACAGATTCTAAAGTGCGTATTTTAAGAGTCTCCTTCCATAAGGCTGAATAATTTATCCTAATTTTGGTATCATTTTATTCTATAACTTTTCATTTCTCATATTATATTCAAGCATTTTAATATTTATATAAAATATAATGATTTTTTTATTATATATATATGACTTTCAAATCAGAATAAAATCACTTTCAAGTTCCATTATTTCAATCATTAATAAATCATTGTAATACTCTTATAATGCTTATGTTACATTTTTTTTGATTTTAGCAATAAAGGTTTAGATATCCGCTTAATAAAAATATTATTACGCTTCAGCTTATAATTCAAAAATAAATTGATCTTTTGCTTTTTATAAATCATATGTAATATCAAATTTATAACTCTTTTCTATTTCTACTTTTATGTTTTCATTTAATTAATTAACATTTTTAAATTCTTATAATATTAATGATAGGCAATCATTCAACATTTTTTTATTATCTTAATTTATATCTTTGACAATTTATTCTATTTCATGTTCATAATCTTATTTGATAGATTCCAAAAATTATCCATATTTAATCCAAACAGTATTCATCATTTTTTGTTTCATAATTTATTGAAAAATATAAAAAATCTTTTATTCATCTTAATTCAATTTAGAGGTGTCATAAATTTGGCTTATTATTTCATCCTCAAATTATTCTTTTCTCTTTTAATTAAATATAACCTATTTGATCAATTCCTATTAACTAATAGCTTCAATGAATTTTAGGAATATAGTTTATGTTCTATTTCTTTTCGACAAACAACTATATTCTTCTAATTCTTAACACATAACAGGTTGAGGATTTAATTAATTATTAGTTATTGAAGTATAAATTGTAGTTTTCTTTACTTTTTACTCCTTTAAGTCAACGCATCTAATATTAATAATAATATTATTTACTCCTTAATTAAGTTGTTAAAAAAATCAATTAGTTTACTCAAGTTGCCCTAGTTCTACTGTTTTCTTAGACTTTCTATAAAATTGGTAATGTATTATAATAATTAACAATTTTATTCTTGTATTGCTTGAATAAATGTAATAGAACAATCAATAATATCTGAAATATCTTTAGATTAATCTATTTCATAATTAAGATCTTCAACAAGTTTATAATTAATAAAGTAAACATTTTTTATACTAAATTTATTCTATAAAATTGTTAATTTATTAGAATCATTGTTTAATCTGATTACAATATTTTAAGGTATCAATTAACCATGTGAAATTTTTGTATTTTTATGTAATTACTAAAGATGCTTTAAAATTTTTAAAATGATTATTAACAACTATCCTTTATAAATCTTAATACAATTAGATTTCTAAAATTATAATTATAGTACAATCGATTCAATCAACTAAGCTAAACTAAAGCATTCCAACTAAGGAAATTTATATTAAAGTTGATTATTTATTTCTACAGTTACTTAATATTCATTATTCTCAAAGTATTTAATTTTATTGATATAATCGTCATTTCTTCTCACTTTTTATGTAATTTACAACTAATTCTACCATCCTTTCATTTAAATCTTAGATAAATATTTTTAATATTTTAATATTTTTAATAGAATAACAAAATGTAAAAGCTGTTGGGGATATACAAATTTACATACAAAAAGAAATAATAGCTTCCTGATGAACCCTTTATTAGTAAAAGAGATGATGAAAGATGCTACTTTTATTAATTCGATGGATCAAAATACATATCACTTGAGATACTTCTTAATGCATATGTAAAAATTTGATTGAAATTAGTTATCTCAAATAGTTAGATTGAGTATTGGCCAATGTTTGAAGTTAATTCAATTAATTTACGAGAAAGTAATTGATGTATATAAAAATAAACTAAAATAAATGAAATTAACTTTAGAAAATATATGGATTTATACAGATATTGGATTTAGTGGGGAGATTATACCATAAAAATCAATGAAAATTATATTTTTAAATTATTAAGATGAAGATGTAAGTTTAGAGGAAAATTTGAAATAGCTTTCGTTAATTAATGAATAAATAAAAAAATATTGTAGAGAAACTGAATTTAAAATAAGGGCAACAGATGGTAAAAATAATATTTTAATATAATAAATAATTAACATTATTGACGAAATGTTTTATGAAGTGGAAATGTGTTTGTATGAATAACCAAACGAAATATAAAATACAATAAATAATTACGTTAATAATGAAACCTAAGAAACAGATTATGAATACTTTTAAGAGAGTGTATAAATAATATAATAGAGATATGAAACCACTATTAAAAATTTGAATTAAATATTCCAAAAAGATTGCTAAAGTGAAGTATAATTGCATAAAAAATTATTACTTTGGTAGTACCATTTGTTTGATTGTTTTATTGAAAAAAATTGGGATAGATATGGTTTTGAAATAGTTTAGGAAACTATTTAATTTCTAGAAGAGAAAATCATCAAATCTTAATTAGATGAAGAATCGAAAACACGATTGGAACATAAATACTTTAAATAACTTGAAGAACAAGGATTTTTCAATTTTAATTCTAATAAAATTAGAAAAGCTTAATAAATAATGATTTAAAGGTCTATCTAAAAAGAATTAGAAAATAATTAAAAACAAAAAAAATAAGAGAAAGGAAAAATTGATAAAAAATTTGAAGAATTAGAACAGGAATTAAAAGATTAATCAGAAAATATTAAAGAGTTCAATAATAATTCAAAGAAAAGATATGAAAATTTAATTATCTTGAAAAGTTTCTACAATAAACATGCATAGAATAAATACAGATTATATGATAGATTCTATTTTACAATAAATCTTTGGGAATAATGGGAATCAATAATATTAGATAAAATTTTACCAGATATTTCTAAAGCCTTAGATTAAGAAAATTTAGAAGAAAAATTACATCCAGAATTTCAATAAATGCTAATCCAAAATAAAATCGGAGAAACCTTTGATGGCAACCATAATGTGTTATCTTGAATTCTATAAACCAAAATTATAGATAATATGTATTTATATAATCATCTTAAATGGTCTATGTTATCTTTGATTGTTAAATTTGAATAATTTTTTTGCTGAATATTTTAATTATTAGAGATTATATCAAATAATTTAATGTATAAAGATTATTAATATTTTTAATCACATAATCAAAAATGGGAAATGGTTAAGGAATGGAGGAATAAATGGGTACATTCTAACCTCAAGAAATCAAAAGGCTTTACAAGAGATTTTAATTCTTAGATAAGGATGGCTCAGGTCAATTAGAACCATCTGAATTATTTGATGTACCAGAGCTATCCTAAAATCCCTTGGTGAAAAGAGTGTTTTAAATATTTGATAAAGATAATGATGGTAAGATAAGTTTTGCTGAATTTATCACTGGGCTATCTAGTTTGTATGGTAATGACGAAGAAGAGAAGTTGAAATTTATGTTTAAAATTTATGATATAGATTAAGATGGATTTATTACAAATGGGGAGTTATTCAAAGTACTTTAAATGATGGTTGGAAATAATTTAACTGATGTGCAATTACAACAATTAGTAGATAGAACAATAATCAAAGCTGATGAAGACTTTGATTCTAAGATTTCCTTTGCTGAATTTAAAAAGATGGTAAAAGATTTAGATGTTGCCTCTAAACTTTAGATGTAAGGAGTTTGATATAAATATATACAAAATATATTAAATTATTAAAATCTTTATTCAAGAATCTCAAGTTAAAATAATATCTAAGCATACTTTAAAATTTTTTAGTTTAAAAAATATTCTAAAGCAGATAAATTTTATTTTAAGATGTCATTTTCATTAATTTTATCTTAGATTTTTTATTTGATTTTTTTATGTTTAATTAATATATTTAAGATTTCAATTCTTATGCCTTAACAAAAGACTAAATTCCATTTAAAAAATTAACTAAAAAAGTTTGATGAGATCTGAATAACTATTGATTCAATTATATTACAATATGATAAGAAAATTAATAATTATTTACTTATAATTACTCAAATAACTAGTGATCATATATTTCATTTTTTGTTAATAGTTAAAATACTAGCTCTAACCTGCTTCATATGACGTAGTTAACTAATTTCATTGGCTATAAAACTCTTTTTAGGACCCTTATTTCCAGGTACTTCAAGTTTTAGAGGGTCTTTGATAGATTATCTCGGTATAATAGGTTTTAGGACTGATTGCCTTTATGCTTCTTTCGGAGGAGGCTTAGGTCCTTCATCTGCTCTTCTTGCTGTTAATGGCGTACTCTTCAGCATTTATCTTTTTTTCAGTGCTTCTTATCTCTTTGCTCTTTCCTCTCTTTATGATTTTTCTAATTTTTATCTTAAAATTTGTCTGAATATTTTCAATATCTTATCTCCAAATTTATCTGATGGATCTTTAGGGTTTTCACCATAAAATTATGCACATGTTTTATATTCCTCTTCTAAAAGATTAATTTTCTTATCAAGTTCTTCAATGTCTTTTGTTATGGAATCATATCCATCCTAAAACTTTTGTTAAACTAGATCTTGTGGATCATCTGTTTAAGAATCCATTGCTTTTTTTATAAAACTACAACCTTTTTTAATATCTCCTAAATCAACTACTAATTGATGAACTGGTACTCTCTATAAAACTTCAAATGTTTTAATTTCTAATTATTAACTATATATTTTTACTTTCTTCAGAAATTATTTCCCCTCCTATCACTTACTCTGTCTTTTCTATAATATACAATAGTAAGTTGTTATTTTGATTATCAGATGTTTTGATTTCAGCACAAATATCAAGAGCTTCTATTTTAAAACCTAAAGCTTTACCTCTTGGAGTTTTGGCTGAAATATTAAAATTTATTTTTACCATTTAAAAAGTTACCAATATTTAAAGTTATTAATAAAATTTTTTAGAGTCCTTGTAGATTTCTTATTTCTTTAAATCTTGAGGTTAAAATAGTCATTTTATCAATTAAATCTTGTCTATAATCATCATAGACAGATCTAAATTTTAATGATCGAATTCTATATTAAAACCCATTAATTTTTCTAATACTATCGATGAAAGTTTCAACAACTCCAAGTAAATCTCTTTGTCCCTAGAACTCGCTAACCTGAAACTAATTATTAAATTCTTACAATTTTAATTTCATCGTCTGTTGGAATTATAGTATCTAAAGAATCTACTGCAGAATCATTTAGTATGTTCAAATCAATTGATAATAAGGATTTCATAATCAAAGCATTTGGTATCTTAATCTTTCCTAAGACTAACTCAATATTTTTAGATCTGTCTGTTGCAATCAATTGTATTTTAGTTTACACTACTTTTTTTACAATAGCATTTTCGTTAGCTTATTATTAGGAAGAAGAAGAAGATTGAATTTTATAAAAAAATGACTCTAAATATTTTGTATCTATTTCATAAGTTTCCTAATAAATCTACTCATAAATTGTGTTTTTCATATTTTGTGGTTAAATTAAAATCCAATTTAAATTTTTAGTTGGAACAGATGGTATAAGTTCATTTTTATTGAAAGGAAATAAGGTTTCTTATATTTTAGGTGCTTATAAGCCTCCTTTTAAAGGAGGTGGAGGAGGTGGAGGAGGACCGCCAGTTTTTATGCCTGGAGGTGGAGGAGGAGGTGGCGGAGGAGGTGGAGCTACTTTAATAGTATTTGGAGCAACAGGCGGATTAGTTTATTTATCTATCTATTCTTAAGTGGTTACTTAAGTAGAAGGATTTTATGATAATTCAATTGTTGTTTAAGTTTCTTGAGTTATAAATGTTTTTTGAATAGTTTAAGATTCATTGTGAGTCATTTCTTTTTTTTCAATAATAACTTAATTAGGATTTTGAATTAAATTATTTTGAATTTATTCAATCTTCAAAATTTCTTCATTTTGATTTTAATCTTTTTCTAATGTTTAATTTTATTCTTTGTTGTCAGTTTAATCTTTTAGTGTTTATTATGTTTAATTTTATTCTATTTATTATGATTAATTTTATTCTGAATCTTGTATTTAATCTATCTATTTATTATCATTTTATTTTTCCTATTAAAAATCTTAATTATTTTAAATTTCTGTTTGTTATTATAAGTTTTTTTTATCTTCATTTATATTCGAGTCAATTTAAGATTTTAAGTCTTCATCTTATTTTTCATCATTTTTATCTACATTGGAAGGAGAAGCATATTGATCAATATATAGCTATAATAAATCAATTTGTTATTTCTATGTTTATACTTTAGTTCTTTCGATTTGAATTTAATTAGTTAATTAGTTTTCAACTAAGTTTTAATTTTAAATTTAGTCTTTTAATTAGGCAATTTCTTCTGTTAAAGATGTTAATTATATTAAATGTTACTATTTAAGAAATTGAATTTATTCTTACACTAATGTATTCATTTATTCCTAATTTTAATTTGTAGAATGAAATAATAATTTTTCATTTTGTTCTTCTAGTGTTTTGACTTTTTATTATTCTTCAGTTAATTTAATTTAATATTCTCTGAATTGTTTTTCCATTTCTTCATATTAAGAAAAAAGAATTTGATGTTTTTCTTCTAATGAATTATATTCTTATTGTAAATTGGCATTTGCATATTTAATCATATTGCCTTGATTTCTATATTAATCAGTGTTTTTAATTTTGGAGAAACTGACCAATCTATTATCATAATCTTCTTCTTCTTCTTCATCTACTTCAGCCAAAGTTTACATCTCATTGAAGACTTCATTAGGATTGGAAATAATTTCGTTTTATTCTATATCGTCGTTTTCAATTTAGATTAAAATAGAATCGATATTTAGAATTCCATCCATAAGTTCAAAAATTTGAACTTTTAAAATACTGAAAAGTTTAATATCATGTTATTCAAAATAGAAACAATTTTCAAACTTAATTCTTCCTGTTTCTTCTAAATCAAATTCAATATTTGGTTTAATAGAATCTTTAGGAGGTTTTTCTGTGATAGTTTTAAATCTCTGCATTGAAAAGAAATCATTATCTTAAGATTATTTTTCAACAAGTGGATGTTAAAATTAAGCCAATTTCTATCTCACACCTTAATAAGTACATTCTTCTATTTAATAGTAATCTTTTACAATTCTTATTTTAACTTATTAAAATATTTCATCAATCCTTTTACCACTTATAACAGTTTCTAATAATTCTTTATGTAATGCATCAGATTCAGGCTTTTCAACTGAAAATAAAAAGTTAAACAAGAATTAAAGTAAATGATAAATAATTATTAAATTCTTTGTATAATAAATACTTCGAATTATTACATCAAATCTATTAATCAAAATATAATTAATTACTTTGTTTAAAGTCTATGATTATTTTAAAATTCTGTCATGGCATCAAGAATGTTAAATAAACATTCAGGTTACCAACATAAACCAGATTTACCACCTAAAACTTATAACATCAATCCTGTAATTTCTGGTTCAACTGGATGAAATGTACTAAACATAATTTAAAAAAAGTTAGAAGTATCACACAATTATTACACACCTATTTATATTATATATAAAGTTAACCTGTTTCATGATGTAACAGCTTTTCAAATATCTTGATTATAACAATTTAATCCCTAAAATTTTTCGAATGTCTTGATAACAATTCTTAAGTCTTCAATTCTACAACTAATTTGGCAATGAGATCAAATTTAGCTATTAAAGTAATTTTATGTTCTAGAAATTCATCATTTATTAAATTTCTTTATAGAGCTTATAATGTGGAATATAAGATGTACCTTCTAAAGAAACAACGTCTTGTTGTGTTAGTACTTTTTAAACTAACTTTTCAGTTTCCTATATCACTTTCTATTTGTATTATTCCCCCTTAGTTATCTCTTAAATGATTTAGTCATGCTTATAACATAATCTAAATTTATATTTAAGAGGAATTCCTTTCAATTTTTCTTTTTCTCTTCTTCCAATTACTATCTGTCACAATTATTAAATTGTTTACTTTGCTAAGCCATTTTTAAAACATGATTTCAACATCTTTTTCTCTTGAAGGTACTTTTGGAAAATTTTACTTTCCCTTTAATTCTTTAAATGGAAGAAGAACATCCTATCCTTAAATTGTCTAATATGACAATGTCTAATTAATCTCTATAGAATTTCCCATATTGAAATATAATTTAGAGATAATTAAATTAAATAATAGTAATTCATTTAATTAAGAATAAAATTTACTTGTGTTTGATATGATATTATTTATTTAGAGTTCCAATAATAAATTTTATTTATCAATTCGATAGATTTAATATATAACATTAATTTAATTTTAAGATAAAGTTAATTAATCAAATTTAAAAATTTTCTTATTATTATTATTATCTCATATTCCCATCTTACCTAAATAGTTTTAAAATACAACAACTATTAAATAATTTTCAATTATATACTTGATTCAGACTTTATCTCGTACTTATACAATGATCCATCCATCAAACTTAAAATTAACACTAACGACTCATTATCCATAACTATTTATATTCTATATATATTACAATGAATAAACGCAACAATTCCTACATTTGATGTATTTTAATACAAATGGAAGATAATTGGATGCGATTCAGTTAAATTCGCAATATCTTAAATTATCATTAATTCTCCTTTTAAAGTTGACACCAATAAATGCGATTGTAAATAAGTGCTAATTTAAGTTATATTACCAATATTATTATAAGTATATCTTTAGATATTCATACCATTAACTCTAATAATAAAATAAATTATTTAAATACCTAGTAGCAAAGATTTAATTATGATTAGTGTAAGATACTATTAATCCATTCCCATTCGTTATCACACTTAATACTTTTTCGCCATTCATTAAGTCGAATTTTATATCATTCAAAAATTATCCTGAAATAATAGAATGTATTTATAATTTCCCAATTTTATCCACACTAACCACAATCTATAAAATATCATCTATATGAACACATTTTATAGTTTTATCATGACCATATAATATTAATGATGGTGTAGACAAGAATGAAATTTGTTTCTCATTGGAAGGACTTGCTTTCCATATTGTAACTCTATTATCTTTAGCACCCAAACATAATATTTTCAATTTTGATGAATATGATAAACAAGTAACTCTTTTTTTATGTAACTTAATTTTATGACTTATTTAAGTTTATTAAGATTTGTCATAAAATAAATTATAAATATAAACTGCTCCACTTAAATATCCACAAACAAATAAAACATGATCATCAAATTAAAATTATAATCCTTTAGAATGGTGTTTCTCATTTCCTCTTATTGAAAATGTTTATGAATTTCCTAATTTATCTTCACTATCTCTTTTCTCTAAATTACTATTAAATCTAAAATATACATAACAGTTAAATTAATTACTTTAATTTTTATACCTATTTATCATTCAAAAGGACATGCATTTAATCATTCTCTTTATAGATTTTTATAGCAAATTTTTTATCAAATCTCATAATTCGTTTTGCATTAATATATTTTTTTTCTTTTAAAAGATTTATTAAATTTAAAGGTGCAAATAAGTTTACTTCCCATTTTTATTTTGGCCATTATGGCTTTGTAAACAATTAAAAGGGAACTTAACCAAATTATTATATTTAAGCTAAGTATCCCAATTTTTCTTAAGCTGATAATTTGTCTATAAAATTTAAACATGTATCATAAGTTAACCAATGATATAAGTTATCTTTTTTCCTTGCTTCTTCTCCAGATGCATAAGGTCCAAAAATTAGATTAATCCAACAATGTAATTTCTAACTAACAAAACTAGATTCAAGTGCTTATCTATTAATTTCAATAAATTCTTCACAACTAGAAGCCCAAGGAGGCAATGTTACATCATCAACTTATTCTTAGTTTTATTTTTAACCAAATTATATTTTATTAATATTCTTCAAAAATTCTGGTAAATAAAAATACTCAGGTATCAATTCTCTAAAATCTTAATTATCATTTTGACAAGATTCCCAAATATTAGGTATTGAATAGAATAATCTATCTGGTTATTCTAATTTTCCATCTTACAATTCGCAACATAATGTAGTAAATGGTTCTATCCTTACAAGAGTATTAATTATTTATGCTGCTACACTGTAATGAGATCCAAATAAAAAATATTCATTTTAACTTTGTTTTAGAGATTCTGCTCTGATTTTGCAATTTTCTAATCTATCTTTATTTGTAGTGCTAATCATTTTTTCTAAATCTCTATATGTATCTTTATTATTCTATTATAATATTTTTAATTTTAATTACTAAATCAATAGTTTGGCTTTTATAATCACTAATAACCCATGGAAATATTGGATACTAATTCAAATCATTAAAAGATCTTCCAGAATATTTATTAATTAACATTAAATACTCAAAATTTGATAATTTCCCTTTAACCCAATTTTTCGTATACTCTTTTGCTTGAAATTCTTAAATTAATCATATCAAATAATTTACCTGCTCTTCTATCTATTACAATATTGAAAGTATTGTTTAATTTAATTTAATTTAGAAATTATTATCTTCTTTCTTAATTATACAAAACAAAAAAATAGGATCTTGTATTTTTACAAAATATTTCAATTGCCATTTCCTTATGTGAATATCTTCTAGTTTAAATTTCAATTATTTGACATGTATTTATTATTTTTTTTTTCTTTAATTTTTTTAAATTATAAGGCTAAAATATGATAATTAATATATAATACAATTGTTCCATAAATGTAAAAATCTTTATCCGGTCTTTCTTAACCATCACTTTAAAATTAAATGACTTTTCCTTTTTCTAATATCTTTAATTGCCCATATATTTACATTTTTACTCTAATCCATTCACATTCATAAGAATTAAAATCAAATGAAGTTTCTTCAAACTCTTTCAAATTAAAATCTATATTTTTATCACTCTATATTTCAGCCATATTTTAAATATTCTTGTTTATTTATTAAGCATTTTTAGCTGATATTTAACAAGTATAATTTCTTGTATTCTTTCTTCCAGTAAATTATGATTTAATCCTTCTATCTCTATTAAACTAATCTAGGGTAAATTTCTCATTTGAAGACATAAATTTTGGCTAATCCAAATGAGTTACTTCAGGCGGAGAATTCTACTTAAAATCATTTTCACTTTATTTGATAAAAAAAGGGGATTATTATTCTTAAGAAAACGTGGTTTATACCTATTCAATAGGAATATTAAATAATGATATCTGATCTACTACTTTATTTTAATTCGCTTGACAGACATCTTAAAATTAAGAAGTCAATTTTATTGAATTTTTATTTGAATTTGAATTAGAATCATCTGATTCAATTTAGAAGCAATTTTATCTTTGTTATTCTGGAGATTCAGCTAATGAAATTAAAGAACTATTTTGCTTAATTAAATTCAATTAAAAATTATGATAGTTTATGTAATCTTCTCTACATTTTCTTAAATCCTTAACAAAAAATAATGATCTTGATAAAGAATCAAAATAGTTTGTTCTTTTATAAACGCCTTTGCTAGTGCTTGATCCATTTTATAAGACCACTTTAACACTTCTTAACTTACAAGATCTCCTTTCTTATGATTCTATTTCAAAATATGTTTAAGTGGTAATTTATATGATAAATAGAATGATTTCTATATTTTCTAAGCTTAAGAATACATCAGCTAAACTTTAATCTTCAATTATATTAGCCCCTTGATAGATTACTTTTGCTTCTTAATTTTATTCATAACTTATTTTAGAATGTATTTATTTCTTAAATAAATCTATAATAAAATTTTAATCTTAAATAATTTAAACCTTTATAATCTTTAAAACATCTTTTATTTCGACTAATTAAAAACTTGATTTAAATTTCTCAAAATCTAAGTATTAAATTTCTCTACCTAAAAATTTAATAACATATATTATACTTTATATAGAACCATCCTGAATATTCATGGTTTCTTTTTCAATCACTTTAATTAAGTCTGCTGAATTCGTTTAAAATATTGCATCTATTTATTTCTCTAATAGAATATTTTCAATCAAAATAAAATTTTTTATAACTCCTTAAAAAGTATTTTAAAACTATTAATTTTAATAATTGGACCCTATTTACAATGTAAGAGGATGCTTTTCAGAAAATTTTTTAATATAATCTGATAAAAATGGTTTGACTTAAAATGTGTACTGTTTTTAATTTTAGATATAAATCATAATTCTTCCACTCTTCTTATCATCATACATAAATAGAAGTAATATGGCTTCATCCTTGCTTTATTGAGTGTATTTAAATTAAAATTCTTTTAGTGAATTTTCTGAATTCAGAATTGAAACTTTGAAATGATTATCAAGATAATTTACATTTTACTTTTTATCTTCATCTACAAGTTATTAATTTACTAGTTATTAATTAATCAATGAAACATATATTAAATCTATTTAAACTGTATTCTATTTCTAAGATGATGTTTAATGAACTCCTTTTTCTCCTTTTTTTGTTATCTCCATCTAACCATTAATTGTAAATAAAATCTATTCTGTTTTATAAATTTCATTAAGTGACTTTGCATTGGAATTAATAAAATGAAAACCTTCTCTCTTAAACTCTAGGAAAATTGAAAAAGATCTCTATTATTTATTTACACATAAATTGTAATTCTTTATTATTATTCCACTATCTTTTCCTAACAACTAAAAATATCTCTTAAACTTAGTTTCATTTCTATTATTATACAGATTCTCTAACGTAGTTCCTACATATTCAGAAAAAGCAGATTATTTAAAAATCTTGTTTTTTTATGACTCTTTAGGAGCATTTTAAATTAACTTTTAAATCTAATCATCTCTTATAAATGATAATGATCTTTTTAAAACGTTTTCCATGGATTGCTACAAATCCTTATTTTTCTGATTTCTCATACATGATAAAAAATTCTAATAATATTTTAAGAATTTTATACCGATAATCTAATAGCTTCTCTAAATATCATCTTATTATAATCATTAGTAGAAATCAATATGCCTAAAAATTAGAGACACTTAAGTCTTAATTATTCTGAAGGTGCTGTGTTAAATAAGAATGTTTCTACAAGAACCTAGTTATAATACTGAATGTTATTTACTTTTAAACAAAATTCGTTTTATATAATAATCTCTCCATATTACTCTAGTGTATTAGATGCATTCTATAACCTTATAAATCTACTTATCATTGAAACTGAACAATCGAAAAGAAGTTCTATAAGTTCTCTCATTTAATCATCTTAAAATAAACATAGTTTATTTTCTAAAAATTAAACAAAATCATCAGCAAAATCAATTTAACATAATTTAAGTTCTTCTGTTAATAACCATAATAATTTTATAAATTCTTTTAATTGATATATTAAATTAGCTGTATCTTTAATTCTAGACAAAATATTTATGATTAAATTGTAATAATTATTTACTTAGAAAAACTCTTAAAAGCTTCTTTTTATTTTAAATTGTCTTAAAAAAATACAATTAGCATTTGGATCTTATTAAGATAATATTTAATTCATGTCTATTGGAGCCTATTCAAGACAAAGATATTAGCAAATTTGAAGAAGAGCATTAAATTTCTATTGATTCAGATTCACCTTACAATTATCCATTTCTAAAATTGAAATTAAAAAAATATTCCTATTTCTAGTTCCTAAAGATTAATCTTCTTTCTCTAAATAAAGAGTTACAACCATTTACAATATTTATAGATAAAATTTATCTTCAGGTATAAATTTAGCCCAAATAAATTAAAATATTGCTTATTTCAATTATGCATTAATAAATTGAACTTGCTCTAATACTATCTCTATTATTTACATTACTCCCTTAGTATCTTGTAAATTTGAATCCACAAGAAATTCAAATGATGATTTAATCAAATTTTATAATAAAGTGCTTTATTTAATAAGAGTTTGATCCAATGGATAAATTTTATCTATAAAATTAAATAAACTAGTTGTATTTTAAATGTATTTTTTTATGTTATTATGATCATTTAATACAAGAAGTAATGCAGCATGACTTTTTATATCATTTGCTTATTTGGAAATAGGAGTTAAAGGATAAAAGATTTTATTTAAATTATATATATATGTTGACCAAAGCTCTTTCTTTTCATCAACTAACTGATTTTAAGTTTATTATTCTAAAGTATTCCATAAAATCTGAAATATAAAGATCAGTTCTTAGAGTAATTATTCTTTATAATTAGTTCCACTAATAAATGCTTAATTTTAAATGTGAACTAATATATATTAAAACTGTTTACCTAATAATGAAAACTAGAAATTGATGCATTATTGATCATACTTGAATGTAGATTAGGAATTCTGATGTTAAATTTCTAGAAATTATCTTATTTGTTAATAGACGGTTAGGTTCTTAGAATTTAGCCAAATCTTTAAAGCTTAAAGACTTAAATAGATTTAATCATTTAAATTCTCTAAATTTTAAAATATTGTATGCGATATGTTACAGTCTTATTCCTGATTTTAAAGAAACGTTCGTTTTATTTATTCTCTTGTAAGATGAATTGATTTATCCGAAGAGTCAAGATATTCTTGCATCAATTCAATTATATACTTTGTGTCGTAATAACGAATTTAATTCTGATGTTTTTGAGGTATCTTTTTATAGAGTTTCTAGCTCAATAATAATTGGTTAATAAATATTGTCATTAAGATTTGTCCTTCATTGTAGCATTTAAATAAAACATCCTTCATTTATTCAATCAAATGTAGATAAGCATATTTATAAAATAATTTGCTTTCTGGAATAATGTTATAATCATCTTAATAATCTTCTAATTCATTTTATTCATTCATTTCAATTAATATGCTTGATTGATGAAGAATCATAAAAATACATTCTAGCAAAATTTATTTGCAAATAGGATCCTCAAGTTGTATAATCTATTAAAAGTATTCTATACTTTTGATTTCTATTCTATCGATAGTTTGTATAAACCTTTTAAAGAAATTGAAACAAAATTGTTATTCTTCGATATATGTGATATGATATCCATAAATGAAGAATGTAAGTATCATTATTTTTAGATTAGTAGTTTAGAACTTAGCTAATTGTTCCTGATCAATTTATATTCTCTCTTTTTTCTGGTCTGTACAATTTACAAAATCATTTTGGAATTCAATCGATCGACCTTAACTCAAATAATTATTCTTAAACCACTAACTACCCAAAAAGGATTTATAATCATCAAATTAAATGAGTGGTTGTCTTTATTAAATTAGCATTAATATATTCAATAATATAATATTAGCTTAGATAATCCTAAAATCATCTTAATGATAAAATTATGTTAAATAAAGTCATCATACGAATTCGAACCAATCACTATATTCATAAAACTATGCTTGAACCATAAGAACTCTAATAATATGTTTATCAATTTAAACCATCTTTTAAATCGACTCAATTACAATAGTAATGTTGTATTTATTAAAATTATTCATAATTTAATTCCAATTGGTTTTTTAATTAATACATATTTGAATACTACAAACAGAATTAGTAAACATTAAAAATATTAATGAAGATTATAATTCTGTAAGTATACTAATTTAATACAATTATTCTCTAAACAAATTTGTAGTTTAGAGTGCCAAGACTATGGGAGGAGGGATTGTTAAACTTGTTTTGAAGTCTTCTAAGTTAGATTTATTTTATTAAATTATCAACTATATAAAGTTATATTAATCTGAAATCTTAACAATAACTCTTTAGCTTGGATACAATTAATTATTTAAGTGAAAATATTTAAAATTTATTTATGTTTATTAATCTTAATGGATTATCAATTTAAATCTATTTTGCAATTAAATTCGTTATGAGTTGATTATCAATCTTTAAAAAATATATATTAAAAAGTTGTTTAAATATTTTGCTCAATATTTAATTATCAAAAGAAATGTCTATCCTTCATTCTAAATTTATTCATTACTGTAGCAATTAATTATAATTTAGAATTTAAAGTTATGTATAGATATATATTAGTAAGACAAATGAAATGATTATAAATGAGTCAAATTAGATAGGAAAATTTAATTTAATAGAATATACATTTTTAGATCTCTCGAGATATAGATATATATCAATTGACTTGAGCTTATATCTTTGTATATATTGATTGTTTGTTGTGAAAATATTTAAGATTAATAAATTGCAATCAAAGATATCCTTGTTATTTATTATTGATGAGTAGTTATATAATCTATTAATCCTAAAATTAATCTATTGTCTTGATAATTATAAAAATTATATAATTTTACAATATATTTATTTATGTAAGATAAATTATTTGTTAAATAATAATTCGAAAATTAATTTAAATCAATACATGATTCCTTAAACATAGTATTAATATTTGTCATACCAATTAGCCCTCCAATTTCCTCTACTTAAATCGATTAATCTTTTATAATTTATAATAATATTTACTTCTAACATTAAACATATAATTAAGTATCAGAAAGATCGTGTTATAAAAATCTTCTGTCCAAATCAATTAAAGTTTTATTATTAAAACAATTTAAATTGGAATTCTCCATCATCTTTACTAATAACGTAATTTTTTCTTTATGTTTTCTAATAGCCTTGAAACCTTCAAAAAACATTTTTCTGAATCTTTTGAACAAATTAGAATCATATCCTCCTAAAATCTCTACATATTCTTCAGTCATTTTAAAAGGTACCTCTTTCTCTAAATTACCTTTAGGAGCACTAGATAAAAAAAACCCGAAATCAATATGAATTATATAGCCATCTTTATGTAGTAGAATATTCCCGTTGTGTCTGTCTTTTATTTATAAAAAATAACAAACTAAACTATAAGCTACTAAGCTATTTAAGAAATTGGATATCATTGCTTACGATGAATTTAATCTAATAAATTATAGAAAATTAATACTTAAAATATTAACTCAAACATTTGATTTATAAGACATCATTAAGTTTTTTTTTAAAAGAGTCGATTGATAAAGCATCTCTAACAACCTCAATTAATCCATAGCCAGGTCCTAATGATATAACTTCGTATGTTGTTAATTGTAATTTTAACTATTCTATTTTGAAAATTTAATCGAATGTTGATATTAATTGCATAGCAAATTATTCTTATCTTAGGTCATCACCAGATTTAACAATAAGATGTACCAACTTCCAAGTTTTAAAATTTCTAAAAGGAGAATTACTCCTTATCCTATCTTAATTGTCAGAACCATATATAGTATCAACTAATTACTTCTTTGACATTTTGTTAAATTATAATCCAGTATTATTTTGTATTGACACTATATTATTTAAATCTTCATAATATGATTGTGTGACATCATTGTCTCTCAAAATATTACTGAATTATGTTAAATCTTCCTTACCTTCTTCAGCATCTTTATCTGCTTCCATTATTTTACAAAGATAAGTAGGTCTATTTTTAGTACAATCTGAAGTTTCATTATTCTCACTATTATTTTTATTATCCATTTTCCCAACTGTTTTTGGTAGAGACAATCTGCTATTTCTTTGAGGATTAGGGATGAGTTCTGCTTCTTCTTCAGGTCTATAAATTTCAAAACACAAATAAAATGGTGATCTGCATTTGGTAGTAAATACTCTGCATTCATCAACAACTATGTTAAGTATAACATAGTTTCTCACTCCTTGAAATGGGATGTAAACAGCAGCTGGTAAACTTCTATTTATTTTTTAAATATCAGCTTTAAGTGATACTATTTTAGGATCAGCTAAATGTAAACTATTAATGGTTATTATAAATATATTACTTTTAGGAAATATAAATAATATCATCCCAGAAATCTATTGTTGAACAGAATCCTGATGGTTTAGCTAATCTAAAATTAGATTCATAATTAGATAAATTTAATGTATCATTAAATACATGATTAGAATAAAATAGAGTACCATATTCTTTAATTCGGTCTGGTAACTTATTAACTTACTGTACAAGAGGCATTCCTTTAGAAACTTGTTACTCAATGCCTTCATTAAATTAATAATTCTCAAAATAGGCTGCAATCAAAAGTGTCTTTTTATAAACTCGATCTAGAGTTGACATATAGAGTCTTAAATAATTTTCAATTTCTGGTTTGTTTTCATCGATAATGGATCTCCAAGCAAAAAAGAATGTATGAGCGAAGAAGAAATCTACTTCAGCAGCTTTAATAATAAAATTAAGGACATATTCAAGCTATTTGAATATTATTTGGTTGATTAGTTATGGAATAAAGTACTCTAAATCATCTCTGAATTAAAGCAAAACCAAATTCGGATTGAGTCTACATCGAGTCAATGCTATTTCAATATTTTAACCTCTGTATATCATTTCTAAGATTATAGATGCAGATACAATCTCTTCATCTAGTTAAATGTGAGAGAACCTCATTCTAAAATGACACAAATTGTATACATATTTTTTTATTTGGAACTACCAAGGCAACCACATCCTCCTTAAGAAGATATGGGTTTATCTTTAAACTTAGACATTATATATTTTAATAATAAGTATGAATAATTCTTCAAATTCTAATTCTAGATAATCTGCATAAAACATCATTAACAAATATGAATAGAACAATAATGAAGATAGATTTACATTTTAAGTAAGGCCAAATTCACCCAGAGACACTTTTGGAAAATAAACATAAGCAAGAAATAGCTAAGTTCAAATTCTTAGAGAAATCGACTAAGCTAATATATCCAAGATGCTTAGTGATTTTTCTATTGTTTCAGAATAAGAGGAATCAATATGCTAAAATCAATTTAATAATCCTATTGGGATAGGTATATTTCATCTCTATTCTTAGTTTAGCCGACTCAGACAGTTCAATAAAAACAATAAGAGTATGTCCAAGACAATTAAAATAATCGAGGAACCTTTGGCAAGAATCCATTCTTCTTACCGAAAGCTGAAGTTACAGAAATAATTGAAAAAAGCTATATAGAAGAAGATTTGTATGATGACATGTCTGTTCTAAAAGACAAGGTTATGGGATTATTGTAAGCATATGCAGATGACCTCAAAAAATCTAATAATGATCCTACAATTAAATCAAAAATCTAAGTTGATGCTAAATAAGTCTTAAAGGAGTATTCCTAAATTATTGAAAAAGTTAATCAATCTGAAATATCTTAATTAAATGTTTCCTAAAATCAAGTTAAAAAAGTATTCTTATTTCCTTTACTTTATTCAGGATCAAGAGTTAAACTTAATGTCCAATTTAGTGACAGAATTTTTGAACAAATTTGATATGCAGAAACAGCCAGTCCTTAATGTTTCATAGGTTTTAGAATAAAAATTAGCTAAATCAAGAGTTAGAAATTCTAATTAATAATTAGATCTCACCATTATGCATTAAATACCTTGTGATGAAACATTTTATTAACATGATTAATATAGTGATGATAAATTAGAAATTAAAATTCAAAAACTGAAATAAATGCTTTAAGATGAACTTGACAAATAATAATTAGTTTACTCTAAAAAAATATTATCAGATATGATATCAAATTTGAATTAGATTTTAATTGCAAATGATGCCCAAACTGTTAAAACAATCATTTATAAAATTGAAAATATGATTAAATTAATACCATAAGAAGATTGTGGATCTATCCAATTATATGATTATATGGCAAAAGCAATGAAAGCAACAAAAAGAAAGATGAAATAAATGGATCCATAAAATTAATAATAGGAAAAAACACTCAAAAGAAAATTTTTTGATTTAGCTACTTAATTAAAAAATAAATTACCCTAAGATCATCCAGGCAGAAATTAAATGATCTCAGTCCTCTATGATCTTTATTGTTAGGCTAATAAACCAGAACAAATGGAATCATTCATTACCAGTCAATTGAATTAAGCAAAATGATATTATTATTTATATGAACAACGAATTTTAATCTCATTAGGGCAAATAATAGTTTAAAATCTAATCTTTTCTAAAAGGAAGAGTAATTCCAGCTAAAAAATTGAATGATAGCTTTCTATTTCATAATTAAAGGATGATTGCGTTACTGAAAAATGGAATGCTTGTTTATTATTCTAAATGTTTCCAATCCAAATAATAAAACACTCACCTTATTTAATCAAAACCAAAATGTGGAGTTTATTTCAATCATGTACTATATTCATGTGTCAAAATTTCCGAAAAAGAAGTTGAATTAATTATAAAGTTTAAAAAGTCCTAACTATACAACTTTGACGATAATTAGTTTAGTTTTGTAAGAGATCCAAAATCATAAGACATTGTTCTTTGGATATTTGTCATTCAAATAGATGAATAACTTTAAAACCAAAATCTTGATATTTATAAGGGACCTGATAGTTTAAATTCTTTATATAACTTTTAATAACCCTGCATTGATGTAAACTTACAAAAGAGTAATTACTAATAGGTTAAAACAGAGAAAACATCAATTGAACAAAGAATGTATACAATCGATGCTAAAAACAAGAAAAAAAAAGTTCAATGGTTTGATGATTTTACATAAAATTAATAAAAGAATTCAAATACCCTACAAAATCTATCAGAGTAGACAACATAAATTGGTAAATCAATTCAATAAGATGAATGGGAAGTAAATGAAGAAAAAACTGACATCACAATTAAAAACATTTAAATTAGAAGGCTTTCTTTTCGATTAAATGAACCTAAACAATCAACTAAAATAGAATGATTATTCTTCATATAACATTATATATAATCTAATTAAATCAATTTCTTCAAACATAAATTAGGAAATACGAATTTTTTAACTATTATCACCCTTATCCACAATTAAATAAGGATTCTTAACAAATTAAAATCATAATCCTTTATAAATTGTATTAGATAATTTCAATTTTAAGAAAAGTATTTAAGCTTTTTATTATAAAAAAGGTATTTTATTGGTATTATTTTGGAATAATAAATTAATTAAATTTCCTAAATACAAAATATTTTTAAGTTTAGAAAATTCAAATCAAATCTTATTTAAAATGTAGTTAGATCGTATAATTATTGTTCATGTTAATTTAGTTTAGAATTAAAACTTGAAATCAATTAAATATTAAAAGTAAAAGAATTTGATTTAGAGTAATAAATGCTTTTCCCTTAGCTTTTAATATGATATAAAATGGATGAGATACAATAAGACATTATTTATAGCTATATAAAATAGTTTCCATATAAAAATTAAATAAAAACCTTTTTACCGAAAATTCTTAATCAGTTTGTAGATAAATCGATATTGCAGAGTGTATTATTAGTTTTGTTTTTAAAAAAATCACTATTGCAGACTATTATCTAATTCTTGCTTGAAGTAATTTTTAAATTTAATAATAGTTTGATCTTGTGCAGCAGGTAAGAATAATTTTTGAGTTTTAGCTGAATTCAAATATTTATTATTTTATTAATCAATATAAATGTTAGTAAGTTAGGTTTTAAGCTAACTTTTGATAGTATTAACAGATCAATAAAAACCTAAAAAATAATGCTATAGTATTGTTTTAAAACAAAAAACAAATATTTACTAAATCATACAATTTTCATGAGATATTATCTTTTGGCCATCATTTAAGCTCATTTTCATGTTAGCAAATGTTATTGCTAACAAATGACGAATTTTTTCTGCCTCCTAGTAGTTGATTAATTTGTTATCTTAATCAATAGCAATTTAGATAAAAAAAATTACATCAAATAAAGTATTTTTTACTTTGTTAATTTTTATTAAATTAAGTTTGTTAGTAATCATTGCTTATATGTTGACATAATTTCTACAATGTTATTTAGAGTAATTTTGCATTTGTGATTATATATTTATGATAAAATTAATTTAATTTAATATTGCTTTTAGTTTAAATCCGTTAAAATGAATTCCCTCTAGCAATTCTAACTCCTATTGACAAACAAAACTTCAAATACAAAAATGTTTTTGACTCGTTAACAAATTATTGACAAAGTAAAAAAGGAGAAAGAAGTTTAACTTAATCAAGATCAAAGGATTCAAAACAAAAAAATTTCAAAGCCCCAATCTGTCATGAAGTTGTCTGTAGCAAAATCAACTACCTAAAAATAATTTTAGCAAAAAAAAACATTTAGTTGTTCTAAATTTTAGATTAATGAATTAGTCCCAGATTATGAATTAATTTGTAAAAACAATTAGAAAACATAATTTAATACATAAAAAGCATTAAACACAGACTATTTTAATTTTGTAAATACAAAATCAAAAGCAATTAAAGATAATTAAGAAAGAAAAGAAGAATTTTAATAAATAGATTTCAATTCCTCTCAAACTTTATTAGGATTAGGATAGTATTAATAAATGAAAAATGAATTATTGAAATCTTTTTTAGATATAGAGTAAATGTTATTAAGAAAAACAAATTGATGAATAATAATTAATAATGTAATGTATTTGATTAAAAAATCATTATTTTCATAATCATATTTAATTAAAATAGATTTCATAATAAATATTTTATTATTCTTTTTGGTTTAATAGAATTTGTAAAAAGTTTAATTTAAAATTATCTGTCAATTTTTAGATAGGTTTTATCTTATTAATTATTATGAATTCATGGCTGAAAGTCCTTTGGTAATTATTAAACAATAGTATTTTATTAAAGTAATTTTATGTAACTATAATAATCATTTTCAAAATCAAAGAAATAAATCTTAACTAAAATTAATTGTTGAAGCGTGATTATAATAAGTCAGTTAATATTTTTTAACAAGGGAAGGAAATGGTTAAGTAACTTCATCCAGAAACCAATTTTAAATTAATTCCTTTGATAATTTACTTACTTCATTAGAATCTACCTAAGATCTAAATTTTAAGAGAATACTTTTAACATTGAAGAATCAATCTTTTTATTCGAGATTTTCCCAACAATATTCGAAATAGTAGCCACTATTAAAAAAGGATCGCCATTTCCAAATCCGTAATTAAATGAAGCCAATTAAATCAGATATCAACTAATTAAATTTATATAATCAACCTAATTTAGTCATCTAATTCTGCAATATGCTCAAATATACGAAGAGGCGAAATGAAAGATAAATTAAAATTCAAATTTTACAATATTTACCCTTCTGCCTTTAATATATCATCTTTACTATAAACCTCATCGCATAATTTTGATAATTAACTACTTTTTGGAACACCATAAACTTCTTGATATTTAGATGCAATAAACAAGCAAGCTATTCCAAATAATTAAAATCTATTTTTTTATATCAATTGGGTTTCAATAAATCTTTTCTTATATAAAATAATTACTTGTCTATAAGCCACACTGTTAATAGAAGGGTTTCTAATTACAATTTCAATTTATGATGAACTTCAAACAGCCAATTTACAAGAACGTTTCTCATCTTTAGACTGATTTAACTTTATGAGTAAAATGCATTATAAGAGATAGCATTTTATTATTATAATTATTATTTGTGATTAAGCTCTTCAAGATATTTAAGAATATCCTATTTATAAGTTTAAACTAATTAGGGGTTATCATATTTTTCAATTTACGGAAATTTAACTGATCCTTTTGCAATTGGATCTACAAATAAAATTCTATTTCTTACATTTGTTAGTATTAGGTAATGATATTGAAGCATTGTTATTGTTATTATTCTAAGCTTAATTTAAGATAGATATTTAGATGTTGGTTAAACTTCTATTTTTTAAATTTCTTTAAAAATGCTAATATTAATCAGTTTTTTGTCTGGGCATTTCATAACTAATATGTCTTTAATCTTCTTTTTTTCCATTTTCTCTCATATTTTATTATTTATTCCATTTTGAAACTCTTATTACTCTTGGTTTCATATTTTGTTGAGATAACTCATCTTTTATATAAAGAGTAGATTAAACTCTAGTTTATCTATTTTAAACAAATTAAAAGTTTCTATTTTCTTTATTAGCTTCTAACATTTTCAAAATATTCACAGATTTCATTGTTGTTATTTTAACGACTATATAAATTATAATTAATAAAATTGGCGAAATATAGAATTTTTATGTATATAATAAGTTTAAATTTTGCTAGACTAATGTAATCCAAAACCATTTATAAAAATGCTTATTCTAGTTTGAAATTGTAAATTTTTTAATTAATACATTCAACAAACTAATATATTTTCAATAATGTATTTAAAATAGTTGGTTGTTTGGATGAATAAAAGTTTATAAATTGAAAATACATACTATATTCATTCGCTTGATCATAATGTTTAATAATTACACAAAATGCAATTTATATTTTCATTAATAATTAGAAAAAAATTAATATTTAAAAATAAATAGGCATAAATTTTCTCATTTAAATTTTTTTACACATTGTTTCTATCCCATAATCTGATAAATTAATCAAATTAGTTTAATATACATTTTGATATAAGTATCATTGAGGTCATGTCAGTGAGTTACTTCATTCATGGTTTGTAAATTTTGAATAGAAAAACAAAATCAAAAAAATAAACAATTGAATTTGGAAAATAAAAATAAAATCAAATATCAATTAAATTATCGAAAGAGCTTATCAGCTCTATAGATCAAATTTTAACAACTCACGGCGCTCTACCTTAAAAACCATTTTTTTAATAATTGCCATTGAAACGGAATGATTGATATTTAAAAATATATATATAGGAATTAGGGTAGTAAGTAAACTAAGCATGATCAAAATTGATCAATAGAGTATTTAAAGTAATAATATTAAAAGGTGATTTAAATTTTGAGAAGTTGTTCTAATATTAATAAATTGATTAATATTTGGTTTATTATTTTACACTTACACAATTATATGGAAAACATCAGTTGTCTCTGCCATTAATAGATTTAAAGTTATCCAATCTATTATTATATTTCTATATAATAAGAATTGTTTAAATTTTAGGAAATTGGAACATTCATTGAAATGTAAGTTTGTTTTAAACTTGTTACAGAATAGTTTGCATACATATTTAAAAATATTTTGATATATTCAAGTTGAAGTTGCTCTTTCTCTATTATTAGAAACGATTTTTTCAATAAATTCTAAACCAAAATAGTCAAAGAGAGGAAGATTTGTGACATCTTATGAGAATGTAATTTCAGGCCAACTATTGATTTCTAAAATGACAATTCCATTCTTTCTGGAATCCAAAATATCAACACCTCCTATTGTCAAATGAGGATCTATAGAAGCACAAGCCTTTTCAGCAATTTTAAAATATTCATTTTTTTTTTCTGAATCCATCTTTGACTCAATTTTAAAGTCATCACTGTATCCATTGGATTTAAAATCCTACAATAAACAGAGAATTATACCATATCATCTTAAAACTCAGTGACAGAAACTGCTTTACCCCCAATCACAAGTACTCTAATTGATCTTCCAATAGTGTCATCAACAAAATCTTAAATAATAGTTTATTCTCCGTTCCACATTGATTTACAAAATAATTCTGAGCTTTAGTTATGATTTACAGAGAGCTTAACTCCAGAACCTTCATAACCAACAACCTCTTTCATAATAGATTTATTATTAAATCTTCTAAGGTTTTACTTAAAAGCATCAAGTGAGAAAGAGGCCCCACATCTAGGGATAGGGATTTAGTTTTGACTAAATTTGACATATTGAAGTAATTTATTTTAAAGAATACTCTCTGTTGTAGGATGATGAAGTGTAATTTTTCCAGCTGAATGAACAGCAAAATTGAAATACATATAATCTTAAAAGTGTTTTGGTGCCATACATCCATAAGCTAAAAATGCATCAAATTGAATTTATTCACCTTTTCTGTAAAATGTGATTTCCTATACATAGATAAACAATTATATTTACATTCCCAACAATAAAACTTAATTCTTCAAGTTCTGTGACTAATACTGAAACTTTGAGTCTTTAAAAAGTTTCAATAATAAGTTAATCCATCATCCCATAAAATATTGGATCTGGATTGATCATATAGAGAATAGTTATTTGTTCGTATGCCATAGAAAGTAAGAGGATGCAATTTTTTTTAGATATAATATTTTTTCTTATTTCTTATCTAATTGAGATTTATTAAATAAAAGAATTCATGAATCACTTGATTGTATTATAATAAATGAAAAAATCACCCTAGTTTATATATATTTTTAAAGTTTTTTATAGTCTCATTAAATTTATTATTAATATTGATTTTAATTATTCATAGGTCTAAAAGTTAATATTTATGTATATTTTCTCAATTTACATTAAAGATAACTCTCAATCTAGAATGTTAATCGTTTGCATGTTAAAATCATTCAAAATGTATACAAGATGAATGTTTAAGTTTTATAATGGATACATAACATTTATTTATATTAATAACTGTAGTGAAAATCACTGGAAATGGAAAATTGTATCTGATTGGGTCGATGAATTGAATAGATTTCAAATTATTTGTCAATAAAATATATCTAAAAAAAATTACATTACAATCATATCAATCAATATAAGAATTATCTTTAATAGAACATTACATATGGACTTCTATGATTTAATTAATCACAAGAAAATCTTATAAAATAAAATCTCTTTATGTGAAGCATTAAAATATGAAGTTATCTCCATATTGTAAATTTGCGTTTTACTTTTTAATATTTTTAGCTTCAAAATAAAATAACTATAAATTAAATACCATTTTGAACAATAAAAACCATTAATTGCTTCTTCAATCATATATTGTAGATTTTCTTTAAATGCAGCATTACAAAACTGAATTCTTGAGTGTAATTTAATACAATAACACGAAACATGTATTTCCAATATTCCTTATTCTGGTTAAGATTATGACATTGAGGAAGTTGTATAATTAACTTTTTGAGTATTCTAATAAGATGATATCATAGAAGTTTATTATTGTTATTAGTTGATTTAAGTTGGATATAATTTTTGATTATTTTATTCTAGAAGTCTTGTCTAAAGAAATAAGAAATGATAAGTTACTTTTTATGATTAAGGATTTAAATTGATATGGCGTATGATGAATATGGGTAATTAGTTTTGATATCTTGAGATGGCGTTAATTAGTTCTTATTAAGTAATAATGGATAATTAGGTAAATTTAATGATGATATTTTATCTTTTGTAGTGTTAGGAAGTCTTTAATTATTATTATTAAACATATTTGATCTCATTATTTAATTAATATAAAATGGATGATTTAGATTTTGAGTAATTCTAGAGATACATGCAATAAGAACATCATCATAATCAAAAGCATGATTCAAAGTTGAATGATAAGGAAAAAGATCGCGGTCATGAAAGAAATAAGGAGAAGCATTATAAAGAGAGTCATAAAGAAAGAGAAAAAGAGAAGGAAAAAGAGAAAGAGAGGAGTGCAGAAAGAAAGAAAAAGAAGAAGGATGAGAAAAAGGATAAGAAAAAGTAATAAGATCATTTTTCATAAGGTAGAAGATCAAGATCAGCATCAAAATCATCAAAGAGAAAAAAGAGTAAGAAAGATAGAGATAAAGATAAAGACAAAGAATAACAAAATCAAGCAATCAAAACATAGTTATTATTGACTAATGACATATAAAAGAAAAGAGAAATAGCAAAATAAAGGAAAATTGAAATTATGGAAGCAGAAATAAGGGAGTTGGAAAGAAAGATAGTTGAAGTAGAAAGAGAATTAGAAGAGGCTCATAGATAAGATCTAACAGTTCTAATGTATTGTTTACCATTAAAAGCAAAAGAAAAGCATATATATTAATTTTTTCAAACTGTAACTTTAATTTCATATATTATTTTTATAGTTCAATTGTGGTAAGATTAGAGATATTAGAATTATAAGAGATTAAAAATCAGGTAGATCTAGAGGAGTTGCATATATTGAATTTTATCAAGAAGAATCAATTCCAATGGCTTTAGCCTTAAATGATAGATTATTTATTATGGATGGCTAATAAGTTGGAACAATACCAGTCAAAATATAGTTGAGTTAAGCTGAAAAAAATAGAGCAGCTAGAGATCAGAAAAATATGCAAATCAAATAAAATAAACTATAATCAATATAAGACTTGTAAAATATGAACGGCCCTGCAAGAGTTCAAATTACAGGAATGGCTGAATAACTTTAAAGGATTAGTGAAGAAGATATTAGAGAAGCTTTTGCTCCTTTCGGTACTATTGAAACAGTGGAAATTCCTAAAGATGAATAAGGAAGAATGACTGGAGTTTTATATGTTACATATGAAAAAGCAGAATCGGCTAGAAATATGATAGAAGTTATTAATAATTAACCTTTTCTATTGAATGGCAAGCCAATTAAAGTGTAATAAGTATCTGGTGCAAACAATTATATGGATTTATAATTGGATGATGATTTAGTTTAGAATCCTGTTATGAGAATAACACTTATGAAAAAGTTAATGGATGACAATCTGATAGATAATGTATTTAAATTTCTATTGTTTCATAGATTAATTTGCCTCCTTTAATGACATAATTAGGTTTAACAGTTTAAAGAATCTTAAATATTATTTAATCTCCAAATCCTACTTTAGGATGTATTTCTGGATGGATGCCACTTAAACATAATCCCCCTGCATGTCCATGTAATACCAAAGTTATTGTTTTAACTAATATGTGGACTGAATTAGAAATCTCTAATTAAGCAGCGATTGTTGAGTTAAAAGAAGAAGTTGAAAGTTGTTTTATATATTATTCTATTTATAGATGAGTGTAAAAAGTATGGAGATGTAGAAATGGTTTGGGTTGATGAAAAAAATGAAGGAAATGTTATTATTGTATTTAAATAATGGGAAGCTGCTAAATAAGTAAATGTTTTAATGAACAACAGAAAATTCGGAAATAAAGTTGTATAAAGTTATTTCATTACAGAAAGTTAATTCATGAGCATCATCAAATGATATAGTAATATATAATAATAAACATACAAAGTAAAAAATTCATTTTTATAGTTTGATTATATCTAAGGTTGAATTTTTGTTGAACTTCTTTAAGTTTTCCAGATTAGGATATAGCTTATCAAAATTCTTGGCTAAATTTAATATTTTATTTGATAATTCTATTGTTTCATCCTTATCAACATTAAGCACTGATAATATTTAAGGAATCTAAATTAATTAGCAAATAAATTAATACAATTTCATCGCTTTATTCTTGAATTAATAGATTGCTCCCAATTATTATACATGCAGCTGATAATGATGAATAATTATATTAACTAATAAGTTCATAGTCATATAAAACTATTTTAGCTAAATATATAACAAGTTAATGCATTTTTTAATGTTGATTGATTAGTTATAGAGTCATTTAGATAATTTCTGAAAGAGTTGTTCCAACAAATTTAAAATCTAAAGCTTGTGCAATTTAATTTTCTTTGTCCCTAATTTCATCCTTAGATAACTTTTTGTGTGCTATCTTCTCATGCACTATTTACAATTTTACAGGATAAATCTCTTCAAACTTGCAAGCTATAAACATACAAGTAACACCAATTAAATGTAAATCTTAAGGAACATGTTATTTAGTTGTTTAATATAAAAATGTATCCATCAATCTTACAGCCATAAAAAATGTTTAATCTTTACATTTATACGATGTTAACACTTCAACCATCCAATCAACCATTTTGGCTCTCAAATTATTACTTATAGAATGTTTTTTTAAAAACTCAAACTTTTGAATGCAATCTTAAGTTTGATAATTTATAAGTATATTATCTCCATAAAGATCAATTAATTTATTTTATGGATTCTTTTATTCTTTATTTTATACATCCTATTTACAAATTGAAGTAGTCTATCTAACAGTGATAGGTGAAAACTAAACTTTATAGAAATAATTTAATTACAATTTATTCAGTTGTAGAAACAGTTGTTTTTTACTTTACTTCTGGACGATAATGTAAACTTGATACATTAGGGTTTCTTTATGTTAAATAGTTTTGTGGTTGAGGTTATTAATTGATATCTATACTCTTGAATTCAATCTCTGTAAAATTGTAAAAATTATATTTACTTGGTTATCGATTAAGTAAATTCAATGATACTAATTATGTAAATGATTTTTAATTATTTCTTTTTTCTATATTATTAGAAACTTCAGCTTGGTTCTCCTTTTCAAATATACGTCTAGTATTATCTTTCATTGTTTTATAATTATGTTTAACAGATAAATAATTAATGAAATTTATTAATAAACTTATTTTGGTATTTATTATAACAATGAAATAATTTATAAATTATTTTTAAGAATATTTATTTTTTTAAATTTAATTGAAAATTTAACTTGTTTACAACTCCAATCATCTTATTAATATTGAAAGAAATTGAATTATAACTTTTACAGATAGTTTTGAACTTAATTATATTTATTCATCGTAAATTTAAAAGAAAAATAAAAATTATTTAAATTTGTGACATTTTACCAGATTTCTATATTATTTAGTAATTGCAGTATTGACTATCCTTTGAAATTAATGAAAATACTTTATTTCAAAATAATTTGTTTTAATCTATTTGAAGATTATTAATCAATGCTTTATTTTCATTATTCTATTATGATTTAAGTATTAAGTATTATTAGATTTTCAAAATTTATCATTTTGTAAGATAATGGCCAAGACGAATATATAAAGTGCATAACTAGTTAAAAATTAGATTACGTTTACTTATTATTATGATTAAAGGTTTTGAGTATTAATCCTTTAATAACTTTATAAAAATTATAAGATAAGATAGCACAAATAAAATAAAATCATACATTCCAAGAGTGAACTATGAGTATAATATTAAAAATCCCATTATATATAATTACTCAAAATTAGTACTAAAGAAATATATTAATATTCTATATTAAAGTCCAACCAATTAGTAAATAAATTAGAAGTACAAATATAATTTCAAGTTCATTTTCATTTAAATTAAAATGAAATTAAATAATTGAATAGGAGTTAATAATTAATAATAATTATTTAACATAAAATAAAGTATTAAAAAATAGAACAAATTTAAAGGATTTAAAATTTTGTTCTCTTTTATTATCCCATAAAATAATATTAACATTAAAGAAGCTTTATATGCAATAATCTCTTCTATATACTGAGGTCATGTTAGTGAGTTACTTCAGAACAAAAGATGTTTGAATAACAAGCTCTAAAGCTGCAAAAAATCACAAAGGAAATTCATTGAATAATCAAAGGGCTAAAGTGCAGCAAAATAAAATCCCAACCCCAATTCCAATTCCAAAAACATATTCAAACACAAACCCCTACTCGCGGCGCTCTACCTCAACAATTTTTTGATAATAAAATTTTAGGAATATAATAACTTTTTATATTAGTCAACATTTTTTAAATAGTCATCAACAAATACGTAGGAAGATGATGAAGAGACTCAATTATCATAAGCTTATAACTTGTTTTAATAGTTTAAAATTATTCTAAGAAGAAATATATTAATCAGAAAATAGATATGAAACTTCACAAATTGATTATTTGATTTTGACTTATATTATTTCTATTATTCACCTTAAAAGGAATTAATAAGGGCAAATATAATTATATTAATATTTTTAAGTTATATTTTCTCAAGTCTTGTTACTCTAATTGGATGAGTCATTTGATTTATATTAAAACTCTTAACATTATACAATTTGAAAAAATGAATTATAAGCATATGTGTAATATTATTGAAATTATACAAATGTGTAAGAATTGATTTAATCCTTAAATTTAAAATTTAAATTTAAATTTAGAATATGAAAAAATTAATTATATAGAATGATTTACTTAATACACAATTTATTAATTATATCTCAAAGATTTCTTAATGATTATGATAACTGTAATTTATGTTGGCTAACCACTTATCTGTTTAATTCTTGAAACCATTCTTCTAACAGTGCTTATGACGTTACATTAAAAATGTACTCGCAATCTCTATACTTTATTTTTAGACAATTAGGTTTGCATTTTAAAGGATTCTTTATTATTATTGCATCTGCGCAAGGAACAAATAGAATTGGGTGCATATCTCCAGCTTGTTTAAATAATAATAATCCAACATCTGTCATTAATGCAAAAACTTCAACCCAATCCTAGAATCCAAAGAGTGTTTTTTATTACATCTGTAAGAAACCTTACTTTTGTGACACTTTGAAAGCAGCTTATTTTCCACTACCATTATACAATCCATTCCCTATTTCATTGAGATTTTTAGGATGTGTATAATTTTTAAACTAGATTGGAAAATTTTATTAGTATGATATTTAAATTTAACTATTGAGAGTTTCATTTAAGAAATCAATAAAATCTTTTAATTTAAATGTCTCTATCAAATAATCATCATTTTGCCCTTTGATTTTTAAACAACATAAGATTGGATTGAATTCACAACATATTATTTATTACACCTTAGATATTGGAAATTATCTTGTTATTTTAATATTTTAATTATGTTCTTCAAAAAAATAAAAAGTACTTTCTGTAATAAACATAATCCTCTTAGATTTTTCTCCTCGTATATTAATTCTGAAGATATGATCACTAAAACAAAATATATATTCTTTTTTCATTAACTCTCTATCCTTTTTAATAATTTCTTTAATATATCTATTATCTTTAAGTCCACAATATTCTTTTTAGAAATATGTAAATTCATCAACTTATTCAGTATTATTTGTTTCATTATTTTCTGTATTTTAAATAATGCTCTAAAGCTCTGACTATATAGTTTCATTCACTTTCTAATATATATCATCTTAATTAACTAAATCTTCTACTAAAGAGAAAGACATTCTACTTTGAAGTGTACTTTATTACTGTTATTAAAAAAAATCTAATTTAAGTTCATATTCTGCAATTTTTTATTTCATTTATTCTACCAATAAATCCTATGATTATGCTATTTTCGTATTTTATTGTATTTAATTTTAGACTTCTAATTTCAAAGAATCAAGTTATCTTTAATCATTGTTCATTCTTTAAATTAATGTCTCATGATCATCAATAATTTATAATAGCTGCTAATTATTGTCATTTAGTCTCTTATTCTCTGAGATTAATTAGGAATTAGAAGTATTTAGGCACTCTAATTCCAATTATAATGTTTTAATGTGAGATTCTAATTAAGAAAGATGTTGACTATGAGACTTTTCACAATCAAGTTCCTTCTATATGGAATTATAAATGTTTTATAACTCATATATTTGTGAACTATATTTGTGATTCTCAATAATTAACTACTATTTATGAATGCAAAGACTGTCTATTTGTTCTTGCAAATCTTTACAGAGAATTTCAGCTTCGCAAATAGTGGCTTATTGTTCTTTGATTATTTATGATTAAGTTAATAATAACTTTGCAATTTACATAATATTCTCTTATTCTGTATATTATTCTAGCTATAATAGAATTTTCAAGGAGCTTTCAATATCTTTATCATGACTCAATAATTATTCTTCAAATTATAAACTCATTTTATTAATTTATATTATATATGATTTAGATCTAAGTATTCTTAATTAAAACGCTAATGATGTAAATAAATGAAAATTGAGTGATGAGGTAAGATTTGGCAAAGATCTATGAAATTGTTATAAAAAATTACATTTTATCTATTTTATTTTAAAATGAGGAATATTAGATTGTATATTTTTCTAGAAAAATCTAAATAATTTAAAAGGTATCTTAGAAGAGTAGAAATATATAATTATTTTGAATGTTTTCAGGAGGTTTTAAAGGATTTAGCGGTTTTTCCTTTGGAGGAGCAGAAGAAGACAGTTCAACATCGTAGACATAAAACGTTGATAATAAATCATTATATGAATTATTGGGAATTCAACCAGGTGCTACAACTGATGAAGTTAAGAAAGCATTTCGAAAAAAAGCTGTAAGAGAACACCCAGATAAAGGAGGAGATCCTGAAAAGGTATCTAATGAATAATTAAATAATAAGTTTAAAAAATTAACAGAAGCATATGAAATACTATCAAATCCAGAGAAAAAGGATCTATATGATAGATTTGGTATGGAAGGAGTTAAAAACGGTGGTGGAGGGGGAGACATGACTGATATATTTAGTCATTTTTTTGGAGGAGGTCGAAAAGAATCTGGTCCGAAAAAAATGAAAGCAAAGTTAAGAGAATTAGAAGTTACTTTAGAAGATGTTTATGAAGGGAAGATAATTTAATTAAAACATTAAAGAAAAAGAGTTTGTGAAGGATGCGATGGTAAAGGAGGAGCAAACTCAAAATAATGTTCAACTTGTAAAGGCAAGGGAGTTGTCTAGAAATTAACTTAGTTAGGTCCAGGAATGTATTCTCAATCAAGTGGACCATGTTCTGATTGTCGAGGTGAGGGTACTATATTTTCGGAAAAGGATAGATGCAAGAAATGTAATGGAAATAAAGTGATTGATGTCGAAAAAATAGTGGAAATACCTCTAGAGAAAGGTGTTCCAGAAGAACATGATTATTAATTTTATGGAGAATCAGATGAATATCCTGGAGTTATGGCTGGTGATTTGTACATAAGAATTAAAATAAGGAAACATTCTACATATCAAAGAAGAGGAGCAGATCTCTATACTACTAAAAAGATAACATTATTGGAGGCTTTAACTGGATGTTAATTCACACTTAAGTTTTTAGATGGATCTTATCTTAATATAGCTACTAAACCCGGAGATATTATTTCTCCAAGTAATTTATATATAAGAATATTTTAGATAGTTTTAGAACTATAAAGCATAAAGGGATGCCATTTTACAAAGATGCTATGTAAGAAGGTAATCTTCATATATAATTTGAAATTGAAATGCCAACTCAATTAAAATAAGAATAAATAAATGCTCTCTTAACTGTATTTATTATAAGTTAATCATAAGATTTTACCTAAGCCTGTTGAAAGTAAAATAAAATTCGATCCCAGTAAGAAAGTATTCATGTAGGAATATGATGTTAATAATCTTAATTCAAATCCTGAAGGAGGTAAAAGAGATGATGATGAAGAAGAAAGTTAACCAAGAGGATAAAGAGTTCAGTGTGCTTAATAATGAAGTTATATGTTTTTATTATTATTTTTATTATAATTATTTGCTCAATAAAATATATTGCAAAATGAAACAAGCTCGAATTACACGACTTCATCCTATTTTAAGTCCTCCTAAAAATGAAGAAGTAATTTTTATTTTTTAGTAGTTAGGCTCCTTTCTTTGATCCATGTCCTAAGTTCTCAAAATTATATCATCCCAAATGCAGTTTAGATAGGATTATTTCTTACTTATTTTTAAAACAAAATGATATAAATGGTAAAACGTTTAGCCAAAGACGCATTTGCAAACTAGATGCAACTCAAAATTATGATGGGCCTGCAAAATGCAGAGTTCTTAAAATTCATCCTCCTGATGCTAATAAAATTAATGGTTGGTAAAATATAGGAGGAGAGATTTCATATGACTATGATAATGGATGGAAAACACGATTATCTGATATTTGTACAGATATTCAAGAAGACATCAATATTATGAGAAAAGTTCTTATGGATGAAGGGGAATAAAAGCATAATTATAAGGCCAGAATCGAATACCTGAGGCGATATATTGAAGAAATTAATAAAATGTACCATATAGTCAATCTTAAAGAAGATATTAAAAAGCTACGTGGTATTTATAGAAAGAGTAGAGAAGAAATCAAAACTTATGTCAAGTTTAAAGGAACTAGATTCTTTGAAATCATTCCTCAACTCAAATAAATCTCTAAAACACCTACCATCTTAGACGAATTTAAAGTATTTAAACCTCTTTCTGATGAAAAATTTACTGAAAAATAAAAATATCTCGACGATTTATTTAAACATCTTAATAAAAAAAGTTAGTAAAAAGAAATTAAGGAATAATTAGAATAGCTTGATTAATTGGATTAAATGCTCTAATAATCTGGAGTTAAAATTGATCCCATTTAACCAGATCCTTTTGCTTCAAAAGATGTTACTGTTAATAAAGAAATTGAAAAAAAGTTTGTTTTCGAAGAGTTTATTGAAGAATCCAAACAATTTGAAGATGAATAAGAAGGTGAATTATAGGATTAAATTAATGAAGAGACTGAGAATATCAAGGGAAATAATTAAAGACCTAAACGAGCTTTTAGCTAAATTATTACAACCAAATAATAAGATAAGAAAAGTGCGGCTTAAGAATTCAATTCCTAACACTATTTATTTGAAGTTAAAGATGTAAATTCATTTGGCTAATAAATACGATTAAATAGATTGAATAAGATAATGAATGAAATGTTTAAAGATTAAAGAAATTTTTCTTAAGATCTTTAACAGTATTCATATAATCATATAAAGCCTAAAACTGTCTCTAACATTTCTTGCGAAAATCTCCAACATCTCAAACATGTAATTTATTATAACTTAATTTAGTAACTTGTTTAAAATAGAGAAAAAGAATTAAAAAGAATGAACAAATCAACAGCTTAAGAAATTGGTAAAAGAAGTTCAGTACATGTTTCTGCATTTTATTCTACTGCAACTTCAAATAAATAACTAAAATTTTATTGATAATTGCAATTTTAATTAATTGAACCATTAATGTGTTATATCAAATAATTTTTTCTTATCATTCATCTTTTCTATAAAAAGATTTTTTTTTTTCTCAATATAAAATGATTTATAATTATCTAATAAATAAATTATATTTTAAGTTCTCTAACTTTTAATTTAATTTCCTAAATTTTAAAGTGAATACTATTATAACAATAAAATTATATTATTAAATTTGAAAAATGTTTATTAACAATAATGCAAATAACTAAAAGCTTAAAGTTTCAAATAATGAAAATAAAAACACATAGGAAAGTTATTTTAAATAGGATAAGGAAAATTATTATAACTAATGGGAATTAAAATTGAAATAGAGGGAAAATTAGGTATTTAAATCATTCATATATAGTTTAGTTAGAATAAAAATATAAAGAATTGAAAAATTATTCAAAAAAGTTGAAAATTAAAAGTGATGAGCTTGTAAAATAAAAATTAGAATTAGGAGAAAAAATAGAGAGATATAATAGACTTTTAGAATAGATAATCTAAGTTTAAATGTCAGAAAGATAAGCAAATAGAGCTGATTCATTAACACCAAATACTAGTAAAACAAGAAATAATAAAAGTGGAATAAATGAATGTCAATAAAGAGTAGCAGATTTATTATAAAAAATTCGACATACAAGTAAAACTAATTTAAAAACATAATAATATTCCTATTTTGGAAATAACTCAGATTATGAAGAGATATTATTTAGCAAAAGATAAAACCATTCAAATTCTTTTACAGGAATTATGAATATAAGTTCACAAGATTAAACTAATTAATAATAATAATAATAATAATAATACAAATAAAATGAAAATTAGTAATAGGGAGATATGAATTAAAAATAAAGTGTTCTTTGTTGTGAAAATGAGTTGAAGAATCATTAATTATAATTGTAATAAATGGAAACTAATTAAAAACATTTTTACTCTAAGGTATACGAAGAAATGAATAAATTAAAATAATAACTTTGATTGAATGTATGAAAATAATATATAAAAATATAAATGTTACTATATTACTTTTCTAAATAAATATATATATTATTTATTATTTAATCATGCTATCTTGATTAATAAGACTTTAATAAAACTAAAAAAAAATTTATAAATGAAATGAAATTGAATAAAATTTAAATGATTTTGATAAATTAATTATATATATATGTATGCTTTAAAATATTATGACAATAAGGTCTTATCTCTTACTGGATACACAGATAGAAAAGAAGAATTATTTTATAGGGTTTGTTGGTAAAGTGATTTTAGAAAAGACCTTGCGTTGTCTCCCAAATATTGCATTTATTTTTGTGTTGATAAGACAAAAAAAGGGGAACAATTTAATTGACAGATTTAAAAGAGAGATTTTTGACTCTCAGGTATTTAAATCAATAATATTTAGAGGGTTTTGATCGATTAAGAAAGATTTATGGAAGTGGTTTTAACAAATTTATAAATTAAATGATTTATCCAATAGAGGGAGATACATTAAAAGAGGGTTTAGGGTTATCTAAAAATGACATGGAAGCAATAATTAATAGTGTAGATTGTAATACAAGATTAGATGATGCTATATAAATAAATGTTAGAGGACCTTAAACATTATGGCTTTAGCACATTAAATAAGAAATTTGGAAAAATTTTATTCGTATATCAACAACATATGTCAATTCTGATAAAAGAGGTTATATTGAAGAAAAATATATTATCCAGGTTAAGAGAAATTAGAATAGTTAATTGTTATAAACACCTGTAAGTGTTTTAGAAAAAAATGTGTAAGATATTATAGGAAATTTTCTAAATACATATATGTTTACAAGTGTATCGCCGAAAAACTTTTAGTTTAATCAAGGTTACCTAATTTTTCATTTACTTTAATAAGACCGTCCATAATAGGAGTATCTTGGAAAGATCCAGTACAGGATGGATAGATAGTTTGGTAGCCAGTAGAACATATAATCGAACATTATGAGAGTTGTTCAATAGAAACCATTAAAAATGCAATTATTACATACTCAAATAGGAGATGCATTAATATCAATAAAAAAGTTGATTCAGAATAAGTGACCATTATTATCTCAGACTCAGAGGTAATTGTTAATCAAAAGATTTAGTTAAAAGAAGTTGAGGCGTAAGTAAAAAAATACCTTAAGAATAATTATTATAAATCGATATAAAACCCAATAGATATTGCAAGATCTTAATTAGATTATACAATTAAACCAAAATTATGAGTAGTTTTTTATACTCATATATGATATTTATTATGTGTTATGATATTTTTTACGATCAATGATGATGTGATCCATGTCCTTTCTTAACATACTATAGGCCACAATATTTGCATGTTTAAGGTGTTCCTTCAGTTCTTGTATCTAATTTGATATAAACTTATGGATGTCCTGCATTTATATGTGTACCACCCTTTTAGAATAATTTATAAAATTACCAAACATCTTACCACATCTGAATCTACTTCAATTACTGGAATTTTATGGATAAATTCTTCAGCTCTGCTTTTATGAGTTTAGAGAGATTTCTTTATATTAATTATAATACCTTATGAGTTTCATCATAATCTAACCATTTATGTTAAGCTAAACTTGTGTAAGATTTTACAACCTAGGAAAATTAGGCTGTCTTGGCTAGCAGCATGCATCTTTATAACATTTTTATAATTAAATATATAAAGTCAAATAAAACTATGTTTCACAAATGCCAATTTATATTATAAGTCATTTAGTTTATTTATAATCACTAGATTTATTCAGGAGGATCTATGAATTTTTCAGATTATCTAACTCAGCCTGCAAAGTCATCAATTCCTCTTATTTAAGATGGAATTCCCTTAAATTATTATAAATTGATTTTACTTATTTTATTCTATAAATTTCTTTTTCCAAGTGTTTACTTCATCAAATAAATATTTTTGTTTCTCTTCAATGTTAGTTGTTTATTCTTCTAGTTATGCATGAAGATCTGAAATATAATGATTAGCTTCTTCTATTTCTTTGTCTTTTTCAGCCAATTATCTATCATAGCCATCAATTATATTTTATTTTGAATCTAAATTCTCTTACAATTATTATATTTCTTCTTACAGTATTTTTATAGTATTTACTAACTGTTAAATCTAGCTATAAGCTTATGATAATTCAGTCTCTTCATCTTCTTCCTATTATTTCTATTATTGAGCTTCTAAAATATTGATTCTATTTTGTAACTCTTAAACCCTTATCTTCCAAGGCTCTTCAATTTATTACAAGTCCAAAACTTACATTTAATTTTATGGAGAAAAATTAGATTAAGAAGTATGAAATCTTTATCGTGTAGGTTGATCCCAAGCTGGCCTACAAACACTACTATTACCATTAATAGGGACAATAGGTCTATTATATTATTATGAGAAACTAGTTTATTACTAATGTTAATATGGTTATTGAGCCATTGGTTGAATTTAGGTTTAGATTTAAGATTAAGATACTATTTTTATTGTTGGTTAAGAAATTTATTAAAATTAAGTCTAAAATCCTACTGCATATGTGGGTTAACAAATTTATTATCTCATTAAATTAAAAAATTATTATATTCTGAAATTTTATTACCAAAAAATTTTTGAGGTAGAGCGCCGTGAGTTGGGGTTTGATGTAATTTTGATTTTATTACACTTTCAGTACTTTTATACTTAGGTGATCTTTTTGTTATGTTCATTTCGTTTTTGAATATATGTTAAATTATGAAGTAACTCACTAACATGACCTCAATATATAGAAGAGATTATTGCATATAAAGCTTCTTTAATATTAATATTATTTTGTGGGATAATAAAAGAGAACAAAATTTTAAATCCTTTAAATTTGTTCTATTTTTTTATTACTTTATTTTTATTAAAAAATATACTCTATTATTATTCAGTATATCTACTAAATATCTTTTACATATAAAGTTATAAACTATAATTATTCTTAAAAATCAATTTTTAATGTATATTCTATAATCCATAACTATAGAAGAATATTTATATTTATTATATAATAAATCATTCTCTTATTATTTTTATAGATCATCTACAATTTAATAGATATTACTATTATTTAAATTATCCAGACATATTTGATCGATTCATATAAGTTATTTTAATATATTTAATAATTGAATTACAAAAGAAATTTAATGTTTCATTATTAGGTGTTTTGCTCTTCTTAATCATTGATTTTTCCTTCTACTGTTTAATTATTTATAGGGGCTTAGTCAACCACTTCAACTAATTAATCTGTTTAAATGGTCTTTAATTTTTGATTTTCTTCATTTAAACTAACTTTTTCCTTTTTTTCTATTACTTTTTTAGGTTTTGGATCTATTCTTTCAAATGCCATAATGCAATGTTAACTAACTCCCTTTTCATATTTATAATTCTTAATTCCTTCATCCATTTTTCTAATATTTGTATATTAAGGATATTTTAATTCTAAATCTTAAGCAATATCAACCCATTTTCTAACAGTAAACATTGGATATGGTTTGGCTGGTTCAGCTATAATTATCCAATATTGACAATCATTATAATCAATTTCATCAGCATAAGCTTCTACTTATTTGTTTGGGGTGCACTCAAAACCAATAGGACAGAAATAATGATCATATGCGTGATAAATGTATGATACTTTATCTGTTTTTAATCCAGATGTTAACTTTTAAATTGCAACATCTCTATCAACTCCTGGAGTTGCGAAATCTCCTTCATTTTTCCATAAAAAGTAGGCTCTTCCTTAAACTTTGTGTAATCTACATAAATTCTTAAACCAAGATATTAAAGACATGTTTCCACTAAAACATCCAAATTCTACATCATTAAAATGTGGTCCTACTTCAGTTGTCAAACTTAAATTACAAAAATTATTACCCTAAAGAAACAATTACATCTTCTTAAGAAAGTGGATTCAAATTTCCTACTCCTAAAGTTGAAAATAAATAATTCCAGCATGTAACAACAGAGGATATACCACAGCTTCTTTAGTATTAAGGTCTACTCAAGCTATACCATCTACGTACATCTAAACATCTTCTTTGACTCATTTTTTCTTGGTTAATTGTAAGATTTCTTGGTACTGTATTTTACACTAATTTATTATTCTGATCTTCTTTAGCTTAGGATACTTATTATTATTATTATTATTGTTATTGCTAATTTTATGATCGATTTAATAATTTAGGTTTTGCTACTTTTTAAGTTTTGAACATGTTAGTGAAATCAAGTAGTTATTCAGTATTTGTAGTATCAATATTTTCTGTATTCTCAGCATTTTAAAATTCCTATTTATCTTAATGCACATCTGTCTCATTTGAATTCATTATTAATTTATAACCGATTTAAAAATGTTAATTATTTAAAAACTCAATTTAAATTACAGTCATATATTTCAATTTCAAAGAAATTCATATTCTTGTCAAATGAGTAACAAAGTATTGATTTCACTTAATTGTTATAAATAAATATTTAAGCACAAAATTTCTTCATTATATCATTTAATAATAGTTCAAAGTTGATATATTAATTATTTTTAAAAGGCTATTAGCAATTTTTAAATGTAATTATAACTTTTTTTATTACTTTTTTTTATCATCCAATACTGGTAGTGTATTTAGTTTGTATGTTGCTTATTTTAATTTCTATAAGTTTATTTAGATCTGAAACACTCAATTAAGAAACTTATACATCTTAAGAAATCCAACTGAGTAATACAAATTTATATTTTTCTATTTGTTACCTAATATTTCTTTGTTTATCATTATTATTAAATATATGGCTTGATTGTTCTATAAAAAAAACATTAACTACCACTTACCTTCAAACTGGAACTAACTTTATATGATTACTTATATATTTAAATTTTAAAATTATATCTTCCTTTCTTTAGATTTTAAGTTTGTTAACAACTAATTGAATTTTGAATTAATTTTATATTAGAAAAACCTCAAGAACTACCTAGACTTTTAAAATTTATCAATAATAGTCAGTCGCGCCCCTTAAGAAAAAAGAAATATTGTCTAACAAAAAAGGATTGAATTTTTATTATTTTTCACTAAATTATTTTTGAGTTTTAATTTGATTTTAACAAATAAAAATTAGTTCACTTTATTGCCAACAGTGAATGAGCCTATTAACTAATTTGCATCACGGCCATCAAAATAATTCCAATTTCCTATTTTTAAAACAAAATATTGCTGAGCTTTATAAACAAATCTACCTATTTATAATTTGTTACATAAATATCAATCTCTTAATGCCATCTTTTTGAATTAAGAAAGATAATTGCTGACATAAGAATGGCTAAATAAATTCGATAAACTTATAGCATATGGCTATCAAACTTGAGAAAATTTTATAATTTAAATATTTTAGAAGATTGATAAAATGTTTATTGTTAACAAATAATTCAACCAAAAAACTATTGCTCAGAATCAATATGAAAGAACTTTAGCACTTTTTGCAAAATGAATAAGCTAATTATACTTATTTTGAATTTATAAAAATTTACACAGGTTTTTTATTTACTTACTCATTTAACAATATCCATAATGAATCATTATTAAGTAATCAAAATTATAAATTAAAATTAATCAAAGAACTTATTAAATATCAGCTCTAATATTAATAAATTGAAATTTAAACAATAATTTAATATTTTTGTTAGTATTTAACTAGAATTGTTATTCATTTATAAATTTATCGTTATATTTAATTTTAATTATTAATAATGTATCATCTTTATTTTGCAAAAAATAAAATTCTTCAATATTTTCTTCCTAAGAGTGTTTCCATTTTTATTTACCTTTTTTGAAAGATTCAAAAATGATTATTTTTTTAGTATGAATAGATTATTTACAATAAAAATAATTTGTAATTGTAGTAAATTTGAGAAAATAAATCTTAAAAGAAATGTTAAAAGAAATGTAAAATATATTTTATTGATCTCTAAAGGAGAGTTTTCTTTAATAATATTAATTTAAATTATTTAATATGGCATAGAACTAAATAGTTGGAGCTATTAAAATAAAAGATGGATTGTTTATTGGAGATGAATATGCATCTTAGGTTTGGTATTTGATTCAATAAAGGATCGTGAATTTATAATGACAAATAAAGTTACTCATATAATAAATTGTGCTGGAACAGAAGTACAAAATAAATGGACATTAATGGGTGCAAAGTATTTAACTTTTAATTGGTTAGAACAAGATAATGAAGTATTGATTAAAAATGATATATCTAGGTTTTATTTGATGAAAGAAGTGAAAATGTTAATAAAATATTTACATTCATAGAAGAATGTTTTTAGTAGGGAGAGAGTTGCCTAGTCCATTCAGTTAGAGGGCAGAGTAGGGCTTGTTGTGTACTTGCAGCATATTTTATGAAAAAGTTCGTTAAAATATTTAAATTTAATAGGTATTCATGGACACTGTATAAAACTCTTGAATATTTAAATTCAAGAAGACCAGATCTTGAAATAAGAGCGTCTTTCTTTTACTAATTAAATGCATTAGAAAATAGAATGACTAAATAAGGTCCAAAAAGAACAGCCTCTTGGAATGAATTAACTTCTGACGATTAGAACCCTTCTTAAGTGTAGGATGAGTTAATCATAAGAAATACATTTCTAAATTCCCATAATGGGCCTGTAGATGAAATATATACAAATTTGTAAGCTAAATAAGTAAGAATTTATTTGATTAGTTTAAGGGAGTATTAGCAAAAGTTACAAATTAAAAGCTTAAATGGAAAGATCAACTAAATAAAGAAACTATTTCATTAGCTACTGTAGTTTACTCTGGTTCCCCAGATTTTGTTCCTGTTTCTGAAATTAATTTAAAAGTTGATCCGAAAATACCACCTATTCTAAAAGTAAATTTTAATCTTTAATTAGGGAGCATAAAAGAATTAATCTTTAATATAACTCCCTAAACAACCTTAAATTTAATCGAATTTTCCAAAAAGTTCTCAAAATGCACCTTAAGTAAGATCTGCAAGTAGTAAATCTTAATAATAAGATTAAAGCGATTTATAATTGAATTCTAATATTACCTCAGCAAATCTAACCAATAATCCTTCATTTTAAAATTTATTAATGCATTGCGCTATGAAAACTAGAACACCTCAATAATAAGAATTACCAACTAAAAAAAATAATTTAAGTAAACCTTAAATTGAAAATCAAAATAATTTACCAATTTCATCAAATAATCATGTTTAATTGTAAGCATAAATTAATCCTAATACTGGAATTAGAAGTAATTCTTTGTAATAAAATGATGAAAAAAAAAATTAAATTGAAACTAATAACAATAATAGACCAAGCTCAGTTAAATAAAAAGACAATTAACCTTCTATTTTAACAAATTTCTAAGAATTCAAAAATTAAGTTCAACAATCATTAAATTATTTTAATAAATAATAGGAAGCTATTTTAAACATGGATAAATAATCATTATAATCTTAAACTACACAAGTAACTACATAATCAAATACCACATAGTAATAATAATAGTTATCTTCATAATAAAATACTAATTAACAAAAAAGTAAATTAGAATAATTAATTAGTCCAACTTTGATTTAGTAGATAAATTCAACAAAACATTCTGAAATATAAAAAACACTCACTCAATCAATATCTTAATTATAATCTAGTTATTAAAAATTTTAGTAATTGTAATAAAAAAATTAAATTAAATAATCGCAATCATCATCATGTATTTAGAAATCAAATGCTTAAATAAATGAGGTTCCAGTTGTTGCTAATTCTTCTGGATTAAATTTAGTTAAAGTTTAAGAGAGAAGTACTTCTTTAACAAAAAATACAGATAATACAGACCTGAAAAATAGGCCTAATAGTGCTGAAGTTAAAGATGGATTAAGGGGAGTTAGTTAAACGAAAAAGGAGAGCTTATCTCCATTTTAGAAGGATGTTGGCAAAAAAGTAACTTAATAAGGCCCTCCTTTACCTTAATCAAGTTCATAAATTTACTTAAGAAATGTTTAATGTAGAAGATAAGCTGCATCAACATTAAGAAATTAATAGAAGCCTAACAATTCATTTTAAGATAAATATTTAAATTAAAGTGCCAATCAGGTCTAAAATAATAGTAGTTTTAATAATAATAGTAATTCAGCTATCGAAGCTGATTAAAAGTAGTCAACTAAAGGAATAGTTACAGATTTAAATTAATTTAAAAAGCTCATATCTCCATAAAACTTAACAAAAAGTCAAGCTTAATTTGTTAAAAATTAACCGATAAGGGTTTTATAAGAATTAACTGAAAAGACTTAATCTTAAAAATAAGTGTATGTATATTATAAAATTATTAGAAAAACAAAAGACAATGTTTCATCAACTAGTTTTACTTTGGTTTAAAAACCATCCACAATTAATACTAGAACTTTTTCACCAGCCATAAAAAGTATCATAAATTTAGACTAATAATTAGATGAAACCAAAAATAAACCAAGTAACTCAACTAATTTAAGACAAAAAGTAAGGAACTCATCTCCTGGAATATCAAAAGATTAAGATTCCTCTAATTCATTATAAAATATATCATCAACTTTTTAAGGCAAAAATAGTTGGAAAATGCTTTGATTTATCTATTTTTGTTTTGTTAAACCTTTTTTACAAAACCATTAATTTATTTAAAATAATCATTATGTATTATACAAAATTAATAGAATTATATAGTTCAATTTCTTTTAATTATTCTGAAAGTAACATTTTATTGGATAGCTATATAAATAACATTTAATTTATCTTGTATAAATATTTTGCCTATTCAAATTTATTTTAATTTTACATATTTTATCAACTCTTATTGCTAATTTTAAATGTTGATCTTTGATTATTTTAATAGATATTTTTCATTGAAATTCATCTTTCTAAGTAGCTGTTAGTTTAGATATAAAATCTTCTATAAAATTATATAAATTTTTCTATTAGATTTCCTTAGTTTTTTAGACATGCTAATTTCATAAATGAAAATAGATTAATAGATTAGTTATATATAATTTATTAATTGTATCAGATTTAGAATTTAAGATATTATCTTCTTTAATTAAGCTTGAAAACTTACAACTTACAGAACAAATTCTTTAATGACGGCTATACTTTAATTAAGTAAAATATAAAATTATTTAATTAGATAGATATTTATCACTTTTGGATTAGTATTATTATTATTATTATGTCTTAAAAATTTTAAGACTAATTTATGTAAAGCTATTAAATCTGTAAAGTTTAACATCGCTTATATTTTAGTCATTTAAGCTTAGATTTATTTATCTGTATTGATAAAAGAATTAAAAGTAAATTCTGTAAATTTAGTGTTTTATTCTTACTAGTAACTTTTTTAATATATAATTTATTTTAATTAATAAAATTATAATTATAAATATATTGATAATGAAATTTTAATTACAATATATATTTACATTTGAATTTCTTGTAGTTTAATATTATTCAAGAATAATTCTGCTTTTATTAAAACAAATTTTTAATGTTATCGTATTACCACAAAAGTACCTTGTATGTTATGTCACTTATTTAAATTTTATTAAGACTATTATTGAAATATATTTTTTATATTGATTAAATTTAAAACAAATTAAGAAAGTTGGTTTTTAGGTCTGACAGTCAGATAATTAGTATTAATTAATAAATTTTATTTTAAAACTCTAATTTAAACACATGTACACGTAATTAAAGAAAGGAATTAAATAATTTGATCTCTTTGGAGTTGAATTAAACTTAAATATGAAATAAAAAGATAAATATACAACAGCTTGTGGTGGACTATCTTCAATAATTATGGTCTTATTGTTGAGTTTCATTTTTATCAACAGACTCATAAATATTATGACCAAAAATGACTATAGAGTACATTTTTAATAAGAAATTTCTTAGATTAAGGTAGAAACATTATAGAGTGCAAATCCAAATTATAGTAGTATGAATATTGAGAATTTTATGCTAGCAATCAGACTAGATGACCCTCTTTAGAAATTTTATAAAAATAGCCAAAAAACTCTATTTTCAATAAATGTTCATTAATTTGTATAAAAAACTTCAAGTGATGGTTCAAAGATTCGAGAATCTATAAGGTAATTTAAGTTAGAATAATGCACTGTTAAGCATTTTTAAAATGTTGATTTTTAATCAAGTAAATATATTGAAAAATAGCTTTAATTTTATTTATGTTTACCTTTAAATTATGAACTTTATTTATAAGGAGGTTTTAATACAGAAACATTGTTATATCCTAAATTACTAATTTAAATGTGCAATAATGAAGAAAATTGTTATTCTGAAAAAGAAATCGAAGAAGCATAATTAGAATAAACTACAACTCTCACGCTCTCCTCTCTCATTAAATCGACTTTATTTCTTTCAAATTCGACAGAAAATAATTTATATTAGTATATAAATTCTGATTTTTATCTTTAGTCAAATCTATAATAATATTTATATACAGATCTATTTTTATAAAATAACAAGGTTTAAATAGATGACAATTTATTCAGTTTAATGGCTACCTCAAAAGAAATGGGATATTGGACTTTTAGTTTGAATGAAAATAGATAATTTAATGTATTTTCATGCTATTATATTAGAAATAAATTGAATATCCATAAACTTTATTTGAAATAAATTTAAGAATTAGTTAATAAAGTTATATTACTACTAAGACGGCCTATCGATTGGATTAATTTTTATCATACTTAGGAGGTATATTGAAATTCTTTACTGCTATTTTTGGATTGTTTGCTATTAAATATAATTTATTATCTATGAGAATTTCTTTGGCTAATATTTTATATGATTTTAATATTCCTTATTAAAAAGAGGGTAGATTACAATTCTCTTACGACAGATTATTAAATTTTATATAGTATAAAATAAATAGAGTTGATGAGTTGCTTGCAAAACTTAAGACTTATACTTATTAAGTTATTAAATTAAGTCACATCACTAGAATGTGGAGTAGCATATCATCAAATTAAAAAGTATTTAAATAAGAGCAATCTTAAGATCAAGAAGAAGTAATAGAGTAAAAAATTACTTAGCATGATATAAATTAATATACATAAAAATTAATGGAATATAAAGAAAATTTTATATATGATTTAGTGAAAAAGATTTTAGATACTAGAAATTAATTAAGATTAGATTTAAATTTCTATGTTTATTTTGTATTATGTTGTTCTTGTTTTAAGAAAATTTGGATGACGCGATAATTCTTAATTTAATGTGATTAAATGATTAAAAAAGATTTGGATATAATAACAATACTTAGTAAAATTTAATAAATTGATAAACTAAAAAATACTTTACTGGATTAAAATTAAATTTCAGTCTTTAATTACACTCCAAAACCTGTTGTTTTTGTTGATAAATACTATTAGATTGTCACTGAAGATTAAACTCGACCAAATAATTTAATTGTTTAAGCAAATAAATAGAAAAGAGCAAGAGTAATCAACAAAAGAGTTAGATTTAATACTTCTAAGAAATTCTTAAAGATTTATGAATCCTATCTCAAATTAATATAAAATCAAAGTGAAGTTAATCATAGGCTTACTTAAATGCTTGGTCCTACATTAGAATTCATATTTTAAAAATATCATGAAATACAAATTGCTTCATAAATAAAAGAGGATCTAAATACTAAGTAATTTAATGATGAATAGAAATCTAAGATTTCAGAAATCAAAATTTTGGATAGTTGTTAAAGAATAGAATCAAAAATAACAATTCATCAATATATAAAACCAAAAATGTTAGAGGATGATGGAGATGATATAGATTATAATCATTGATCAAATAATTATAATTTAATATTTGTTAATTATTCAATAATTTCAATAATATTTATTATTTACATTAATAATGCCTCCTAAAAAGAAGAAATCCAAAAAATCAAAAAAATCAAAGAAGAAGGAAGAATATCTACCTTCAATATTCAATATTCCTTAGTATGAGAATCCGGATATTGTTACACCTAAAGTGGATTTAATAATAAAGTTGGTGCATCCTGTAACTGATCTATTCACTTTGAAAATTAGAGTATATTAAATTTTTCATAAAGGTGCCTATAACAACAAGAGTAGAATAAATTCATGAAGAAATTTCAAAAATGCATTAAGGTGCTATTTCAGGAATATCAGTGTGTCGTGATAGATTTAGTCCTGAAGATGTAAATCATAATTTCATATTAGGTCTTGGACCCCAAAAAGACTCTTGAATAATGTGGCATCTTTGATGGAGAAATTAAGTTACTTTATGATTACAAACCTATTGTAGGTCCTCTTTTAAAATGATTATTAGAGTTAACTTATCAAAAATATGTTTTTTCATTTTTTTCTTTATAAATATATAATAATACTATATTTGATTTTTTTTAAATAAAAATTTAGAAACTGATTAGCGAAATGATTAAATATTGTATATAATTCATCAATTCTATTCTTATTGAGCTGCTTAAAGCTAAAAAATTTATAATTTTTGGTTACTTCTTTTTTCAATTCAGCTATTTCTCTCTTCAATCTAATGTTTTCATCTTTCATTTTCTCATACTCTAATTTTAATTTATCCACATCAATATCAACTGGAGAGCCCAAATACTTTTTGACATAGCTTAATTTAATTCTAGATTTTACTCAATTGCATTATTTGGTTTTTCAGGTTCTTCATATAATCCAACTAAAACTCTTGTCAATTAATCAATTACTCCTGCCTTTTCTAAATATTTTCTAAATTCTTCCTTCTTTGAATCAGTTGTCTAATTTATAAGATTATTCATACTTAAAAACTCATTGATTTGAATAAAATAAATATTAATATATTGTTTTCATCAGTTTTTATGAATTATATCTAGAAAAGGAATTTTGATAAATTATGATTAATAATTAATCTTCCTTTTTAAACAAATTAGGAAATTCATTTTGAAAAATTCATTTATTATAAAGAATGTGTGAGTTAGGTATATATCTATTTATTAATTATATGAATTGAAAATGAAATGACAACATTTAAATTATTTAAATTCATTATAAAATTATTTATTCTCTGTTCTTATAAAACAACTTACTCCATTTCAATACTTTAAGTATATTATTGAAATGGAGTAAGTTGTAAAGCACACAGGACTATTAAAATTATTTTAAGTATATATTAATAGTAGAAATACTATTTCAATTTAACTCCTTATGGATATAAAGATGAATTTAAATAAATGATTAAAGTTTATAATAAAGATATTAATATAGATAGATTTATAATAGTTCAAATAAACAATCATAATATTTTTTTTACAGAGTTCCTTAATACTATAATCAAAATTGATTGAAATAAATAAAATTTTTGTTGAACATTTGAAAATAAAATATAGAATGTATTAAATATATTAAAATAACTTATATGAATCGATCAAATATGTCTGGATAATTTAAATAATAGTAATATCTATTAAATTGTAGATAATCTATAAAAATAATAAGAGAATGATTTATTATATAATAAATATAAATATTCTTCTATAGTTATGGATTATAGAATATACATTAAAAATTGATTTTTAAGAATAATTATAGTTTATAACTTTATATGTAAAAGATATTTAGTAGATATACTGAATAATAATAGAGTATATTTTTTAATAAAAATAAAGTAATAAAAAAATAGAACAAATTTAAAGGATTTAAAATTTTGTTCTCTTTTATTATCCCACAAAATAATATTAATATTAAAGAAGCTTTATATGCAATAATCTCTTCTATATATTGAGGTCATGTTAGTGAGTTACTTCATAATTTAACATATATTCAAAAACGAAATGAACATAACAAAAAGATCACCTAAGTATAAAAGTACTGAAAGTGTAATAAAATCAAAATTACATCAAACCCCAACTCACGGCGCTCTACCTCAAAAATTTTTTGATAATAAAATTTCAGAATATAATAATTTTTTAATTTAATGAGATAATAAATTTGTTAACCCACATATGCAGTAGGATTTTAGACTTAATTTTAATGAGCTATCACTTAGCAGTTTTAATCTAGCTATCTTTTTTTTATATATTTGAATTCACTTTTATTATTTTATGATAATTAAATTTTCTTATTAATATTAGTTTATTTTAAACCATTACTTTGAAACAAATTCTCTATTGTTTAATATAGATTGATAATGCTAAAAAATGTCTTCGAATTTCTTAATAAATATAATATTAATATTATATATATAAATGTATTTTTAAATTATTGTAAATATTTTTAATGTAAAAAAACGTTGTTAAAATAATGTCTTTGAATTTCAAAAATATCCTAATGAGTGGTTTTGTTAGCTGGAAAAATTAGAAGGTAAAAACTGAAGAGCACTTTTTTTCAGAATATGATAAGACATTTTTGATGTCTGACTTTATATAAAACTGTCTTAAAAAGGAACAACTTATTATTCCAGTTGATTTTTCAAAAGAAAGCAGATTTGATGATTTTGCTGAAGATCACTTTGAGTTTGGAAGTTCAAAGAATGAATAATGAGTTAGAAAACTTGAAACAATTATAAAATTTTTCATTATTTTTTTATTATATGTTGATATACTGTATCATTAACTTGTCTTTTTAAGTTCTTCCAATTCCAAAGCCTTCTTTAAAGCCTCTTATTAATGTCTTGATTTGATTCCTACTTATCCTCCACCAATAGTTCTCAATAATTCATGGTTTTCATTATAGTGTTATCTTAAATCACGAGCCTTGTAATAAATTTTATATTATACTAAGTTATCAAATTCAGCTTAATCTTCTTTTCTTACATCAGTCAAAGCAACACAAGTTGCTGTTTTTTAATGGACTAAAGCTCCTAATCTAGCCTTATCTAAATTATAAATTTATATAAGTACTTTTAACAAAAGCAAATGGGACTTCTTGACGTCTGCACAATTGTGGGAGCCATACGACTAATTCAATTGGATCAACATCATAAGCAATCAAAACTAATTTAGCCTTCTTAGTTTCAACCAATGTAGTAACATGGTTCAATCCAAATTTGAGGACAGAAACTTTCTTGCTATCAGTCTTTTAATTTTATGCCTTAGATTCAGCAGCCTTGACCAATCTTTATTTCTTTTCTGTTTTTGTTTCAGGTGCATATTTTTTCAAGAGAGCCAAGACCTTTGAGCCTTAAATTAAAATTTACAATTTACTTTGATTCTTGTCGAGTGTTTTGCTAAATTAATGAATAGCAGCTGGTACTTTGATTCTTTGCAATAAAATCTTTTTTTATCTGTGTAAAAGAATATAGCGAGGCCATCTCACATATCTTGATAAATCACGCTTAGGTTGGACATCATTTCCAATTCTGAAGTTTTTAGCATCTTTAACAAAGAGTGGATTCTTCTTTCTCTCTGCTACTTTCTTTTAAACTTTCTTAGCTTTAGATGTTTTAGGAGCTTTTGGCTAAAGGAATAATCATAATCAAATTTACCATAGTTAATGAAAATCTTTTAATATATTTTTTGAAAATAAAAGAAAAAAATAAGTATTAATCATAAAGAATATAATGTATTCATATCCTGAGACATTCTGAAAAAATAAAAATTCTATGTAATTCATTTGGTTAATATGGTTGTTATAATATGTTAAATATAAATAAGCGAAGTTTTATTATTATTCCTAATTAACAATTTTGATTATTTTTGATCTTTGTAATTTTATTATTTTTAGATATACAAGAATAGTGATTAATTAGTTTCGAATAAACTTAAACTAATATTTAGAATAGATGAATTAACATTAAATGAATGGAATATATAGAAAATTATAAACTATCCTATATTTCATTAAAATTTCTATTTAACTTTCAAAAACAGTGAGAATTCACAAGGATTGTAAAAATAATATAATATTCTCTTCAATATCTTCAGATATATTAGATTGTAGGAATTATTTTTTCTTTAAGCTCAAAAATTTAGGATCGTACTTACATTCAGCCTATTTACATAAAATAGTAATAACTTTTCTTAACTCAAGATCTGTCTAATGTGTAATATTTTGTTAGTTTTATTTTATTTAATATTCCTTTTCATTCATAATTTATATTTGATTTAAATATTCATTTTAATTTTAAGCATCCATTTCGATAATTTATTGATTTAATATTTAAAATGTGTTATATTAACTATCTATTACGATTGTATTTTTCAAACTTTTGGATTCAAATTTATTAAAAATAAATTTGATAATTTCCTCATTTAATCTCTTTTTAATATCTCGAGTGGAATTTCTAATTAATAATTCTTATAAATTTAGATTGATAAAAATTTCAATATAGCTAGCATTATATTTTTGACATATATGCAAGATTTATTTACGCTAACTCATTAATAGAAAGTCATCATCAATTATAATTGTTTAAAATTTCTTTTCTGATAAATATTCTTCCAAAATTTACTTAGTTTGAAGACGAGACTTTTTCCAATCCCCTGGTTAAAACTAATGTTCTTATTAAAATGAATCTGCTTCTATTATAATATCTGAATTCAGCATTTTAGATAATGTAGTTTTACCAGATCCTGGACAACCAAAAATAATAATTACTTTCATTATATAATAATATTAATTACAATATTAATCAGATTATATCAATCATCAAACAATTTTCTATGGCAAGGCTCAAAACATTTTTGAAGTTCTTCTAGATTTACATCTTCAATTTTCCTGGGATTAAATTAAGGTATATAATTTCTATCAACAAATAAACTTTTTAATCCTTCAACTAGATCTTGTCTAAAAACAACTTTATCCAAAACAGATTGTTCCATTTTGAGATTATCCTTAAGAGATAATTTAGTTTATTTATTTCTTATAAATGATTCATAAAATGCATAAACACTAAAAGCACTATTTTTTCTAATTTAAGCTGCTTATTCTGGAAATTTTGCATCCATAGCAGACATTATTGATGGTAATGATGATAATCCTAATACATTTCCAAATTATTTAGGTATTTCAAATTCTGTTTTATATCTTTTACAATATCTTTACAATAAAAAGTCTTCTATTGATTCTTTATCTCTCAAAAAATGTGCATGTTCAAATTCCTCTTCAATCTCAGGTAAACAAGAGCTTTCAATAAGAAAATCAGCAATTCCTAGATGAGCCATTTTTACACCGTCAATTTATTCCCCACTCATACCTAAATACAATCCAAAATTTTATGGCATTTTACTAAAAAATAAACCACTTCCTCCATCTGGTACAATGCCAACTTTACATTCTGGCATAGCAAAGACAGAATTCTCTGTTGCAATTCTAAAATGAGAATTTATTCCAAATCCAGCACCTATACCCATAGTAAATCCATTCATAATTGTTACTAGAATGCTACTAGTTGAACCCATTGCGTAAACTGATTTTTTTGCTTCATCACCTAAGTGACCAATTTTGGATACATTTGATTCCTCATTTTTTCGTTCAGATAATTTTAGCACATGCCTAACATTATTTATTAATTTACTTTAAATCTCCACCTACTGAAAAAGCTCTACCATTCCCTTTTAAAATAGTAACTACGGCGTTCTCATTCCAAATTTTAGTACTTTCAAGAATATCTTCGCACATTTCAAGATTAACAGCATTAAGCTTTTCAGGCCTATTAAAATGAGCAGTGGCCAATCCATCTTTAATTGTACTTACCAATAAATTGTTTTTCGCAATATGTCTCATTAATTAATGATAGTATTTTTAATTCCTAAAATAAATATGATTAAATTTATGAATTTGATTTTTATTTTGATAAATAAATCCCATACTAGAATTAAAGAATTAACTAACAAAAAAATTAGAAATCTTCTAAGTTTAATTGAATAAACATAGAACATCAATATGATATAATATATAACTTATAATTATCTTTTTTAAACAATTAAAAATTATGGTTTAAATATGACAAATTATTATGATAACAAATGGAAGGAATATAATAGATTGTAACATCAAAATTATCAAAAAATTAAATTTGTTTTTTATAAAAAGAAAGACCAATTTCAAAACAAAAAAATAATTTTTCAAATAATTTTTCAGAACATAATTGTTATACTTAACAAATAACTAATTTATTTAATTTATAATTAGAAAAGTGAAATAATTTAAGTTATAAAGGAATAATTGAGAAATTATGTCTAAAATTGAAATTAAGAATTATAATTATATAATTTTTACGAGGCGTTAATTAATAAACAGAGATTTCTTGATATATATTTATACAATTGCATTTCATTATGACAAAGTTGATTTTGGATTTAAGAATAAGCATCTCTAAGCTTGTTCTGATTAATACTGTATCTGGTTATATAAGAAGTACCATAATTAAAGGTTGATAAATTAAAACCTTTAATTATGAGAAAATTCTTAAAATACTCCTTTGGATTTGGATTGGCTGCCTTTAGTTATGATGAGTATAATGAAAGGTATTAATGTATAATGAGTAATTTAGTAAAATAATTAGAAGAAATCTTAATACTATTAGATGTGGATTGAATATTCTATACTAATATAAAATCAGGTTTAATGCTGAGAGTGCCAATGATGTACATGAAACAGTAGCTAAAGATATCTACGAGACTTGTATAAGGAATGATGGACTATATGTTAAATTTGGTTAAGGTATTGCAGCTTCAGAACATTTATTACCTCCTCCTTATTTCAAATGGATGAGTTTATTATAGGATAAAGCAAAAGCAGTTAGCTTTGAAAGAGTTAGGGATATTTTTTAAGAAGAAACTGGGAAGAAAATAGAAGAGATTTTTGATGAATTTGATGAAATTCCTATAGCTTCTGCTAGTATTGCTTAGGTTCATAAAGCAAAATTAAAGAATGGAGATATTGTTGCTGTAAAGGTATAGAAACCAAACATAAAGAAATAATTTGGAAGTGACATGCTTATGCATCATATAATTTGTGCAGTATTATAATATGCATTTGACATGCCAATTTTATAATTTCAAGAATCGATTTAATCTAATTTATAAAAGGAAATTGATTTTAGAATAGAGTATGATAATGGGGAAATTAGTAGAAAAGCATTACAAATATTAGGAAGAAAAGATGTTCATATTCCTAAATATTATGAAGAATTAAATACATAAAGAATATTAGTTTCTGAATGGATAGATGGAATTAAAATATCACATCAAGATGAAATTAAAAAGCTAGGTTTCAATACGAAATAAATTATGGATACTGTCATAAGTGCATTTGCTGAATAAATATTTATTTCTGGTTTTGTACATTGCGATCCACATCCAGGAAATATATTTATAAGACCTAAGCCTTAAAATAATAAACAATATGAAGTTGTTTTATTAGATTTTGGATTATGCATCAAATTGGAAAATTAATTTAGATTAGATTATTCTGAATTTTGGACTGCAATATTTTTATAGGATTTTGTGAAACTTAAAAAGATCGTATAAAAATGGGGAATTAATAATGAAGAAATGTTTGCTTCAATGTAATTAATGAAACCTTATCAAATGAAATAACCTGTTCATTGTCACCAAGTAACCAAAGAAGATGTTCTTAAATTATAATTAAAAATGAAGGATGAAATTAGAGAAATGATGAAATAAACTGATTTATTTCCTAAAGATTTAATATTTGTCAATAGAAATATGAATCTTGTTCGATCTGTAAATAAAAGATGTGGAAGTCTTGTTAATAGAATCAACATTATGGCAAGATATGCTTAATAAGGTACATAATAATTTAATGATATTCTTGAATCTTAAAAGTTCAATAGAAACTATCATACAAGCATTTTGTTTGAACTCAGGTTATGGGTATCTGGATTAGTATATTCATTACTTTCAATCTGGTTAAAATGGAGAAAAAATTAAAAAGTTGAAGATTTCTTGGAGTAAAAGTAAAAGGAATAATTTTAAGGAATTCATGAGTAATATGGTTTTAAAGCTCCCGATGAAAAAACTTTTGATGCTTGATTTTATTTATATGCTTGTTTATTTTCAAATTAAATTATAATTATTAAATTGATTACTAATCTATATCATTTATGAGCTTCACTTTTTTCTACTTTTCAATTATTTTAGAACCTTTTCTTCTTGAAAATGTATGCTTTGAGCATTTTTATTGTAAAATTTTCATCTCTTGAATGAATGAATTAATTCACCATAACCAAAAATAATTTTTATTTTCATTCTTTTTTATAGTATTACAAATTAATCTCTTCTATCTCCTTATTTTTTAAAATGCATAATATATAGACAGCTATCGTCAAGAATAATTAAAAAGTAGAGAGTATAAGACATTTTAAATGAAGGTAAAATAATATTTAAAAATTACTATAAAATAGCCTAAGTAATTAATTTTTTTCTATATTTCACATAGTACAAAAGAAAAAGTACTACATATCTTATTTGTGTGTAAAATAAATATATTATAATACAAGTAAGAGGGTTTTGTTAAAAAACTTATATTTTACAGAAATTGAGTAGTACTGAAATTTCAACAAGGTGCTAAATTATTGGAAGAAGAGATAGAATGTAAAGTTTATGCATAAAATTTTAACAATCTTCATATAAAATAAATCGTTTAGTCTTTAATTTAATCGAAAACTATAATTTCGTCATTCTTAATAGGTTCAATAGAGTTAAAATCAACTTTCTATTTATTTGATTTTTTATAGATCGTTGTTAATTAAAAGTTAGTTGAAAATAAAATAAAATATATAGTTAAGCCAAGATAAATCACTTATTTATTTCCTTAAATGATTTTTAATAATATTAATCTGTTTCAAATTCATTATATATTCTTGATATATTAAATATTTTGACATCAATGAAGTTAGAGCTTATTTGAGAATATATTAAAACTAAGTTTGTTAAACTTATATTTAAGTAATTTGATTTTTGGGAAATTTGAATTATTGTTTATTTTATGTCGAGTTTAAAAAATTTTACATTACAAAGAATTGTTTTTAATTTAGTAGAAATTCATATTATATTTAGGATAAGCCAGTTAATTTTTAAGAATTTTAATTCAACTAATTTTAAACATTAAAAATATTTACTTATATATTATATATTAGTTAAAATAATTATTATAATAATTTAAGATGGCTGGAAACTTTTTTAAAGGTACTTCAACAGATTAGGATTCTCGCTTTGGTGATAAAGAACGTAAACTTATTATGAATAAGCAATGGCCAGAAGTATTCAATCGAAAGCTAAATATGAAAAATGTAGAGAATAGTTATTTCTTAATTATTAGATTGATTTATCAGTAATAAAACCTTGGATTGAAAAAAAAATGGTTCAATATATTGGAATTGATGATGAAGTAGTTTAGAGATAAATAATTAATTACTTAGAACAATAGAGCGAAGATATTAGAGGGCCTGATCCTAAAGCTTTAAGCATTTAAATAATGGGATATTTTGAAAAAAATACTTTACCATTTATGACTGAATTATGGAATTTATTGGTTGATGCAGAAGGATAAGATTCAGGGATTGTAAATAAATAATTTTATTCTAAGCCGAATTAATTATTAGACAGCAAAAAAATGGAGTATGAAGAAAAGAAGAAAGAATTATAGAGATTGCTAGATAGACAAAAAATATTGTATTAGGCAATTGAATATGCTGAGAAAAAAAGGAAAAAAACAAAGACTGAACAATAATGAATTAAAATAAATTAAATGTATTATCGATCTAATAAATATATATGATAAGTGTGTTAATGGATATAACAATAGAGATATAGGTAAAATAAAAAGAGAATAATGATATAATTATAATAATAATAATAAAAGAGTTCGCAATGTAAAATGCAAAGTTAAACTATATTATGAATGTACTATTGTAATTGATTTCAATCAAACAAACCTCCCATATCAACATCTTCTTCAGGTTCAGGGTCTTTTGGTTTTTCAGCTGCTTTTGGAGCTTCAGCTGGTTTAGCAGCAGCTTAAGTAGTTTAAGCAGCTGGGGCTGAATTTGATCCTCCTCCAACAGAAAGTAAACTCAAGATGTCTTTACCCTAGAAAGCTTTAACAAATGCGGCTGCTAATTATTTTGGAACATTGACTCCTGCCTGTAAATCATTTCAAATATGTCATATACTTTTGTTGTCAATTTTTCAACATTTTCAGCTGTTAATGGTGTATTTGAACCTGCTAAGAGAAGTGCTGCATATGCTACTGCTTATGATTATTGTGCCATTATGTTTATAATTATATTTTTTAAATTAAAAGATTTCCTTGTTTAATTAAATGCTAGCATTTTTTATCTAAATAATATGAAGATTCACGTATTAATATCCCTTTATAAGCCTAAGTTATCTTCAACTTGACACTATAATAATTTAAATGTTAGGAAGCAATTGGCGCAATGGCATATAAGTAGCCTTGACATTTGATGATGTTCTTATGGTTCCATAATATTCTACTGTTGAATCAAGAAATGATTGTATTGTGGAAACATATTGTAGTTAGAATATAAAGCTAAAAACACCATTTATAAGTAGTCCTATGGATACAGTTACCGAAACTGAAATGGCAATTCATATGGCAGCAAATGGAGGATTAGGTGTAATCCATAGATTTATGACAACAAATGAATAAGTTGAATAAATAAAGAAAGTTAAAAGATCGGAAGCCTATATTAAAAACAGACCATTTGTTGTTGGTTTAAATTTCACACTTTAGAGAGTATTGAGTTTGGCAGAAGAATGGAAATGTAAAACATTTTTAGTCACAGATGATAATTTAATCGAAAACAATGAAGATTATGAAGAAAAAGATGATAATGGTTCTCCTCGCTATAAAAATATGCCTTTATTTGGAATTATTACAAACAGAGATTGTTATGAATAATCATTAACAAAATTAGTAAAAGAATTAATGACTCCAAGAGAAAAATTGGTTACCCTTCATTATTTAAATGTCAGTAAAGAGAATGCAAGATAGATGATGTTGTCTCATAAATTAGAGAAATTACCTGTTGTTGATGATAAAAATAATATAAAAGGATTAATTAATTTAAAAGATTTAAAAGTTGATTCAGAATTCAAAGTTCTTGATTAAATGGGTAGATTAATAGTAGGTGGTGCTGTTGGTGCTACAGATGATGAAATAACAAGAGCTAAGAGATTAGTTAATAGTGGCTGTGATGTAATTGTATTAGATGTTGCTAATGGACATTCTTAATTAGCAATAAGAACTGTGGAATAATTAAAAAAAGAGATTTCAGTTGATGTAATAGCAGGTTCAATTGCATCTGGAGATGGTGCTAAAAGATTGATAGAAGCAGGAGCAGATGGTATCAGATGTGGAATAGGAAATGGATCTATTTGTATAACAAGAGTTGTTTCAGGATGTGGTGTTCCTTAATTTAGTGCATTGAGGGATGTAGCTCCCGTTTGTAAAGAATATAAAATACCATTAATTTCTGATGGCGGTAATAAGAACAGTGGAAATATGTGTAAGGCGTTAGCTGTTGGAGCAGATTGCATTATGCTTGGTAGATTGTTAGCAGGCTGTTAAGAATCTCCATCAAAAGAAATTTATAGAGAAGGGAAGATTTTAAAAGTTTATAGAGGAATGGCTGGTTTTGGAGCTAATGTTTCTAAAGCTTAAAGAACTGGTAAAGATGAACCATCAAGTACAGGGTTTTCACCTGAAGGAGTGGAAGGATATATTCCATTTGCAGGAGTATTAAATAATAATTATAATTTTAGAAAGTATCAATTGTCCTATAATAATTTCAAAAAGGGATCAAATCTGGTATGAGTTATTGTGGAGCTTATAACATTGCTGAGTTATAGAAAAATGTTTAATTTATATAAATGACGAATGCTGGTTTTGTAGAAAGCGGTGTACATGGAATTACAAAAATATGATTTTGTAAGTTATGTTATTTAAATTATATTTATATTATACCAGACATAATATGATATGATATCAAAATATATATTAATATTTAACTTCAATTTTTTTAATTGCAAAATTTATATATTTTATTCAATTTCATTCAATTAATATTTTGTTACATTTTTTAAAGTTTGATTGAAGTTTCAAAATATATAATAAATTTTCTCAAACAAAGTATACTATCTTAATTTTGAAAGCTTTAGTAGTAATTTTTATTTTAACAAGACTAATTGAATTCTTTCTAGAATATTTTATTCATTAATACCATAAAGAAGAAAATTTTGACATAAGAAGAATGATTTTATCCTGTAACTTAATTAATAAATTTAATTCATTTATTTTATTTGATGTTTACAATATTATTCATTAAATTAATTTCCAGTCTTCACCCCTAATACATGCTTCCACCTATGCAATAGATCTAGGAACTAAATTTAATATTTCAGGACCATTAGCTGTTAAAGCAATATCATCTTCCAATCTAACTCCACCAACATACATATATTCTGAAATTTTTTCTTAATTTAAGAATCGAGCTTTTGTTTAATCTTTGAAGGCTTCTTATATTATAAAATCAACAAAATAAATTCCTGGTTCATTTGTAAATACCATACCAACCTCTAAATCTCTTCTAAATCTTAATGACTAAAGTTCTACAATTTAAATATTCTAATACCTGGTATTCTTTCGGGACAACCTTTATTATATCCACCGACATCATGAGTTCTCATTCCTAATAAATGACCCAATCCATGACAGAAGAAAATCTTACCTATTCTATTTTACATTAATTCTTCTATTGTTCCAATAAGTAAACCAGCATCTAATAAATGTTAAGTGATAATTCTTTCAGCTAACATATGCATATCTCCCCAGTTCACTCCTACTTTTATAGAAGCATAGACTTATCTTTAAGCATCTAGAACTGCGTTATAAATAATTGATTATTTTTCGTCAAATTTACCATTACTTGGAAAAGTTACTGTAATATCACTATTATAACCATAATATCTTGCTCCCATATCTGCTAATATTAATTGATTTTCTAAAATAGTTTTATCGTTTTCAATATAATGTAATGTTGCTCCTCCTGTTCCTGAAGCACAAATACATTCATAAGGTGTAAATCTGCATCCACTGTAAACAAAATTATGATATTTGAACAGAGCTTCCATTTGATACTCCTTATTTCCAACTCTTATTCTTCTCATAACATTTTCATGTGATTCACTTGCCAAAAGTGCCACATATCTAAGAATTTCAATTTCTTCATCAGTTTTCTTAACTCTACATTCATTTAATGTCCAAAACAAATCTTCGTAATTTAAGTTATATTTTGATAAATATGGAAAGTCAGGATAAGATAATATTAATTTAGAATCTGAATCGACACCTTTATAAATATAAATAAGAGATGGTTTTTTTTACTCAATCCATTATTCCATTTTATCAACATATTAAACATCATCTAATTGATATTTTTGTTTAATTTCCTCATTACTAAAAACAACCATCCACATTTTATATGACTCAGGATATTTTGGAACAAATATTGTCACCTTTCCTGATTCCACCTCCAAAATTCCATAACAGTCTAGTAGGTCACAACCAAATAAATATTTAAAATTACTCTCCTGCTCTACTCTATATTATTAATCTAAAATTATTTCGTTATATTCATTACCATCATCATGCTTATCAATTGTCACTGCCCCTTTGAGAAATATTACACTATTTTTAGTTTACTCTTTTAATTATTGTTTGAAGAAATCTAAGAATCTTTTTCTAAGGTTTAAGTGTAAATCTTAAGGGATGGGATACTCTTTTGGCAAAGGAATTGGGTTTTAATCCATATTTAATATTATTTTTAATAATACATCATCAATTATCAAATATTTCAGCAAATTTAACTAATTATTATAATAAATCCATTTATTATTATTTATATTTACGCTATCTAAATATTATAGGTCTTTTTTACCTTCTAACTATCTAAAAAGATATCTTTACATGTCTTTTGTGAATCGCTGTATTTGTCTAAAAAGATGCATGTCAAAGGATTTTTTTCAGCTCTCTCTTAACACAAAACCTTTTAAAACCTTAATAAAACTTTCTATTTTGAACTTTATTATCAATATTTCCCTTAGTAAAATCAGCTGCTATTTTTAATTTAAATATTTTGTAATTTCAAAAGATTAGAATAATCCTTTTTTAATGAATTCTCCCTATTTTAATAATAGAACTGAATGGATCCAATAAGCTTTTAGTTAATAAAAAATTCTCTATGATTGTTTAACGAATATACCAATAATGTAAATCTATATATTATCATAAACCTTCTTTTGCAATACATCAGGCTCAAAATACTCCTTTGTTCTATATATTATGTGTGCTAGTAAATAAACGAAACTTAAATTTCGATAAACAAATTCTGCTAATTTGATATATTCATAGAAATCCAATAAAATATTCTCTAGCATTAATTTAACTAGATAATATTATTTTCACAAAAAAATTTTAGTTTTAGAATTAATAAGTTAGTATATAGATTAGCCTAATTTCTCAAAATAATAATCTTTTTTGAATATATAAATAAATATCCAACATTTACAAAATTTGTTCTCAAAAATTCTTTATTTTAAGTTTTATAATAAAATGTCTTTATCTAAATAATAAAATCTGATGCTCTTTTATATAAAATTGTAAATATCTAATTCTTTTTCAACAATTTGAATAGTAAATACTACCTTTTTTCAATGCATTCTTTCTTAAATGCTTTTGCAAAAACACATTTGTAAAAATAACTTATTCAATCAATATTTTTGAATTGTTTTTCTTATTTGTAAAATTTTGAATTTAGTACATTTCTTCTACTTTTATCTTTATATAAGCCTATTCTTCAATTAGAATAAGATGCTTATTCTGAACTTCTTAATTGTGTTGATCTAAAATCCCAAAACATATACCTATTTTTAATTAATTAAATATTAATACATGAATCCAGATCCTAAAAGTCTTAATATCCCAAAGGGAAGACATTCATTTTAATGTGGAGGTACTAATAAAATAGATTTTTAAGGCCAAACATTTGTAGTTGATTAAAAATATGAATATATAAAGCAGATTGGACATGGAGCCTATGGAGTTGTATGTTCTGCTTAAAATAAGAGAACTGGATAGAAGGTAGCAATAAAAAAAGTAATTCTATAATTTTATGAAGGTCGCAAATGCATTCGATGATTTGATTGATGGTAAAAGGATAGTTAGAGAAATCAAATTACTAAGTACATTTTAAATTATATAAAGAATTTTTTAAACACGAGAATATCATCTCACTCCTTGATGTTCACAAGCCTGAAGCAAAAACAGGATTTAATGATATATACATAGTAACAGAATTTATGGAAACTGATTTACATAGAGTTATTTACTCTAGGTAAGAATTAACAGATGAACACATTCAATATTTTGTATACTAGATTTTAAGAGGATTACTTTATATGCATTCAGCCAATGTAATACATAGAGATCTTAAACCTGGCAATATTTTAGTTAATAAAAATTGCGATTTAAAAATATGCGATTTAGGTTTAGCAAGAGGATATGAAAATGAAGAAGATTTTAAAACAGAGTATAACATAAAAATATTTAAGATATGTTGTTACTCGATGGTATAGAGCTCCAGAAGTAATATTAAATGCATCAGAATATAGTAAAGCAGTTGATATTTATTCTGTTGGTTGTATCTTAGCGGAATTATTGGGTAGAACTCCTTTGTTCCCAGGAGAAAACTATTTAGATTAAGTTTAAAGAATCATCGCAGTCTTAGGATCTCCTACTGCCGAAGATATGAAATATATTGGGAATAATAATGCTATTAAATATATTAAAAGTCTTCCAAAAAGATCAAAATAAAAGTGGGAAGCTCTTTTTCCAAAGGTATCAATTTGTTTATTAATTTTTCTTAGGCTAATAATAAAGCTTTAGATTTATTAGGAAAGATGATCACATTCAATCCAGAATAACGTTATACTGTTGAATAATGTCTACAACATCCATATTTTGATGAATTACATAATCCTGATGAAGAACCTCTGAGTGGTAAAGCTTTTGATTGGAGTTGGGATAATTTTGATCCAACTAAAGAATTACTATAAAATATGATATATCAAGAATCCCTCTCCTTTAATGATGAAGTTCCTGAAAGGAAAAAAAAGTCAAATTAATTCTAATTGAAAGCTTGAATTTATATAGATCTATCAGGAATTATAAATAATAACTTTATTTTGTAATAAATTTATCCAACTTTTTTTTTTTTAACAAAAAAAACTACTAAATTAGAAGGGTTTTAAATTTAATAGTTACATTTTGAATTCAAAGCACTATAATTATTTTATATTATCTAAATATAAAATTTATAAGATTTCATCTCACTTTTGATGACACTTTTGAAAATCCATAAAGATTAGTAGACTTTCTTGCCATCACGACATTATTGTTTTCATTTTTAAAATAATTTAATGTTATCGAGAAAGTTTTCTTTTCATTTGATTTTGTTGTACTTGAATTCAAAAAATCAAAGGCAGACAATCTTCCCGTACTATTTCTACAGCTATTTGCATTTTTTGTATTAATCGTTGGCTTTTCTAATGCATACAATAATTCTAAATTAGCACTAAAACTTTTTACTTTAAGAAATGTCAAATTAATTCTCAACTGATGGTTTATCTGACTTAGAAGAAACTTATTCTATTTCATTATTGCTTGGTTTAAAAGATAAATTTAACAATTATGGTTTTTTCATCATAAATTTATTAAAAAAAACAATAAATTTTTACCGAAAGATTAGTTATAATAAAATTCATTGCTAATATAGCATTTATCTTAATCTTTAGATTTCTTCATTTTTTTATCTAAGTTAATCTTATGATTCTGTTAATTCATCATTCAATATTGTATTATGTTCAATTAGTAATTTATTTTCCCTTTTATAATTTTCGAGGATTATTTTTGTTTTAGCTAAGACTTTTTTTAGATCAGAAGATGAATATGATGATTACTTCTTCTATTAATGACTTTTCAATAAAAAAGCCAAATTTTATGATTCTTTCATTTTTTAATTTTGTTTATTCATTAATTGAAGCTTTTCAGCCAATCTCTTTGTTTTGCAGACAATATCAACTATGAGAATTATTTAAAACATTACTAATGAATTTATCCTTAATAGTTTTTTTTTCAATATCATCCGTTAATACACTTTACCCATCTGCTGTCTATGATCTAATCTAACTTGAATCATTTTTATTTGGAAAATATGAATTATTTGCCTTTTAATTTACAATGCTATTTGAACTATTTATTGTTGTGAGATATGATTTTAATCCTTTAGAACTAAAAATTAATAAAATTATATTATTACACTACCTCTTATCCAAGTTGAAATTATCGAGAGAAAATCTATGTACACCAACATCATTTTTTTTATTTAAATAATGAAGGGAAGTAGATTATTATAATGGACTTCGAGCTTCATCCATTTAATGAGATCTTTTTCTTCCTTAACAATTCAAATATTTTTCATAAAGATTCAAAAAATTATCCTATCGAAGTGGTGTTCTTTATTAGTACGATTCTTTGTATGAATATTTTGAAGCAGCTCTGCATTATCAAATTGTTTTTACTTAGGAGTGTTTTATTGGCTAACTTAAGTCTTCATTAAATAATGTAAATAATAAATTGAATATCAACAAATAAAGACATCAGATCCTTTACAATTAAATAAAACTATATAAAACTCTTTTTTTATTAAAGTTGAAAAACCACACACGATTCTAATATTTAAAGAAATATAAAGTAACAAAAAATCATACAAATAATATATTTTACATGGAAATAGCTACTTTAAAAGACTTACTTATAAAATAAATGATTGATCTTTAGAGCACAGTTTTTAGTGGTATATCAATATGTTTAATTAGTGATACAAAAGTTACCTTCAATCAAGAGCTCCAATTATTAGGACGGAGTATCAATAGGAAGAATATTGTTATAAGCTAATGAATAAATACAGATTATAGTACAATAGCTTTTAGAAAATTAAAATTCAATCCTTACAAGAAGCAAACAGAAAGGATCAATCATTAATAATAAATTAGACCAAAACCCTCCAAAATAGATTTAATTAGAATTTCATCAAAATAAAGAGAAGAAACCATCTATTAAGATAACTCCTGAACCAAATATAGATAAACCATGTTGTTTGTGTCATGAGGGAAATGAAAACACTTGTGGTAAAATTATCACAATACCAAATTCCATCAGAAAGTTATAAGCACATTCATAATGCTTTAAAAATATAAATAATCCAAAAAATATAGAGTTTGATAAAGTTTATCTATTATATAGAACTTAAGTATATTTTGCAAATTAGTATTTAGGAATGCTTTATTTGTTAGAAATAAGGAGCTTCATTTATTTGTGAAAAATGTAATAAAAAATATCATTTTCCGTGCTATGTTGATTCTTGTTAAGAAGGAATAATGCAATGCGATTGTCAAAATAATTGATTTAATATTGTTATTATTAAATGATGGTTCTCTATATAAAATTTATCATAAAATAATTATAATATATTTAGAATAATTAGACAGTTAAGATTGCATATATGATAACTCTATAATAACCTTCATAATTTAACTTAATTTTTCGAGTAAATATTTAGAATATAAATAAGCTTTAATTGGATGAATAGAAATAATATTCTTAGAATTATGTCATTTGAATGAAAGAAAACGATTACTTTCTAAAAATTTTAATCTATTTTATTAACAAATGAATTTAATTATTTTTTTCATGTAAAAAATATAGAAATTTTATGTAATTGAAAATCTAAAACTAGTTACTATTATTATATTCTAATATAATATATTATATAATCTTAGAAGATAAAAAATCTAGAGAGATGTTTTAATAAATGATTTTTCTATACCTAAAATGAATTCTTTATATACTATTAATTAAATATATTTTATAAAAAATAAAAATTTTTATTTTAAATAAATGAAATTGACTTAAGGAGCAATTGATCTTATCCAAAACCCTTAATCAATACCGTTGATAGTTTAAATCTAAAACGTTTCAGAATTTCAACAATTTGAATCATTTAACCTTCAAAAATGTTAAATAACTGATGGAATTAAGACTACTGATATTTATCTTATGGTGAGTGAATGTTTAAATTAAAAGTAAGTGTAAAATCAAAAGATTATTATCAAAATTGAAGATTTTAAATCATAAAGTGGTTTTATAATTGTTGGTAAATATGAATAAAGTATAAATAATTTTAATTAGTTTTTAGTTTCCTAAATTTTAGATTAGAAATAAGATGTATAATTTATAGAGGAGCCTTAGGATTTAAAAGAATTATAAGTGACTAAATTTTCAGATTTAGTAAAAGGCAATTATTATAATATACAAGCAACTATTCATGATATTTCATAAAAGAAAAGTACCAAAGGTAATTAGGATCCTTATATAATTTCAAAACTATATGATTCTTTGAGTTAATAAGAAATTAAGTGTCTGATATTAATTAATGATACTGGAGAGGATCTATTTTTTTAATTTAAAAATAAACTCGAAGAGGGGCTAGAATTTGTTTTTATCAATGTGAAAATAGATACTTACCAAAATGAAAAAAGAGTTTATTTGAATTCTAATACAAAAATAAAAATTGTTCCTACTTCAATAAAATGGAGTAAATTTAAAGATATTGATTAGTAATTTGGGATGATTGAAGAAAGCTGTAATTTAATCCTTTATATATATTAAATTAAACCATTATTATAAATCTCATCTAAATATTAGATTAAAAAGATTTATGCTTTTGATATGAACTTTGACAAAGTATTAATAGTGGTTTGGAATTAATCACTTATAAACAATAATCTGTAAGAAGGCACTATCATAGCGTTTTAGAATTTAGTTATAAAAGAATACTAAAACAAATTTAGACTTTTATTAAATCATAAAACAAAGATAATTACTAATTCTGAAAATTTGGTATAAGTAGAAAATTATAATTAATTTAAAACAAAAATTCATGAATAAATTGACGAAATCGATAAAAGGTCAAATTTTTACAGGATGAAAATTTCAAGCTTAAAAATGATTTTTGAAGAATTTTAATAAGTAACAAGCCTTATATTTGTAAAATATTATAGAATAAAAGTTTAAATAGTTTCATTTTAAGAAATTGATACAATTAAGATTTTAAACAGGTAATTATAAATAATTTTTGAGTTGTAAGATAATTTTTTTGATCGCTTTTATTTGAAAGTCAATAGGAGCAAATTTATAAGAGAAATTCTAAGTAAAAATTTATAATACTTTAGATTTGAGTGAACATGATATTAAAGGTTGGAGGGAAAATATTTTAAAAATAGATAAACTCTAGTCTTTATTAGAAAAAAACAAAATATTTGACTTTATAATAATTGGTAGGAATATCGAAGAGAGTAATGAAATTAAACCTTTGTTTACATTAGTGAAAATTCTCTCGGGTGATGATAATGAGAATGATATTAATAAAATTTAAAAAATGAGAAGGTTGAATGATTAGTGATATTTATATATTCATAAATATATATTTTTTGGTTATCAAAATTTAATATACACTATTAATAAATAATTTTTATATAAATATATATGTTTGCTAATAATGAAGAATTTATGACACTTCCAAAGATAGAAAAAGAATTATAGAGTGATCAAGTACTATTAAATATTTATAAATAAATTGTATAATCTAATCCAAGTAATATCATTTTAATGTAGGTATAAGATTATTGTAATTTTTTTATGAATTTTTCAAGATGCTTCTATTAAATTCATAATTAAAAGATGCAATACATAGGGCAATTAAAATTTTGAATAATATTCTTTAAAAATAAAAGCAGAAAAATAAAGAAGTTTAAGTTAATGATTTAAGTCATTACATCAATTAAAAGTATTATGATATTTTAGGTATGATGAATTAAATAAATAGCGAATTTTTATGAGAAAGCAATGTTAGGAGGAATAGAAGAAGCTAATAAACATATTAATTATGTTTATTTCAAAAAAATTGTTAAAGACTACGTTGATTAACCTTAAAATTAAAATCAATAAATATCTAAATCTATTTTAAATTTGATAGAAGAAACATATAGAAAATTTTAAGGATCTACATCTTCAGATTTCGATTTTTAATTATATGAGAGTTTAAATTCAGAGGAATTAGAATTATTAACATAAATAGTTTCTGAAGATTAAAATAAAAAACCTAAAAAATCTGAAAGCTTATTTGACAAAGTTTTATTACAACTATAACCAGATCTTTAAGATAAATATAAAAATGGAAATTTTGTTAATGTTTATGAATTTTACAAATACTTAACATCTTAAAAAGTTGGTTTTGAAAAAGTATTAAGTTATATATTTTATGAAAAACTAAAATATTATGTAAACTCATAATATCTTATGACATAAGCTCAAAAAGTTAAATCAAAAAAAACAGATTTATAAAATATATTAAATGAATTAGAAAAGGATGTGTTAGATTAAAAAAAAGATTATTCTAATTTTATAGAAATATAATACGTAAAATATTTTTACAAGAGTATAAAATCAAAAAAGTGTTAATAGTATATTTAATAAAACTTTTCATTTAGAAGAAAATTATTAGAATTCATAAAATTAGAAATAAATGCATCTGAAACACCAAAGAATTGGAAACCATTTCCCTAAAATACATGGTCAGAAATTTATTAAGAACTTTATTAGAATTTACATGATATGCCTTCTTAAGATGATGCAATTTTATAATTTAAGATTATATAATCGATTCAATAATTAATAATTTATTTTCTCAGGTTTCGATGGAACTATTTATTTTTATTTTGCATTATTATTGTAGAAGCTAATTTCAATGTAGATTAATTAGATAATATGATTAATATTGCATACGATATGATGAGTTCTACTACAAGGACTAATCTTAATATTTCATTTGGATAAATTTTATAAAATTTTAATCAAAGAGCTTAAACATCAATATCTTCCATTTATTTTTAAAAATATGAATCTAATCTTGGTTATGACTCGTTATTATTTCTTGAGAGCCAGTTAAAATGTATTAATAATAAGATAGTCAGACTTTTAATACGAACTAATAATATATAAAATAAAGTCAATTATTTTGTAGAATTAAAAACCTTTGAATAAAGAATGATTAATGATTGCAGAGAGAATTTGAAAACTTAAAAAAGAGTTTTTGAATAATTAACAGATTCTATATTAGACGGAGAAAAAGAAGAAAAAGAATGGAAGACTTAGTTTTTAAAGAGTTTGTACTCTTATACTTCTAAATTATAGATAATTTATAGAGAAAAAAGTACAAGCAACGAATATTTATAAATGAGACCATAATTTTAATAATATTGTTAATAGGTTTTAAAATTAAAATAGGATTACTAAAATAAAGCATTAGGCATATATTAAGATCTGTTTGCAAGAGAAGATAAAATATGTTAAATATGTATATAATTTATTCAAAGAGATCTAGATAAATTTTAATAATAATAATAATAATAATAATCTAGTTAACCTTAATTAGTTCAATAGTTAAATAACTAGAAAGAATTTGTTTAGAATTTTGTAGATATCTTTTTTAAAGATAATCCTTTTATTTTCTTTTTACCTTCATTATTAAGAGGACTATATTACTTTAAACCAAAATATCAATCTATAGACAAAATTGAAAGAGTAAAATTATTAGCTGTTGCTTTTAAAGATAAAGATTAAATGGAAATAAATAAATTATTTGATACTCTCATTCCAACAAAAGATAGTTATCTCCAAGCAAGAGATCAAGCTAATTTCGAATGGCAATTTAAGATTTCTTAATAAGTATTTAATCATTATCTTTAATTGAATATTCCTTCAAGTGAATTAAAACCTTTGAATATTCTTTTTCCTAATTTTAATTAAAAGAAAAATATTTCAGATTATAATAATGACTAATATAATTTTTTATGTGTTTTTACTTCTAAATTTTTAAGTTTAGATCCTAAATTTTATATAAAAAGTGAAGATTCATTAAGACCAGATCTTTTAAAAAAAATTCATTCTTTATTGAATGAAAAAAATAATTTAGAAACCTAAACTTAAACTTAACCTTAAGATTAAGTGGTTGTTACTATGATATAATAATTTACAGAATTAAAAAAATATAAAAGTTAATTAATAAGTGAGGCTACATAAAGTAATGATTAAAATTTTATAAATAAATGTATTGAACTTTTCTAAAAGCATTTTTAAAAGAAGTAAATTTAATAGGAAATGATGGAATTCAAAAAAAATAATAAAATACTTCTTAATGATAGTGAAAGTTTAACAATAACAATTTAATTCTTAAATAATGTATACAATTTGGAATGTTAATAAGCAGATTTTTAAACAAACAAAAAAAAAATAGAAGAATAGTTTAAATAATTTACCTTACTTCCCCCACATATATTATATGAAAAAATGCAAAAGGACTAGATATTATTGTCAGATCCATATCTAAAAGAATTGATTAAAAGAAATATCATTAAATTAAAAGATGAATTAGATAAATACATATCGAAGCCTTAATAATAACTAAAACAATCTATTCTTTAAATTGGAACAATTAATAATAAATTACAAAAGATAAAATCTGATCCTAAATTTAAAGATTTCTAGGTTGAAGATCAATCAGTTTTGAATTTTATAAGTGAATAATTTAACATTTATATGAAAACTTTCTTAGGTAAAGTAATTTAATCAGTTTTAACTTAAAAACCAGGATACGAATTTAAAGTGTTTTAAAATAAAAGTGTTAATATTAATGATTCACAATCAATGAAATATAAATAATAAATAGAAATGTAATAAAAATATGGTCCTAAAAAAAACTTATAAATTGATTAATCTTTGTTAGTAACTACTGAAAATAAATAATAACTAATTTATGAATTATGTGATTACACACCAGTTTAAAGGTAAGTAGAATTCAGAAATTTTTTAACAGAAATTGAACCACTTTAAGAAGATAAATTAAAAAATAAGATTAGAAAAAATAAATGGAAAGAAGAACATCCAGAATTAGAAGAAATTCTAAAAAAAAGAATAAAAAGAGGAGCAGAATTGTGGAATTAAGTTTAAGATTTTCTTTGCAAAAGAGAGAATAACGAATTAACTGGTGAGTCCGAAGATGAATAAGAGAAAATGAAAGAATAATAATAATAATAAATTGAAAATATAGATGATGATTAATTAGATTTGAAAATAAAAGATATATAACGTAATTCAGAGCGTCTTTTAATAGCAGGAAAATCTCATATAAGAACAAGGTATTTTAAATAAATTAAATTATTTAGATTAAATAATATGGAGAGTGATAATCCTTTATTAACTTAAAAAGTTATTACAGTAAAAACCGTTTAGTTTGTACTTGAATAACATCCCTATTTCAGCAAAAGTAAAATATTATATAAATCTTATATTTTATGAGAATAATGATTCGATTATTATAAATATATGATTAATTTTCAATTAACGTATTAAACTTTACACTATTACATTATATATTCGTTAATAAAAAAGTTCTTTTAAACTATAATTATATTATATTTTAATAACTAATGAATTATGTTACAGTTTCATTAAAGGATATATTACCTTCTAATTAAAAGGCTGTTATTAAGTTCAAAATGACACCCGCTAAGAAAATAGATTTGCTTATGCAATCAAAAATCTTGTATGATATGCTCTCGTAAAAGATCATCATCTATGCTATTTTAAAATCAATAAAAAAATCAGTAGTTGTTGATGAAAATTCTCCTGAACTAAAAATAACTGGAAACAAAAACAATTTTATAATTCAATCTTGCATTCTTTCTAAGTAACTATCAAGATAAGATCTAACCATCAAATCCAAAATTAATTTTATAATTGAAATTCAATAAAGAATCAAAAGGAAGTACAAATTCAACAAATTAAATTATGAAAAATTCTCATTCTGGAAAAATATCTGCAGATAGTTCAATTAAAGAGATTTATTAATAAAGCATAAATTAAAGTAGAATAGTAAGTAAGACATACATTTAAATTTTTATATGCTGTTGGCAAAGGAGGTTTTGGAAAAGTAAGGAGAGTAGAATGAAAGCTAATAGATAAGAATTTGCTTTAAAAGAAATGTTAAAAACAAAGTATTAGTATATGTATTAAATATCGAATCATATCAAAGATTTCAGTGAATTCAGTTATGAATGAAAAATTCCTATTAGAAAACATAAAACATCCATTTGTTGTGAATATGGATTATTATTTTAAGATAGAGAAAATTTATATTTAGTTTTAGATTTATTAAGAGGGGGAGATTTAAGATATCATATAGGTAGAATGAAAAAGTTTTCAGAAGAATAAACAAGTATATAAGTATATAAATATTAAAATAATAGAATTTTTTGCTTGTTGTATTATTTTATTGTCGTTACAATATTTGCATTAGCCTGGAATAATACATAGGGATGCTAAACCAGAAAACTTAGTATTTTATTTAATTTATAAAGAGTATTGATGGTAATTATAATTTTTAAAGTTAAATCTCTGCTGATATCGAACCTTAAGATGACAGTTCCAAGGTTTTAAACAGAAATATTGTTTAAGATTTATTTGAAGGATACAAATCTAATGAAATTAATCATAAATCTTTCTCCATTTTTGATTTTTGTAATGAAATTGAACTTTTTATACTTTAAATGAGATTATTCTTTTTTAATATCCAAAAATAAAAAAATAAAATAGCAATCTTAAGCGTTACAATTAATTTCAGAGAGCCTCAAGATTTTAAATGTACAAAAAATGAAGAAATTAGTTGCTATCTGAATAATGAAGATGGAGACAATATAAATTCACAAGGATTCAGTAAATAAAAAGTTTAATACATAGTTTAGGTTATTTAAATTAACAGGAATGCTTGAATCTAAATAATTATATATGAATTTTAATAAGGAATAATTAAATATGTCTATTATGAAAAATTTATCCAAATATTTCTAATTTTAAATTTTAATCTAATTTTAAAGCTATTATTAGAAAAATTTAAGTCATAATTTCTATAATTGAGTTTAAAATAGGATTGAAATTCAAAATGAAATATAATCAAAGTTAATTAATCAATTTAAATCCTTTAATTTAAATTTAGTTCTTTTCTTATTTAATTTAATAGTTTCTTTTTCAATTTACTCTTCGCTTCTAACAAAAAATGATTTATCCCTTTATTTATTAGAAAGTTCTTCTTAAAAATTTCCTATAGTTACTATTATAATATCAGGGCAATAATGTATAAAAGATTATGATTAATCATTTAATATTCTATTTAAATTTACATTGTATATTCTATTTTTTTTAGTTACATTCAATAAATCTTGATATGAATGTACGGAATCTGAGGAATTACTATTTGAAATGATGATTTTTGTTATAAAGAAAGATGGATGATATTAGGTATTAAAAAAATGACCAGGAATCTAATCAAAATAATTTGAATTTAATAAAAAAGAAACAAATTAGGCAGCATTATTGACTACAATTACGGTTATAGTTCTATTTCTATTTTGAACAATTACTCTTTTAGGTTATTAAGCCTTACTTTTTATTGTCTAGAGTTAATTTGATTTAAATTGAACAGTTTATAACAAACTTATAATAGTTGATTAATGGTGATGATTTTATGTCTAAAGTAAAGCTTGTTAATATTTTCTTGATGATTATTCTTATTATTAAGGATTTAATAATCCTTCTATTTCTAGAGATGGTAAATCTGTTTAACTACATGCATTATTGTATTATTTAGATTTTTCTTCAAGTATGCTGTTTTGGTGTTTTTAATATTAAGAGTTCATTCTTCTTGGATATTATTAAAGAGATAGACTATTAAATCTTCCAGTTTTTGGTTATTGAGTTGGTGATAACGATTACTAAGCTTTAATTAAAAATCTATTTGTTAAGGGATCCATTTTTTGACTCCAAGGCGAAAAATGTAACATAATTTATGAAATAAAAATAATTTTAAAATTTTCAATCTATTGGTTCTCTACAAAAGAAGTTTCGATGTTAAAATGTATACTTCATTTTGTTGGCTTTTGTGGATAGAATAATTTTATAGAAATAATATTAAAATTGTTAAAGATAGAAGCCCTTTAAAAATACATAGTAATTATGAACCTAATAAATCCTTGTCTCAAGAAAGAAATATTTAATTTTAAGCAATTACTGATGGAAATTCTTCTTTGTAAATACTCTAGTTTTTACAAGAAACGAAAACTAGTTAAAATTATTTAAAAATAAATTTATATTTATATATTCTATGGAAATTTTGAAAGTATATAAAAAGTGTTCTTTAAATAATTAAAAATATAAAAAGATCAAATAATTAATAATCTTAATAATTAGTATAATCTTTTATATATTAATGTTTGGTTATCTAAATTATTTAAATTAATTGATTAGTTATTTACATAAAAGTGGATTAAGTATGATTTGATTTTATTTATTAGGAATAAAAATGCATGTTTAAATATTATGTAATAGGTTTAGCATACATAATGAAATTTACTATTGAACCTTCTAAATTAAATATCAGCAAATTAGTAATTTTTAAATCATAAATACTTTAATCAAAAATTATTTTATTTTGCTCTGATTTTGAAAATTATAATTAAGTTTAATGTTACAATTCTTAAATTTTAATAATATAATTAGTGTATATTCTATTGATAATTTATTATCAATTTATGCAGTATTATCATATTATTCTAACAAAAATAAGTCCAATTAAAAACATAATTATTGAGATAGATCAGCATTAAATTTAAAAACCATATATAGGATTTAAGATATTATTAATATGATGTTATTAGTCAACCAAAAATGCGAAAATAATTGATATTTAAATTAGAATAAATTTTAATAATTATTTATTTCTATGTTATATTAAGGCTTAGGAAAGGCTAAGTATCATTAAAACTCATTAAAGGGAGAGTGCTTTTTCTATGATAAAATGGATAAAGTTAAGTTTGGATATAAATATTTGAGTATTGAGATTTATAATGAATAATTATAGATAGGAACAAGTAAAAATATAATTGAAGAATTGTAAATAATAAAATAATAGTTAGGAATAAATTAATGAAAATTTTATTTATAAATTGAGATGAGATAAAGTAAAGAAATAAGGTTTAGGAATATTTTATCTTTTGAAATAATAAGTTTATTTGAGCTGCCATTGTAATTTTAATTTCTTAAAAAAGTGAGTTTGTAAATTTTTAGTAATTCCAAACAAATTATCTATTTTTGATTGTTTTACCAAAATATATATTATTTATATTAAAAATAGAAAAAGATATAAGATGAATATCGAGGTTTATGCAATTAGGAAAAAGTGAGAGATTAATATGGATTCTTAGAATGTTTGGTGAGGGCTGGCATTTTTGGATGATTATAGATAACGTTTATAAATAAATAATTAAGGAAATATTTATTTCCAATATATAATTGCATATTAATTTGAAAAGGCCGAAACAATGTTATTTAAAAGTGAAATAGGGACCAAGTTTTAAAAAGCATTGAAGAGGTCAAGCAAGTCTTTATTGATTATCCGAAATTAAAAGGTATAGCCAATCAAATTTGAGTTTATCGATTCTTAAACAGAGTATATATTAGTTTTTAAAGCTTAAAATAAATTAGCATCAAAATGGTAAATATATATAATATAGCTTAGAGTGGCATAGCAAAGAGCGCTAAAGGAGGAAAAGGCGGAAAAGGTGGAAAAGGAGGAAAATTTGGTCAAGGAAAGAATAAGAAAGCCCCATAGTCCAGGTCATTAAAAGCAGGACTTTAAGTAGTGAATTTGACAATAATAAGTTCCCTGTGGGTCGTATTCACAGATATTTGAAGTAAAGAGTATCTGCAAAGAACAGAGTAGGAACAACATCAGCTGTATACACATCAGCAATTTTAGAATACTTGACAGCAGAAGTACTTGAATTAGCAGGAAACGCTTCAAAAGACTTTAAAGGTATTGTAAATTTAATTAATTTCTTGTTTAGTGAGGAGAATCACACCAAGACATCTTTAATTAGCAATTAGAGGTGATGAGGAACTCGATATTCTTATCAGAGCTACTATTGCAGGAGGTGGTGTTATTCCACATATTCATAAAGCTTTGTTAGGAAAATAAACACCAGAAGGAGGAATTCCAAAGGAATGATATATTTTATATTAATTCATAGAAAATATTAATGTTATAGAGCTTCGCTAATAGTAATTCTTCTTAAAGGCTCTAACTAAATCATTTTATCGATTAAATCAGCTCCTTCATATCCAATCTTTGAGAGCAACTCTTCCTTATATAAGTATTTGGTTGGATAGAATCGAGGAAATGCTGCAGCTTTCTATTCGTTTAATTAAATAACATTGAATAAAGGTAAACTAAAAAGAGAAGGGGCAATAAAAGTACTGGGAGTAGCTAACTTTGAAAATATCTTAAATAGCATTTCAATTTAAGAATCTCCATAGAAGAGGACTTCTTTCATTACTTAATAGAATACATAATCCAATGACCATATATCCACAGAAACAATATACTTACGAAAATTTAATTACAATTTACGCTATAACAACCCAATAAATTTTCAGGTGGTCTAAAATGCAATGTTATAACTTTATAAGAATGTTTTTCACAATTAGATATAAAATTCCTACATTATCCAAAATTCATCCTTGCAATACCAAAGTCACTTATCTACACATTTTCGTCATCATCAACAAGAAAGTTCAAAGGTTTCAAATCACTATGTATAAAACCTGATTTGTGAATATTTTAAACTCCATGCAAAAGCTACTTGAAAACCTTTTTATAATTGATTTCACAGTTCTTTTTAATATATTCATATAGATTATTTGGATAAAATGGTGGAATTATATAAACAAACTCTTTTTCAAATATTACTTTTTACAAAGGAACTATGTGATTTTATCCCTTTAATGATCTATTAAATTTAAATCGATATTATAATTTGGTTGATTACCTAAACTATTAATAGATATTATTTATTAAAGTAATTTGAATCCTAAATTACATTGGTTACAATTATTTATATATTTAGTTTTTAATAAAATGAATGAAATATAGCAATAGTTAATTGTGATGATATTTTAATATAAATTGAGAAAATATAATATGTTAGAGAGTTTCCTCTTTAAGTAACTTAAAAAAGATTTTGCTAAAGAAATTAATCTAATTATCTTGTAATTAGTTATTGGTTTTTTAAATATTCTTAGATTACATAATCTTATAAAATGAGAGAACAATTTTTTTTTTATGATTACTGATTTAAGTTAGAATTAGATTAATTAGAATAAGATTATGATTTAAATTAATTATGATGTAATACTAAGTAATAAATAATATCCAATTAATTATATTTTATAATAAGTTAAATAATAATTTTTATTTGCGTTGAATATCTACTTAAAATAGAATTCAATATTCATAACTTTAAATGTGGCTCATGAAGACAACTCAACAGATTATTTAAATATCTCATAAGTATTTTCATAATTTGTTGATAAGTCTTCAGAAATTCTGATTTTGTGTTTTTATTGAAAATTTTTTAAGATTATTTTCTCATTCAATCCTAAATACAAAGGAGTGATTGGATCAATAATTGAATAGTCGTTATAATCACTAAAGCAATTTTCTTAGTAAACTTATTCATCCGGATTAGAACAAGATGATACATCCGAGATTTCTTAATTTCTCATAATATCATTTTGATTTAAACTTTTTATTTGATTCTTATCATCACTAGAATCATCTTTATTTGATAGTAAACAAGTTACTATAGTCTAAACTATACTTTCTTTTATTCTTCTCTGACTAGATCCTTATCTATTTATAGGAACCAATAATCTAAATTCTTTATTCTTTTTGGAAGATAAGGCTTAATTAATAAGAATTCTAACTAATTTGCTAAGTTTTTTCTTATCCATCATCTATTAAATATATAATATTATTACCTGATAACTGATTTTTTCCTTACAAATATTCAAACCGTATTAAATCATTGTTTATTTGAATTCCTTGTATTATGATTACCTTTCTACACTTTTAACAGAGTCAATTGACTTTAATTTTTTGTTCATAATTTTTGCAATTTCTCTAGCCTTCATTCCTAGTCTCTTCAATTCCATAATCTGTTTTCTTTCATCAATTGAAATCGTATCATAGGTCATTCCTTTGCGATTTATTTATGTATTTTTTTTCAGCATAAAGTCAATTTAATTAAATAACTTAAATAGATTGTAATTAAATCAAGATTATATCAAAATTAAAAGAGAACTCTTCTATTATTATTATTTTAACATTAAAATCCTATCAAAAGGCAAATTAAAATATTCAATCTTGGATTGTTAACTTTCATTTATCTAAACAATATTTAAAAAAAAAACAATAGTGGGATATTTATATATGAAATATTATAGATTCTAGAGGTAAAAAAGATACTTATGCATATCATTATTAAAATAACTTTTATATATTTAAATTAAAATAAAGTTAATAATTTTTTTAATATAAACCAATGTTTAAGATCAAATTAATTATATAATTCATTTAATTTTATAATGAGAGTTATGGTTAAATCATATTCAATACCAAAAATCATCTCATTATATTTAACCCTTAAATTTAATATTCTAATCCTTCTATTTTTGGTAGCATTTGAAACTAATTAGTATTTTAAATATTTTCTTTAAAATACCTAAAAAATAATACTTTAGAAATGATGGAATCAACAATTTGATAAATAATTCTTCATTTATTTGAAAATTTCTTAGTTTCTGGTATAGCATTATAAATTCTGATGATATAGAAGTCAATTTATCTTTAATAATTTTTCAAAGCTTAAGGTAGGCTTCTTGTATTTTTTCTATAAATTAATAAAAACGTTATTACCTCTATATTTTGATTGCTAATGACCTGATCACAACCAAATTCAATTCTAACTTTTTTTAATACAGATTTTTTCTATATATTTAGTTGATTAGATTGTGTTTACATATGTTTTAGAACTTCACTTATTTCTTTACAAGAAACTCTGTTTATTTTCATTAATATTATGAATACTCTTTCTTATTAAGTTTATTACGATAAGTTTTACTTCTGTTGTTTTTTAAGATTTTTCTTCCATAATTTTGTGTAGTTATGAATTATATTATATTTACGAAGATGGATGTTTAATTATGTAATAAGACATAATGAAAATAGAAATTTTTTATATATGTTTACAATAAATTGCATTCACACTTTCTTATGATCTAAACAAAACTTTTTAATTCTTATACAAGCTTCTTCAATTATTTCTAGATCGCAACAAATGACCAATCTAACAAACTTGTCTCCATAAAACAATTCTCCAGGGAAGACTAAGACATTCTATTCTTGTTATAACTTTTTAGCAAAATCTATAGATGAGTTAATATCAGAAAATTCTTCTGTATTTATAATCAAAGTTGAATACATAGCTCCTTTAGTTTCTCCAACACTAATTCCATAAGCACCATGAAGTCCATGATGTAAGGCTTTATATCTAGCATGGAGTTCTTCCATTTTTTAAGGAATAATTTCTAAACTCTTTTTATACACATCACATAGAGCTGCTTAACAGATTGTATTTGGCATCAATAAAATATTAGTAATGTTTCTTAAGGCTTATTTAACCTATTTAAAAGTGTCTCCTTCTCCGTAGAGTGCTAACCAGCCTAATCTCCAACCAGGAACAAGACATTTTTTGGTCAGACCTGAACATCTCAATATTGGAACAGTTTTAGTATAATCACTAATAAATTTAAATTCTCTCTTTTCAAAAATCATGTTTTCATAGATTTCATCACTTACTATGGGTAGATTGTTATGTCTTTCGCAAACTATAAGAATTGATATATATTTTTACAATTAACAATCTCTGTTAAAGCTTATGGACTTAATTCGCTCCCCATAGGATTACTTGGCGAGTTGACCAAAATAAACTTAACGTCTGGGTTTTATTCATAAATATATTCCAACTCAATTATATTTACTTACCAAGTTCCTGGATTTAAATCATAAAAAACAACTTAAATTCCATAGAAATCAGCAAATGCTTTTACTAATGGAAATGTTGGTCTAGGCATTAATATCTTATCTCCAGGCTTTGCCAATGCAAGAGTTGCATAAAATAGAGCTCCACTACCACCACTAGCGAGAATTATATCATCTGCTTCTAATTTTCTATGATGTGACGACAACACTTCTGCCAATTGAGTTCTAACTTTATAATCACCGAAAAAATCTGTGTAACCATCTATTTTTCCAACCGAATTTGCTACTATCTCTTTATATTCATTTGGAGTTTAAAATTTTGGATAAGCTGTTGGATCTCCAAGAAGGAATACAATTTTTTTTTCTGGTCTTCCTTCTGATTTTCCTGATTTTTCTACTTCAGGTACTACATGTTCAACCCAATTTCTTATTGGGTTTAGTGATACTTATGCTCTTGCAGAAGGTTTAAGCATATCCCATGATCTTTGGACCTATTACATATTATTTTATTAATGTGATGCAATAAATGATCAAATATTTTTTATATCTAGAATTAGGAATTTTATTTCTTTTTTATCCTTATTTTTTTACATCTATACAAAAAATAAATCAAGATGTTCAACAATTAAAATTATTATAAACAAATTACATGAGGTCTATTGAAGATGAAAATAAAAATTCATATTAAGAATACCAACTCTATGAATATCAAACTGTTACTTAATATTGGATTAGCACAATCTTATTTATAAGCTGTTTAAATATCTTTATTGGCGGTGTTTTACTTTCTTATCTTTTTGAACCTCAGATCTAAGATTGTAAATTTAGTATATAAATTCTAGCAATTTAATGTATTATTTTGAAGGATTAACTTTTTTATTACTCCATCTTATTAATATTCGTAAGTATTTGCGAATTGTATTATTATTTATATATTTTAGAATTTACTTTTTATTTGGGTTTGGAATGGCAAATGCTGATTAAATAAAGTTTTTTGGATAAATTTAAAAATATTAAAGAATTGAATAAATAGTAATCCTATTTACATTTATTATCATAGAGGCTTATCTCTATCAAAATAAAAAAATATGTAAAATTAATAAAACATATTATTCTTTATATGCATTTTACTTTTGGTAATTGTTTTGGTGTGCATTTGTTTATAATTTTGAAAACCTTACATGATATAAATTATAGTTATCAAATTATGATTTCATCATCATCATCATCATTATCTAAATTATCTTATTGCTCATTCTTAACTTAATCATTTTCTTTCTCAATAATCTCTTCCTACTTATTTGATAATTGTACAACTTATTAATTTTCTTTTTCTTATAAACTATTCTTTCTTTAATTCTATTCAACTACTTCATTAACTTACTCAAATTTCTAAATTTATTGAATTCTTTAACTATATTATTAAATTTAATCAAAAACATCATTCTCTTCAAATAATTACATTTTAATATTTAAACTCATACTCTTACAACTATCCAATAACTACTTTATCATTTCATATCCTAATTAAGATTACTAATCGTAATTCAATTTATCTGATTCATGCAATTTAGTGTTTTCACTTCCTCTAAGATATACAATATCTATATAAAAATCGTCATCAAATTATTATTGAAAATCTAAATCACTCTCTTTAAAACGAATAATATTCTTAAATAAGAATCCAGTATGTATCTAAAATCTAAATATTGGTATTAATTCATCTTCTGGAGTGATATGTTTACATCGAAATACAATATCATTACTAATTTATAAATTTGGGAGAATAAATATGCATTGTTCATTTTTTTGTATTATTTGACATTTTTCTTCAAACAAAACTCCTTTTCTATCCATTACTTAAAAAAATGGTTTTAAATTCTGAAATTGCTTTGGAATTCCACTCAAAATCACTGATTTAAGTTTAATTGTTTGAGTATTTAATTCTCCATTTGATAATAAATATGATAAGTATTTATGAAGGTACATAAGTTAAGATTTTAAAGGTGAAGTTAATCCTAAAGCTTTTGCTATTATATAAAAGCTCTCTTAAATATTGGTTTTAAAAACAAGAGACCAAAAAATAGAAAGAAGTATTGCACTTCTTCCTTTATTTTGTTAACAATGAACTATTGCAACGTTTCCTTGATGTTGAATCCATTCTAAAATACATTTACAAATTAATAATAATTCATAAAGAGGTGGACAAGCAAATCCAATGTAAGAATGCATTGAAACTTAATTCTAAAATAAGTCTCTTTAATAATCATGTTCGCTTAAATTCCAAATATAATAATGATGTCCATATTTTTTATTCAAATATTAAGAAACCTGTAAAATGTATTCTTGCTTTGGGAAAGGCATCCAAAATACATTATCTGTAATTTATTATAAAGTTTTCATAAAATATTAATTTATGGATTATTAGAAGCATCTAAAGATACTGAAAGAGACCTTGGATCAACATAAGATAACCCCAGAAAATTTGAGAGAAAAAAGAAAAACTTTTAAGGACTTTCCTAAGCAAATAAATAATAGAGTAGTTGATGCTTTTTAATCATTTGCTCCTTTTGACAGAGCTCCAGTATGGATGATGAGGTAAATAGATTATGCAATTTAAATTATAGACAAGCAGGAAGATATTTACCAGAATATAGAGAAATAAAAGCCGATATGGATTTTTTTGCTACTTGTCAAAATCCTTTTATTGCTGCTGAAATCACTTTATAACCAACAAAACAATTTGAGATTGATGCAGCCATTATATTTTCTGATATTTTAGTTTTGCCGAAAATGATGGGAATGGAAGTAAGAATAATCTTAAGAATAAGATTACAATTGAAGAAAAGAAAGGACCAGTTATTGCCAATCCTTTAATAACCCCAGCTGACATTTAAAAACTTCATCCTCCAAATCCTGAACATTTAGAACATGTTTATGATGCTTTATTCTTGACTAGATTAGCATTATAAGGAAAGTGTAATTTAATAGGATTTTGCGGTGCTCCTTGGACTGTTTTTGCTTATATGGTAGAAGGAGGATCTAGTAAGCTATTTTCAAAAGTTAAGAAATGGCTCTATTTATATACAGAGGGTTCAATATAAGTTTTAGAGTTACTTGCTAAGGAAAGTGCCAAATATCTAATTAATTAAGTAAAATAGGGTGGGGCTTAAGTTGTTTAAATATTTGACTCTTGGGCAGGGTATACATATCTTATTAAATATTATGCAGTTAAATTCCAGCCGCCGATTATATAGAATTTATCATTCCTTCTTTAAGAATCTTGTTCGAAGATTTCAAAAAAGAATGTCCTGATACTCCTTTAATTATGTTTCCAAAGGACTAAAATGATAAAAAAGTTATCGTAGAATTTTTAAAACTGACTCTTAATGATAAACCATTAGTTGATGGATTTTAATTAGATTCTAATGTTAGTGATGAAACTCTTGTTAAAATAATCGAAGCTAATAGAACCATATAAGGAAATTTAGAACCAGGAGTAAATCTTTAGGATAATCTATTTTTAGGTTCTTTATGGTACTCCAGTAATCATTAAGAAAAGGATTTCATAAATGATTGAAAAATTGTAGACGACAAGAAGATATATAGTAAATTTAGCACATGGACTTACACCAGATCATGAAGTTGAAAAAGTTAAATTATTTGTTTAAGAATCACAAAGATAATCAAAATTATATAAAGCAAAAGAAATATTGGAATGAATTTTAAATTCGTGCAGTTAACCATTCAATTTATTTTTACAAACTTCTATTATTTTACCGGCTATAATTGTTTTATATTCATAATATTCCTTTATACCACCCCCCTTGGCTTAAAAAATTTCAATATTTATAGCGATTATAGTAAAATTTATCATTAAAAAGACAAACTAATTCAACAAGTCCTACTCTATTATTTTTACATTTCATCAACTTCTCAAAAGACATGAAGCCTAGTAGTAAAAGAGGGATCAAGAAAAAATCAAAAAAACACATCATTCATCTCATCATATACAAAGAAGAGCATTTAAGTTCTCCTCATAATACAAATTAATACATCCTAACAAAACATGTAAACTAAGACATTTGCCGAGATATTTAAACAGAAGAACCTGGCAGTATGTTATCCTTTTTATTATATGAAGAAAGACCACAATCGACTGACTCTCTAATCAAATTTTAAAACTCAGAGATACTAACTATAGACACCACTAATATGCTTAACAGTTAACCCTGAAAATATTCAATCACTTTTTGTTTTATGTTATTTTTTATTCCTTATATTTAGTTTTAATATAATTTTATTAATGATGGCTTCTCTATAAATTAAATCAAATAAATGACTGTCTTATCTTAAGAGAATCACTAAAATAGAATCAGAGTTAATGTTTGTTATGTTTTAAATATGTTCAAAATTCTTGATGAAACGTATTTTATAAATAAAAAGTTTTAAAGTGAATTCTTATTTCTAGAACCATAAATTCCTAAATATAATAAATTAAAAAATCCAACTTCATAATATATAATCATCTTATGTATTTCTAATAATAAGTTGTAAAAATTTTACGTTGATTTCTTAAAATTTAGATTGAAGACATTTTTTCTGGTGAATGGTATTATATAGTTTGATAATACTTTTATTGAAATATTTGTTTATTAAAATTTTCAGTGCAAATTGATTTTTTTTAAACTAACAACAAATTAATATTGTTTGAGGAATTAAAAATGGGTTGTAGCTCTACTACAGGAAAAAGGAAGGGTTCGCTATCTATCCCAAAAACTGGAATTTTAAAAAAGCCAAGCCCTTAGCATTAAATTTAATAAGAAATAGTTAACACTAAAAAGAAGACTCTCAGTTTTTAAATGCAGTCAGTTAATTCTCAGGAAGTAAATAGAAAAAGTCTCTTTACAAGACAGATAATATCAGACTGAAGATTGTCATAAGATTGATTATATTTGTATATTTGTAGTAATTGATTTAAGAGTGATTAACAATCATTATTCATATTCATAACTTCAGAATTTTCTTTAGCTTTATGTTGGCTCATTGATTATACTTTTGGAATTAGGAAACGATTAATAATAAGTAAATATATCAACAGTATTATCAACTCTATTATTTAAGGAGAGTGCAGGAGAAGGTTACATAATTTAAAAATAATTGACATTTTTATAAAAAATTAAGAATTCAGAAATTTGAATCAAAATTGGATGACAATTAGATTCAACTTATGTGTTTTCTAATTATTATTAGACTTTGAAGAAAACTTAGAATATTAATAAAATAAATTTATGTGAGCACAAATTTTAAAAATTTAATTAATTAATAAAATTCCACTTCATAAAATGAACTACAAAGCAATCGAATAATTTAAGGAATTGAAATATTAAAATATTAGAATTGATGAGTTGGGGATAGCCATAAGAAGTACCTTAGCAAGATTCGTCTTGGGGTAACAATCCGTAATAATCAACTTGGGGGAATACAGAATCAACTTGGGCAAATAATGGTGATCAATAATAATAGGATAACAAGCCTGCTTGGGGAGATTCAAATAATGGTTTAGAGAATAAAGAATTTAGAGGAAGGGGAAGAGGCGGAAGAGGTGGAAGAGGAGATAGAGGAGGAAGAGGACGAGGAGGCGATAGAGGAGGAAGAGGAGGCAGAGGTAGAGGAAGAGGTAATAATGATAACAAGGAAGAAGGAGAGATAAAACCTTAGAATGATGGAGGAGGATGGGGTTAATAAACATAAGAAGGATGGGGATAAAATTAATAAGAAAAGAAAGAACCAGCCTAATAGTGGGGTGGTGAAGGAAATGCTTGGGGTAGTGGAGGAGGAGAAGCTCCTAAAGAGAATGCTGAAGGTTGGGGATAATAGAATACTGAAACTTAAGGTTGGGGCGGAAATTAAGATACAAATAATTAGGATGGTTAATAAGAATAGAAAGGCAAAGGAAGAGGTAAGAAAAGAGATTCTCCACCTCCTGCTAAAAGGGTTAGACCTAATCCAATTGTTATAACAGTTGAAGATGATGAAGAAAGCGAAACCTAGAATATAATTATTAATGAATGTCCAGTTTTATAAAATAAGTAGAAGGGATTAATTAAAAGTGAGGAATAATAAGTATGTTTTGAGGGCAACATAAAAATAGATGAAAACTTAATAAATACATAATTTATTAGTTTTGATACAGAACTTAAAGTTAAAATTGATTCAATTGAAGATTATACAATTGAAAATGCCAAAGATTTACTTAAGAATATTGGAGATTAGATTGTTGTTGGAATTGTTTAAGGAGTTGATAAAGATAATCAGAAGGCTGTTAATAAATTAGCAGATAATTTATTAGATAAGTAACAATCAATTCACTTCAAAGATGTCAGTTTATTTAGCATTAAATAATTATATAAGGGACAAAGCACTTCAAGATTAGCCTTTGTCAAGTAGATTTAAGATTGATGATTATGAATATTATTAAATATAGAAATATATACATATGCTTTATTATTTCAAAGTATTTTTAATATTTCTACTTCAAAGTTCCACTAAAAATTGATCATATAAATTTTTCTCACAAGACTAAAATTTTATGATTTTATATTAGAATTAAATAAACTCAGTATTTTATTTATAAATTGATTGTATTCTAAAATGCCAACCTCATATATTCAAAAACACTTATTTTAAAAATTAGAATAATTAGAGGACCATTATTATGAAATTCTTATAGAAACCTAAACAATCCAAAAATAAATATATCAATTAATCAAAGACCTGATATTTAAGAAAGGTTTAATATTATAATTAAATACACTTTTTATTAAAAAGGAAGTTAAAATAAAGAGAACTTAATTTTCTATTATTTTGAATGCCAAACTCTTGGGAAGAAGAAACGATAAGTAAATACTCGTTGATTTTCAAAATTTAATATTTAAGATCCATAAAAATAAATCCAAAATTACTAATAAATGACATAAATTTTAGGATTAATTGTATAAGAAGTAGTTTATAAGCAAAAACATCAGAGATATAAAGGTTCTACCCAATAATAATAAGGAAGTTTATAGTCTAATGGAAAAAAAGAGAATATTAAGTTAGCTTATACTTATAATATGCATCAGACTTTAGGTAAGGGTGCTGTATATAAATTATTTATATACTTTTATTATTTTTTCTAATGCTGATATTAACAGTTCTTGATTAAGCAGGTGTTTCAGAACGGAAGTGTGATGGTAAGAAGCAATTGTATATTCTTCTTGAATTTTAGGTGATGTTTTTAAGGTATTTCTTGCTTTGTTTGTATTCTTTTTTAATTTTATCAAAGGAAATAACTGAACTAGTTTATCTGAGTCGTCTTTCAATGGACTAATCTGTCTTCTTACTAAAATACTTCATTATCTTCAATTAATTTCTTCATATCAATAATTTTTTATCCTAAATTAGATGGACGTGGGATGTCTGATGTGTCTAACTTCCCATATTAGGAAGGACAATGATTGATTTCTAGAATGCGTGTTACAAGGGCCTTCTTGATTGTAGGGTCCTCTCGTACTTTCTTTAAGTTACAAACTTATTTCTTTGGGAAATAAGGTTAATCGACTTATATTGAAGTAGCCTTGATTTTAATTATTTGATGGAGATGTTTCTAATATGACTAATTGATAGAAATAACAAAATACTTTCATTAATTAATACTCAGAAACTGGAGTTATGATTTCATTTTTATTCCAAATATTCATTAAAATATATATTAAATCAACAATAATAATCATAAGTGCAAACTTGAGTTGCTTTTTCTTTTCAATTTGAAATACACATAAATTTATATAATAAAAATTAAAAATGCTAAAGAAATTAAGCAATCTTAAAGTACATTATTTCTAAGAATAAAGCGGAGAATAATTATCTGAAGCTATTCTACATTGACCTTAAATTTAAGAAATCGTTTTATAAGTCAAAAGAATGGCTCATGGCAATATTTTAACGATAAAGTATGGATGGATATATTGATAGAGAATTAAAAAGCTCTTTCATAAATCATAAGAAATTCTTAATAAGGAAAAAAAGTTACAATTTAAAATTATGAAGATTAACTGCAGATTTTTTAAGTTTATGTAATTGTTTGAACTTATTATTTAACAATACATAGAATTAATCCAAAAGAGGAAATAATGAATATTAATTATTATATGTATTTTGATATTAAAATAATTTCACAGCCTCCTAAAAAAAGTGCAAAAGAAATATATGATGAATTGAAAAAGTGGCTAGAGTAAAATGATATAAATTTGAAAATCCATTGTATCAAATTGTAAACAGATGTTAAAGATAAAAATATTGAAAATCTAATAAAGAAATCACAATTTTGGAACACAAGCCTATCATCTTCAATATAAGTAAATTCATTAATTTAATTGATCTAAAAAATTGAACCCAGGCTATTAAATGAATCTAAATACATACTAGGTAAATAATTGGATTATTGCGAAATGATTGAAGATATTCTTACTAAACCATAACAGGAATTATATGGAGTTCCTAATTGGCACCCATCTATAAGAACTTAAAATATATAATAAATATCTCAAGCTAATACACAATGCAATATATATTTTTATGGTTAAGATAGCAAAAAACTTAGATAATATGATAAGAAATCAATAACTCTATTCGGAAATTAATATACATTTAAGGGATCAATTTAGAGAAAATAATTAAAAGTATCGTAAGATAATTATCTATCTCTACCTGGAATTGAATGCTCTTTCGGAGTTGTAAATAATAACAATTTTTATCAATATTGGTCAACTTCTTAAGTTCTTAAATATTACGAAGAGAATTTCATTTCAATAGAAGATCTTAATTTGGAATTATAAAATACTTAAGTTAGTGTATATTTTAATTTGCATATTGATAATTTAAGGAGGATCAATTGCTTAATATAATTTTAAACAAAAAAAGATGGAACTATTAAAGAAATTGAAAACAATAAAACTTATTTAAATGGTGGTGTAATTGTTGATAAATCAAAAGATGAAAATCAAATTCATTTTTATGTTAAGGTTGTTGAAACACCAAAATGTTATATTCAAGAAGATTATGATTTTGATTAATATAAACAATATTAAAGAGATATTAAATATTGGAGATGCTAAAACTTTTTATAAAATGATATATTTAATATAACATAATCAGGAATCATAAGATAAAAATCTTATTTAAAATTTACAGTAAACTATAATTAAACATTAAATTAAAATTTTTTTAATTTTTGCCAAGCGATAGAAAATAAAGGTTACTTAGAAAATTATAAGGCAGACTAACATATATAGTAAAAAAGATTTTCAGAATTTGAATATATTAATTAGATTTTCTAAGTCAAATTTTGTTTAAATTGGATATTATTATCAGCAGCCTTTGGTAGATAAAAAATAATTTAATCTAACTTTAAATTTCAAAGTTTTATAGAAGAAATAAAAGAGATACCTCCATTAAATGTTGCATTTTAAATAAAATTTTTAAAATAAAAGAAATAAGAAAAAAAGGATAAAGAACCATTTTAAAGAGATAAATTTCTAGAAATGTAATATTTATTTATTTATTTATAATAGTATTAAAAGAAATGCTCAAAGTCATTCTGATGATAAATTAGAAGAAATTCTTTTAGCAGATCTTACTCCTTCAGGTATACTTCCTAATTATTCAATATATGAAGAGGTGCCTTTATTTGATTTATAGATTATTTCCAAAAAATAAGTTAAAGGTAAATTGGTATAAAAATAAAAAAGTCTTGTGGAAGAAATAATAAAAATTAGGATTAGAGATGAAAACTTTGAAATTTTAAGATAAAAATAGTTTGACAAACAGAGATGCAAATAATTTTTATTCTCAGGGTATTTTAGAGAATTGCTTAAAGCCAATATTAAAATTTTAGATAGAAATTATATATTTTTTGGATATGATTGTAGAACACTTAGAAAGGGTGAATTTTATGCAATTAACTAGATTTATTTCTAAATTACCTATTTGTATATGTTTAAATAGTTATTTCAATCATATAAAAATAATTAAAGAATTGTAAAATGTAGTTAAATTTAATAATTATTTAATGAACATTTTAATTAAAAATGTTCATCTATTTTATTAAATTAAATATAAGACTAATTATTAGAAATAAGATTTGAATAAGAATTTAAGTAAGATCAATTTCAATAAGGTGGATTATTATATATAAAACAAGAAACAAAACATGCAAATAGATAAAAAAAATCATAAAATAATTTTAATTATAAAATTCTGATGCCTTAAGGAAAAGCATCAGACGAAGTTATGAGAATGATAAACTAAATTGCATTTGAAAATTTAAATACAGATTATTGTTGTTTTATTATACGGTATCGAAACTATAAAGGAATTATAACAAAAATGTCAAATGAAAACAAATAAGGTTAACTTAGGTTATATGAAAATATGAAGCAAAAACATTCTCCAGCAAATAATAAGCTTGAAGCTTTTACTAAAAAAGAGTGGATAGAAAAAAAAACAATTGATGAAATATAGATATTAGGAGTACCCGATTATAAACCTTGTGTTTTAAGGTTATTTCAAATCTTAAACATAATAAATCTTGAAAAAAATGGAAATTAGGTTTTTAAAAGATTTAAAAAATATTATGGTTTGTTAAAACAATCTAAAATTAGTAATTAAAATGAGGCTAATAAGGATGATTTCTATCTAAAAACATTAAAAAAATATGAAAGAAAATAGGAATTTTTATTACCAATAATAAAAGGCGCATATTTAATGGGTGTATATGACAAATTATTGAATCCTGATGAAGTTTTTATTAATGTATAATTTGAAGCTGGGAAAAATTCTTAAATAGTATAAGATTAAAATATAATGATTTTTAAGAAGAATTATTTGATATAGGATGGAATCAATGTATTTTAGAATGTTAGCAAGGAAAATTAAGAAAGGTTAGCTAAAATTTACAAAAATGTTATTGTTTTTTCTGTTCATATGCTTGGATAAAAGTTTCCACACGATGAATTTGATGATAAATAAAAATTTGTAGCTATTTGGGATTAATCTTTGATACCAACAGTTTAAATAACATAATTTGATGGTAAAAATAATTGTAGAAGTTTCAAAAATAATGATAAACAAGAAGATTTAAGTAACTTAAATACATTTGATTAAAGTTTTGATAAAATTGATTGGATTAAAAATTTACATGAATAAGCTATTGATTACTTTTGTATCTATCAATAATCTTGTAATTTTAAAGAACTTAAAACTATTTATACCAAATTTTTACTAAAGCATTTATCATTTTAGGAAGATAAGGATGATACAACATAGACTTATGATAAAATATTAAACTAGATAAAAATTATCAATCTAATAGGCATGAAGTTTGCAAGTACTTAGGCTTAAAAAATAAATGTATAATTTATAAATTATTACTGATAGTATTCTGATATTTTAGCTTATTTGAAAACCTTGGAATTAAATAGCTTAAATATAGATAGCACACTTGAACTGTATTTTTAAAATGGGGTTTATTGAAAATCTTATATTTCATATCATTCAAATTGAAAATTCTTAATTTGATGACAATCTAAAGTTCTAATATTCTTTCTTTAATTTTATTATTGGATTCTAAATCAATGATAAAAAATATTTAAAATGATTTTTTAAATCTTAATCCAAATTATTAATACATTCAATAAATGCGGTTATAATTTTATAAAAAACAACAAAAAAATGAACTTAATTTATTCGTTTATTTTAGTTTTATATTATAAAAATAATCAATCATTCAGAAGGTTTATACCTTGCTTTTATTTATTTTGGTTTTTCATCAGAATTTATGTCCTAATTTTAACAAAGAATAATTACTTTTAAAATAGATGAATAGAATATAGTGTTAGTGTTCTAATTACTATTAACTTTTTGTAATAATTATATAAATTTTGTATTATTGTTAACTTATCATATAAAAATAAAAAATTACCTTAATCAGATTATTGATTTGTTTTTTGAACAGAATTTTCTAATAAATCATTAAAAAGTTTAGTTAACTTTTTTTTAAAAGTCAGATCTCTCATCTTTTTTGTAAAAGTATTATTTTCAGTCTGTTAAGGTAATTATTTATCTATTTTAAATTATATTTATACATTATTCTTAAATTTCAAATAAAGTAGATTCAAAGGCTTTCAATTTTTCACTATATTTATTTATTATAATTTTGAAAGGAGCTACATCCATTTATGTTATGATATTATCAACATTCTCCATAATATCCTTCTTGATATTTTGGAGATCATTAATTTATTAGGTGACAATTGATTTAAAGCTATTAAGATTAATTTACTAAGGAAGATCATTAGTAATACTCAAAGAAGCTTAACTCTTAGTTTATAATTTATCAAATAAATCATTTAGAAGAGTCCTACTCATAATTTATAATTCATCTAATATTTTATTTACTTATTGTTTTGGAGTATCTAAATTCAAAGACTATTGTTGAATTACTTTTAGAAATTACATATTCTAACTGATAACATCACCAACCTTAACAATAAAATCTTTTAATTCTTTTTTTTTTATAATTCCATCAGATTAAGTCTGTATATTAGAGATGTATTAAAGTTCCTTAGAAGTATTTTAAGTAAAAGTTTGAAATTCTTCATGTTCATCATCTTATCCAAATGTAAGCATTTTTCTGTCTAAATCATGATAACGAATTGGCACTCCAAATTGAATAGCATAATCTATGACACATCTACTACACATTTATTATTAACTGATTTCATATTTCAATTTCTTTTTATGCATTTAACAAGAATTCAATTTAATTTCGGTTTGTTGCTCTTCTTATTTCTATTTAAGAAATAAGCTTATAACACTACCTTTGGCAACATTTGGTGTAATATTTCTATCTTATTTGATTAAATGATTTTGGAGAGTAGCTTTAAGATAAGATGGTTTAACAATATTTTCTTTATTTCCTCTATTAGGTGAAGGGTCAGTTGTATATCTTAAATCTTTGATTGAAGACGAACAACTGAACTCTGTTTTTAAATAACTATTAGAAGGTTTACGAGTATTGGTATTTTGAATTTGATTCTTATGCATATATATGTTAAAAATTAAATTAGAGAAAAAAATGTATTCAATCTACCAATAATGAAAAATACATCTATACACATTCTAAATATCACTTTTTTTTTTATCTAATTCTTCTTCCTTTAGGATTTAAGTTATCTAAATCGTTTTCATCATATTCTTATTTCTTTCCTTTGGCTTTTTTATCTTTATCATCAATTTCTAAATCATGTAATAATTTATCAACTTCGTTCTGAGTTAATCTAGTTTAAGCAGAATCCACAAGTTCATAATTGCCATTTGAATCCATCTTTATATTAATTTATTAAAAATCTTCGGCAATCTTTTTCATTTCTTCAAATGATTTATGTTTAAGTTCTTCAGGTAATTCTTCCTTACTTCCATCTTATGTTACTATATAACGATAGCATCCATCATCATCGAGTTCATCATCAGTAAATTCACCTTCTTTTGATTCTTTTTTTGGTATTTTAGCAAATTATAAATTCTTAGTTAAAGGTTTAAATGTTAACCCCGATGTAACTTTAGCCAATTTTTCAATTTATAAATTTTATATATAAGCAAGCATCGTCTCTTTAAGATTTCCTGGAAATTTTATAGGGTATCCTAATAAAGCATTTGCTTCCAATACAATTTTTAAATAATTCCTTAAATCTTCTTTGGTGTATATATCTTTTCCTATATTTTACATCGATCTTATTATGTCATTTTAATTTATCCCTTACATCATCCTTGTTTACAATATTTTACTTATTTATTTCTTAAAAAGTTCTTACATAACCAAACCTTATTTAACTTATGAATTTTGCATAATCTCAAATTAATATTTAAATGTTTTAGACTTTTCCTTAAATTTTTACACAGTCTCTTCGAATGTAAAATAATGACTCTTTTATGATTCTTTAAATAATGAAGCTTAAATTGAAAAATTTTAGAAATTATACAATTAATCGGCATAATAATTATGAAGTTCTAAATATTTTGGAATATCATCTTAATTTAAGTACTTATTGAATTTAGTATTTTCAAAAGGATTCTTTCCATTCATAGCTTGAATTCTTAAAACATAATCGATTATATATCCAGCTATTACAATCTTCTCCAAAAGTTCATCCTTACTTTTCATATCAAAATTCTCATCCAAATAAAATTAATTATAATCGTAAAATTTTTCTTTACTTACCTTAATTACTTAATCAGCTAAAAACTAATGTGTATATAAGAAACATTTGTCCATAATTCTTGATGATTTCTACAAAAGAGCTGCTTAATAATTTACATAATTTTCAAATATATACTAGTGATTTTTTAAGAGAGTATTTCTAAACAAGAAGAGAATATCATCAAATGAATCTGTAGGATCTGTTTTTGGATTCAATATTGCAATTTTCATTTTTTCTAATGTATCCATAAATGCATTTTTTAGTTCTTCCAAACTAAAATTATTAACTATGTCTTCAATTTATAAAATCTCATCAGGTTTGGATATCATTACCATCATTTTTGGATCATTGCATGCATAATATGCAATTGACAATTAATCTTAAAACTCTATTTATCGATTTTTCACTTTATAAACATAAGTACCATTATCATATTTTGTATAGAATTCTCTTTATCGAGGAAATACTTTGAGAAATAAATTAGTATATTTATTTTTGCCTAATAATTGTTATTCCTATGTTTCAATGCTTGTGTCGTTAATCCATTATTTTAAAACTCTATTAGAAAGAGTGTCAAGCAAAACACACTGTCTAATTCAAAATTTAAATATGTACTTTAGGATTAAATTATTCTATCAAAGCTAAATTCTATTATAATGCTTGAAATGATTTATTTGAAGATGATGCAACATATACTTAATTACCATTCAGAATAAATTTGGACATATTATTGTAAAACGGAGCATTTTAAACCCTTTATATAGATTCAACTGATTTACTTATAAGAATTATGTACCTTCATATCTCTCTATTTAATAAGAGATAAACTTCCCTTTTTCTTAATAGCCTTTTATAAAGTTTTCATAAATTAAATTATGTCTCAGAATTTAATATATAAATCATAGGAAGATCTCCAATTTTTATGATGATTTAGAAAAAATTTAAGAGAAATACATTGTTAAATTATGTTACGCTTTATTCATGGACTTTTTAGGTTTGTTGGTAATGCTTTTCGTCTTAGATTTTTCTTTTTCATCTGATATATTTGGATTCGGAATATAAATTTAGTATTTGAATTTCCAACAATTAATAACGTTAAATACCCAAATCGAAGATTAGTAAGTGTATTATCTTTGGTAATAGTGTTAATAGGAATCAATCTACTTGGTTCAATTTTGGCAGTATTTAAAAATTAAAAAAAACCCATTATTTTATTTAAGAGGAGCATAACATAGGTATTTAGGAAAAATAAGAGATGCAAAATTTAAAGAAATTGATTAAGTAATATATTATAAAGCTTTATAAGATGATTGTATTTTATGTTGATTTTACATAATCAATTTGCAATCTTTGATTAAACATCTCTCTTGTATTAGGTACTTTAAGAACCTACTTGGCTTGAGTAAATTCTATAGACATCATCAAATGTGTTTAACTCTTCTTAGAGAGTTTCACTAACAGATTTGAAATGAGCCTCGGCATTAGATAAGTCCTATTATATAATATTTTGATTAATAATACTTCATTAGCCAAATCAATAGAATTTTAAATTTTCTTCAATCTATCTTTGCATGCAGCTGTAGCTTATAAAATAGTTATTAATTGATTTTATAATTTTTCCTATTTTATAATAAATAATAATGTATTACTAAATTGACATCTTCGGCAGTTAAATGTCCTCTGAATGTTTCATTCTCTTTATTAATCAAACCTTTAAAATCACTGTATCCCATTGCTGAATTTACTTAATTATCTTATTTTTTGGCAAATGAACCTCTGACTTCATCTTCTAAGATGTCTAAGAAGTTTAATAATTCTTATTATGCAACAGTAAATTAAGAGTAATCTTTACCAGATCCACCTTAAGCGGGAGCCTTTTATCCCTTTTCAATAATTTTATTAAATGCTGCAGCTTCCTTTGCTAATTATTCATTTGTGGCCTTCTCTTCAGCTTCTAAAGGATGTTCAGGAACTGGGCTTTCTGGTTCATCTGATTATTATGCTTCTTCAATTTCATGATCAGCTGCTTCTACTCCTTCTTCTGGAGCTGCTGAAGAATCAATATCTTATTCAACATCCTCGTTTTCAGCTGCAGATGTTTCTTCTGGAGTCTCAGTTACTTCATCATAAACATTAGGTGGTTCATTGTCATCAGATGTCAATTCTGGTTCTTCTCCATCATCAGCCAAGAAGGATTTTAATTGAATAAATTAAGCAGATTGCAAAAGTGTTGGTAAATCAGTCTTATATTGCATATACTATATGATATACTTCTTTAGCATTTTTAACAGCTCTTCTAAGGAAAGCTATTAAATTTAGAGTTTTCTTTGAATTCTTAATATCATTTATGAAATTAGCATTTGATTCGCATCTATTAACATCCAATCTTTAAAGTCTCTCATTATTTTCTTTTATTCTCTTCTCTAACCAACTAATATAACTTAGGGTAATTCTAATGTCACGTTCTTTATTAGCCCATTCTTAATCTCTTCTATTGCATTCACCTCTTTAAGTTGATGCTGAACGCTATAAATCATTAACAATGTCTTGTTTTTGCTGATTGAAAGTCATATTATACAAAATACATATTATGTTGCTGCCCAATCACTCTCCAATTCTTACAATTACTTGGCTGTACCATTTTTTAAATCAGCAAGCATCTTCAAAACAACGTCTATCTCATTTGTTTGACAGTATGCTCCTATCATCAACAAAGCCATTATAGCAAAAACCTTCATTTTATTAAAATATCACACAAAAACGGTACATTTGTTTAGTTTTAATTTATATTATATAAATTTCTCATCTTCTCCTTCCTGCAAATTTTATAATAATATATATCAATATCTATTATTCATTCATTCAAATTAATAAATATATCAACACTATAAATTTTATTGAGAACATACTCTATATTTGAGTCAATTTTAAACTTAATTTATTTTCTAAAATTTCAAAGAATTACTTTAAATTTATATAAACAAAAAAATTTAGTTGATTCATAATTATAAATTTAATTACGCCCATCAGAAATATAAATTTCTGATTTTATTAGATACTAATCATTAACTCTAATCAAAGGAAAAAGACAATTATAAATAATTTATATAGATATAGACAAAGAAACTATTAATTATTGTATTTATAATCTATATTTTTAATAAGATAAAGTTATAATTCATTCTAAATCAAATTACTAAAACTTGAAAGATTAAATGAAGTTAATTTATTAATAAATTTTTTTAAGACATCTTAAATCATTCACTAAAACTAATAGAACACATAAAGATTTGTAATTATTTATTCAAATAAAATTAATTTAAAAAGATTAAAAAAAGATGAGCAATATTATTACAAGAGTCAAAATTTTTGGTTTTAATAAAAAGTTATATTTTCATTTTTTTACTATTTTGAAAAAATTTTTCCTAATAACAGCATTTACACAAAAAACAATAAAATATATTTAGCATTGTCCTTAATTTTCGATTTTAAAACTGTATTTTATGTCATATTTTAATTCTTAAATTCCAAGGATACAATATTATCTGATAAAATGTAAATAATGAAAGAGGTATAATTAGATTTATATAAGTTAATAATTTCTTATCATAATTTATGTTCATACAGTTAACTCTTTAAGAATAATATGGTTGACACAATTAAAACACAAGAAATAAAATTTGGATAAATATCTAGCGATTATCTTATAATTCTATGATATATAAGATCTAATATAATTTTAATTCAATAAAGATTAAATAAATTAATATTTATGAAAAAAGATATTAATCTTAGAAAATTCACTTATGATTAGTTTATTTGTATCTTTTAATATTCTAGAATACTTGTTATAAATTTTTAAATGAGAAATATCAAAAGAGTTTATTAAAATAAAATAAATTTAAACCAAAAATATCAAGATGAAGAATAATTAACAAAATAATTAAACCATTAAATCTTAAGATATGCATAAATAAATTAAATTTGATATGGATTTTCTTAACAATTTCAATGTAGATCTAAAATTCAAGTCATAGGTACTTTGAAACTCTAATTGAATAATTTAAGAAAAATCAATATTTTTTTATTTCACTAAAATAAATTTCATTGAATGAAAATAGTATTATATAAAACTTAACTTGAATTATTTTCAAATGAAAATAGAGACCAATCATACATTATAGGAGTTCTTAATAGTTTATGAATAGTATGAATAATTTATTGATGTAAATTATATGTAATGATGGACATAATGTAATTCAACCTTAATCATTCAAGAATATATAAATAAGGTTAAAATGATATTTATATTTAGCTTATTTTCTATAAATAGAATTCTTCAAATGCTTAAGTAGTATTTAAATTATTTAAAAAAAATATATTTTATAAATTAAAACACTTAAGAGATCTTCAATGTTAAAAGGTTTCTTTAGAACATGAAGAACTTAATAATTTACTCTAAAATTATAATTAAAAAATTTACATTTGATAAGTATTAATAATCTAGCAAACTGGAATATAAACCCGCAGTATAAATTGTAGATTAATTAATTTTCTTATATATTTTTTATATCTCTAATTTGCTCTTTAAATTTGTTATAGATGATTTGATACTAGGTCCGACCTGATTATCATACAATTGTTACATCAAAATCATCTGATTATCTAGTTCTATGAATCTATAAATCAGGTTTTTATTATTCTTCAATTAAATTTAGCAGGTTTTTGTTACTCATAATTTATATATGATTATTTAAATGTAATTTTTAGATTGGGGTTTATTTGGGACTTTATTATATTTATACTTTAAATCCCTTATTATGTTATTTTCTTGAAGATTTTTACATCAATTGTTTTTAGAACTCAGTTAAGTTTTTGACCTGTTATTACAAATCTGCTATCAATTAATTCTTTTCTGTTAACTCTTATTAATATTAGAGAATTTATTTTTGGTAGTTAAAAATGTTTTCATTAGTAGTAGCAGAATTATTTTATAAATTTTAAAAACTTTAAGATTTTTATCGAGAGTTTTAAGATTATCTTGAACCACTTAAATTGAAATCATTTTACTAATTAAGATCTCTTCTACTAGATAATCCTTTATCCAATAAGAAACTCTAAGTTTGTGTGGCATTTAATTACTCTTTAAAATTTATATTTTCTTCATTTAATTTAGTCAATGTAGAATTAAGCTTTTTTATATATATGTACAAAAAATACTTTTTGTATCGAAATCTTTAATTATGCAATTTCCTTCATATATTGAGCTCCATTTTCTTATGCCTGCTTTAATTCGTTTTCTCTCAGTTAAATTCTATTTTATAATAGTTTTATTTCATTTTAGATTTTTTTATTTTCCATTTCTGATTTATTATAAAGACTCTAAAGATCTACATTATTCTAAAGTAATTATTAATGTTAACGAGTTAGATATTAATTGTTTTATTCAGAAAAGTGTAAGGCTTGTTGAAATTCTAGATTAGATTAAAAAGCATTATTTTATAATTAAGAATTGAAAAGCTTTTCATTATTATAAATCTATGCAAATTAATCTATATTATTAGTAGAAGCAACTTTTTTGACTTAGATATTTTCAGTCGAGTTTTATGACGATCTTTAATTAATTAGATTATCTTAAAATACCGAAGTGATTTTGGCATAATGTAATAGTTATTGGAATGAATAACTTCTGATGGAATTTTGGCATGAGACTATCTCTTTTACATTATTATTTATTTATTTTTATAAAAAAAAACTATAAAATAAATCAAACTAATAGATGATCAAATTATTTATTATTTTAAATAAAAGTTCTTACTTCATGCAATTCATGAAATTACTATTTCTTTAATAGGGATTTCGCTAAAACCATAAAATTTTTATATAAAAAAAAAGAAAATTCTTTATGTCTATTTTTTACAGATTTTTAAGCCCATTTATCAAACTCACTTAAAGAATCTTCAAGATCGTAATTTGAAAATTTGGTTACATAATTATTTCTTAATGTGGGTTCCCCAGGGAATGTGAGAATGAGATGCATAAGTAATACACCCAATGCTTATAGGCTTTATTATTTATATTGTGCTAAATCCTACTTGAATTATTTCTGCATATCTTAAAAATAAGAGTATGAATGATTCAAATCTGCCAACATTACCTCATTTATATAAGAATAAATTTACTTAAATATCTCCGGTTATACTTTTAGTAACCATAATACTTTCTGGCTTAAGATCTCCATGTATAATTTATTTTTATTATAAATATTCCAATCCACTTATAATTTGATCAATTATTTCAATAATTAATTTGCTTTTTTATTCTAATGGCATAGGATTCATATAAAAATAAGAATAGCTTAAGAGATTTTTTGTTTATGAAATATATCCTGGATATATACAATATTCAATTTAAGTGTATAGAAATAGTTGTTAATTTTTTGATTCAAGCCACCAGTCATAAAGTCTGATAATGTTTGGATGTGCGACACGTTAAAGAATACGTGCTTCTTAAATTGTTAAGTAATCTTAATTAGAACTTTTTGTATTAAAAATATCTTAAAATGTAACATTAATAGGTATGTCTTACAATTAAATCTATAATTAGGTTGTTTTTTACTCTTTTAACAAAATAAATTTAATCATCCATTGGCTTATAGACATGAAAAGTTGTGGTTTATTTCTGTTGATCAAATTCTTCATTTATTACAATAAACTCATTTTTGAATTTATTGTTACGTAAAAATTAGTTTTTAAAATCTTATTACACATTTAATTCTTTCTAAATGTTGATATTGAAAAAAGACAGAGTCAGTCTAGCTCGCTCATTTTTTTGTTCAATTGACATTTTCTTATTCAAAAAACTGTCAGCTATTGCTTTATTTATAAATATAAATGCTGTAGACTTAATTTGTAATGTAGATGTAATGAATCCTATATTAATATCCTAATAAAAGATTTTGAAGAGTGTCGATTATTAATTCTCTATTAGAAAAGATGAATTTTACTTTATATTCTTGGACTGATAAAAAGTAGTTAGTTTCTTATATAAGTCTTTTTTTAATTGCTTTCTTTATAGCTTTTACTACCAGAGTAATATGTCTGAAAAATGGATCATCACTAGAAAAGTTAATTGTAATTAGTGAAATAACAAGCAATTATTGAAACTAATTAAATTCTTCTGAAAGTAAGAAATCGTTTTTTTCCTTTAGATTTTCTTCCTTTTTATAGAGAAGATATACATTACAAGTGTTAACATGATTTTGTTCTTATCTGTATTTGGAATTTCTACTTTTTCATTTTATGTTTCATCAAAAACTTCTTCAATATAAACTTAGCTAGACATCAATTCATCAAATTACTAGATATCATTATAAACATTAATTTACTTCTATGCTTTTATACTATTACATTTTATATTATAAATAATATTTAAATATATATAAAATACATAAATTAAATTCAAATGCTCATTAAACTTCTTTTACTATTAAAATTATTCATATTGTCATTTTAGAATTGATCTGGAATCCATAGCACCAAATTTCTACAACCACTAGCCATTAATAAATGAGTAGGACAAAACTTAACCACTTTACATCTCTTTTAATGACCTTCCAATCTTGCAATCTAAGTTCCTGTAGGAAGACTCCAAATATGAATAGTTCCTGTCTCACTTCCACTTATTACAAAATTGCAATCTGCAGAAAATCCAGCTTCTATCATAGATCCCTGATTGCTAAAATCACTTAATTCACAAATCTATTTATAAATTAAACAATTTTACTGTATCTAGTGTATAAGCATCTAAAATTAATATTGTGCCATCTCCTGTAGAACATAAAATATATTTGTTGTTATTACTAAATTTAATACATTTCACTTGACTACAACTTATCTTTTTGGATTAAAATGATCCAGTATTATATTTTTTAAAATCATATAAGTATAACCAATTATTTGATATACAATAATATTATTCCAAAAATACTACCGCAAAGACTTATCCTGATGGATCAAATGCAGCTACACAAAATGTTTTTTTAGCGGATAAATCTAACAAACCATCACATGTTTAGTATTCTGATGCTAAATTCCACAATCTTAATGTTCCATCCATGCTACAACTTAAAAAATCATCAGAGACAGGTGATAAATCTAACCAATGTATTCTATCAGATAAATTATTTGATTAAATCATACATGTTAGTATGTCCTATGAACTTCTTTAATATTTAATTATCATGTAATGACCAATAGAAGATTTCATAAGGTTCCTTTTTTGTAACACACAACACACATGAATTATGATGTGTAAATCTTACAAGATCTATTTCTTTAACTTTATTATAGAGTGTTCTCATTTTCCTATTTAATTAACAAATCTATATACTTTCCTTAATGAACATCATAAACATTTAAGGCTTAATCATCGCAAGAGACTAAGTATTATCCATCTTTAGAAAAATCAATTGCATTTATATCTTTTTGCTAAAATTTAGAATTTCAAAGCTTACATGATCTTTAAAGATTTTACACATTTTCATTTTTTATAATTAGTCAGAAGTAATCTCGACTTCCTATTCCTCTTGAATCATTTTATTAATATAAATTAATTATCATAAAAATGATATATATGGTTTTCAGATATAGAAATTTTTAATCATTAATCTCATATAATGAGATTCCATAATTCATCAACTTGATTACTATTTTTAATATGTATATAATTCAGATATTGCCACATTAGCATCAAACAACAATCAGACGGTAATTCCATCTATATATATTTTCATCACAAAATAAAAAGTTAATTAAATAAATATATGAAAAATATCAATCCATTAATCAGCTTTTATATATAAAAAAATATTATTAAAAACAAAAAGAAACAAATAATTACATCAACAACATCCTCCACCATTCTATGGTTAATTCTATTATTATTAATTTAGATTATTAGTCTAATTTTAAGGATGTTGCTACTTCATATTCATCACTTACTCACATATAGAAATAAATAGTCTATCCACATTTTCAGATGTTTTCGCTGAAGTCTCTAAAAATTAAGCATTAAACTATTTTGCCTTTTCCTACCCCTCCTATTTACTAATTTTTCTTTTGTTTGGTAAATCAGCCTTATTTCCGACAATCAATTTTTACACTGTTTTTCTTCCATACCTAATGTAAAATTCTCAAATAATCAATACTTGTCAATATCTTCAATCCAACTATCCACTGCCTCAAACGTAGATCTTTCATTCACATCATAAACAATCACCACTCCATGAGCATCTCTATAGTAATTATTTGTTAATGCCTTGAATCTCTCCTATCCTGCTGTGTCCCACTTAAATAATAATTTTAAATACAATCTATAATTTCACATCCTAATTCCCTATTTTGATTACTCTAGTTTTCTCTAAATAAAATCTATTTATACAAAATCTACTCCAATTGTATTGTAATATTGTGATGTAAAATAATTTTCAGAATATCTCATTAAAATGCAAGATTTCCCAACATTACAATTTCCAACTATCACAACTTTTATTAAGGTATCGCTTATATTTTCGATAAATATTACTAAGTATTTGAATTTTTATTCATTTAGTGTTTTATCAAATATAAATATATAATCAACTTTATAAAATTAAATGTTTTATTATTATTATATATAAAAAACCTATCTTTTTCTGATTATTAATCAATATATTTATATAGATCAAAATATTTGCTTATAGATATCACAATTTTTTATATCTTATTAAATAAATTCAAAATTTTTAGACTATATACTTACTGAAGAGTTCATAAGCAAGAAAAGTAATGCTATTCGAAGGTAATACTCTGATCAAATCAGGGATCAGACCTTTATAAAATCCTTTAATCGAGTCTTGTTCATAAATGGCTTTACATATATTAATAATTCTAATTCTAGAACTAAATCCATTTTTATAAATAGTTTTATTATCATGTAATCTTGTTCGAATAACCACATGAGGATATGTTGCAACTACTGCAATAGCTAAATTAATATTGAGTCTAATAATGTTACATTTAGAGAGAATTGAAGCTTTAAGAATATCAATAGGAGATAACTAACCATCCTCACTCATATAATCTGCCTTAAGCTTTTCATAAATTGGAAATTACACAGCCACATGTGACAATCCTAAAACAGTAGCACCTAAGCCTTTATATAATGCAAAAAAGCCCTCCTACAATATTGTATTACAAAATACTTCTTTGTACATTGTAATAAGCCCACCAAATACTGATTTATATTTTACATGATTATGATCATGCAAATATTCTGTTTACATTCGAGTTCTTATCAACTTTATACAGTAAACTAAAAATATACCCAGAGTGGATTGGTTATTAAATCACATAAAAACCCAGTTAGAATAGTTGCTATTGCATGATTATAGCAACCAAAGACTTAATATCTGATTTCCAAATATTCCTTATTCCATTTATAAATAGGAAAAAATAAAGAATGAAATAAAGGATTTGCAATCGCAGTTGCTCGATAACCTATTTTAAACTAAATAACCATTAATTACCTTTATAATAACCTTAAAATCCTTCCTCTTTGAATATTACATAGATTGTGTTTAGAAATCCACTATATTTGTTTACAGATTTAGTTGCATTCTTAAAATGTATATTTAGGTTACTTATAAATTTAATCTACTTCTAGCTACTTCTAAAGGATGGCACACAGTTACACTAATGAATCCACCTACTAAGCCAGCAATAAAATGATTCCAATATGGATTTCTTTATTTATCCTTATTCATTTTATTTTAATATTATTTAAATTCAAAATATGAATATGATTGACAGTTTCTTTGACAATATAGAAGTTGTGAATTAAAATGTAACTACATATAATAAACCTTAAACTATTTGCAAATCTTTGGAACGCTCGTTTGCAAATTGCAGTAATCCACCTAAGTATGTATGCCTATGAAATTTATAATTTCAGCAAAATTATTCAACAATAAACTCAATTTCATAAAGACTCTGCTATATAACGAAATTAAACTTCCAAATTAGATTACTTCTTAAAATAATAAGGCAAAAGTTCATAAAATAACACTTAATCTAAAAGCTATCGTAGTATTAAATAATATGATTTTAATACAAATAATGTAACATAGAATCCTTAAAGTAAGAATAATATGAATTTAGAATCCTATTTAAAATAGCAGATGAGATTAAAAATAAACCTAGAAAATGATGCATATCAATCTAATTTAAGGCATAAAACATCATCTTCACATAACACTACAAATCCTTATTAAGCATCATTAGCAACACTAATGAAATAATAAGTAACATATTTTCTTAAATTAAAATAGATGTAAAAATAATAATAAAGTTTTGCCAACATTTGCAAAACCTTAAATGATGAATCTAAACCAAGAATTTCTTCTACACATAGACAATCTTTAATTCCTTCCAAATTAACTCAAAGATAAGATTCCATAAATATAAGAAAGAGTAATTCATTCTATATGCAGGAATTCAGAAAGGTTTTCAGTAAAAATAAATATAGTATACACAATAATGTTTGAATTAATAAACCTCTATTTCAATAATATAGTTTAAAATTTAAATACAATTATATATATATATATATGTATTTATAAGATTATAATATTAAAAAATTATCATTGAATGAATCATGTATTATTAATTTCTATTTTAATTATATTAATGATGAATTTTAATCATGCTAAATATATAAATAAACTCATATCATGTTGATCTCTTTACAGATACTCTTTATCTGTTAATACTTCAACTTACTACTTAATATCAACATTTGAAATTGGCAATCCCAAATCTTTTAAAACTAAACTGATTATTTCTTAAAGTGTGTGCTTTTTGTCTCGTTTCATAATTTTAACTATCGATGCATCTATAACATATTTTCGATCATGTAATAATTTTTATGTATTTTCTTCTATTTCTTCTTTTTTTTCTATTTTTTGCATTTGATTAATCTTAATATGGGTTTTCTTACTTTCAAATTGATAATTCACTGAATAGATTCCTTAATCAACAAGTAATATTTTCTCTTTTTCAAGAGGTATTATATTTCTCATTATTTCTTCTTTTGAAACTCCACTTTTTTAAATTATTTCTGAAACTTTGTAAGATTTCTAATTGTTGAAAAAATCTAAAATCATTGCTTACACAGCAGATACTATTAAAATATACTATTAATATATATTAATTTTATTAATACCTTGTTATAAAATTTAACATAGCAATTACTACATTCTAACATCCATAATAAAATCTTCTATTTAAATTCTTCATTGTAATTCATAAGAAAATAATCTTATTATTCTTTCAAAAAAAAATTTGGAACTTTCTCTTATTTTAATGTCCAAGAATTTTAGGAAATTACAAATAATTTTATTTCTACTCCTAAATACTCATATTGATAACATTTTTAATATTCTTTTAAAACTTCTTCTGCCTTTCTTACATACTGATCTCCACATTATTATTTTAAATTTGATAAAATATCTTTTTCTAATTCCGGGGAGATTGACAATTCTAAAAGCAATCTTCGTGTCATTCTTTAAGTATAAAAGTGCTCGAAGACATCTTTAGCTGAAAAGTAAGGCATAAGCTCTAAGGATTTTTTAATTTTATCTTTAACTGCTTAAAAATCCTTATTTTCCTACTTTTTTAATAAAATTTAATCAAAATATGCAGACAATTATTCAGACAATTAATTTACTTTAAGTTGAATTGCTGATTCAATAGCACTAGATAAAGTTAATTTAATTTTTTCATCATTTTTGAAATGTTCTTTTACTAATTGCTCATAATAGTCTTTTGTTTCAAATAAATTAGCTATAGTTTATTATTTATTGGGATCATTTATCACTTTAATCATACTTTCATTTACTAAATCAAAACTAAGAATATTAATAAATAATTATTTACATTTTTCCCTTCAAAATATTGCTATGAATTACTTAATTTAATTCATAAAATTAATTCATGTAAGACATGTTTCCTAATTGAACAGTAGCCTAAATTAGAATACGCTCAATGACTTTATTAAATTATTCCCGTAAAGATATCCCAAACTGTACATCTGAAAATAATTCTATAATTTTCTCTTCTATTAAATATTATTTATAAACTATTTCAACTGAATTAAGTTCATCATAAAATTTATTTGAATTTTAAAGTAAATTTTATTTGAACTCTTGACATAATTGTGAGCTTTTAATAAATAAAATTAGTTATATTAGATTATCGTCAATATCTTTTTATCTCATAATTAAAAACAAATCAGTAAATTCAGGTAATAATTTGCCCTTTTAAGTATAAACTTTAGATTAATAAATTTAATTTAGATGTTTATGTAGTGATTAAGTTTAAGTTAATTAAATCGTTTTAAAGATTTAATCAAGTAATTTTATTTTGCTTTAAACAAATAAATGTTATTATATAATTTATGACCAATCATTGAATTTTAATTTAGTTTATATATGTTAATTGAATTCATAATTTAGAATGGTAAATATTTCTTAAGTATTTTGTTGATTGTATTTTAATTATTAGTAATAAAATAAATATGGCTTTGCTATTGGTGATTCATTCAATATATCTTCGATTAATTTCTACAATTCTTGAATTAACTCATTTTTATCTTATTTTATCATTAATTATAATAATATTAATAATATAAAATATTTATAATAAAGTATGACTTCTAATTAAACTTATATTTATGTGGTAGAATTCAAGATAATTAATAAAATCTATATAAATTTAAAAGATTGTGATTTTATAAATAGTCATAACATTTAATTCAAAAACTAACAAATTAAATAATATTATATTTATATAGATTAAATAATGAAGAGATAAAAGAAATCGAACACAACTGTTGATATTTTTTATTTGGAATGCATTATTAATAAATTTATTAGATCAAATACAAATAATTCCATTCATCCATAATCTCTAAAAAATCATGTTGATTTACAAACACCTATTGCAAAACATTCTACTTAAGGCAATTATAATTATTAATAAATGTAGATAAATATGATCCATTATTAATAAAAAATAAAATGCAAACAAATTCTCAACATTAACAAAAGAATTTGCATATTCATTCTAGACCTATATCATAAAGCCTCAATAGAAAAAGAAATTAAATCAATATTCCAGATTAAATGACACTTACACAAAGAAGCAATTTATTAAGACAGATAAAGAATTAAATGATGTTTCCTCGATAAAAACTATGGAGTAAACAAGAGAATCGAGAAACTTTGCAATAGCCATAACTTTTTAATCCATTAAAAGTTTCTAGAAAACCAATAAAGACAATTTCTATTAATTTTTAGCCATCTCTCAAATAAGTTTAAAATTTTAGTAGTAGATTGAATACTGGATTGAATCTTAGTAATAAAAGAAATTTTTCTCCTATAAGAGCAACAACTGAAAGACCTCTAATTGATATAACTGGATGGTAGACGAAAGAAGATGTAGAATGGTTATGAATTTCTTTTTAATAATTTTGTTACAAAATTTTTCATTATATTTATATCAAATTAATGGATTAAACAATTTATGTTATGTTAATTAAACAAAATAATATCCTACAAAGGACTCCGATATATTAATGAAATAATGATAAAACACAAATATATAAATTTCAATTAATTTTTTTAAAACAACTACATAATTAAGCTATCTCAATTAAATTTATTAATTTGTAAGAATGATTAAATTCTAACAGGTATCTTAGCTGTTATGTAGCTCAAATTTTAAGAATTTCCTTTAAATCAAGTTTGAATAGTAATGGGAATATAAAGTTAAAGTTACAAAATACAGATATCAAAAACGGATTTCAATAGCTAAACATAAAATATTAATTGAAGATATACTAAAATAATTATATAAGAAATGTTAATTTGTATATTATTTATAAATCTTGGGTACATTAAAATATCCAAGATTATTGAGTGTATCAATTCAAGATTGAGAGATAATAGTATTATAATATACATTTTTTTTTAATTTGACAACTAACTACTTTATAGTAAAAAGTAGGAATAGTTTAAACAATCACTTTTTCATCTCATTAAAAATAAATCTTAAGGTGTTTAGGCAGTAATTGTTCGAAAAAGGCAAACTCTTAGGATAAAAATAAAAAAGTCATATATTTAAAAGAGTTGTGGTTTTTTTATGATGATTTAATATAATGGATCAAATAATGATTCTTTTCTAAATTAAAAATTATGAATAAAGGGAACAAATACAATTTAGAATTCTTACAGTAGATATAAAAGGTCTAACTCTTTAATTTTTATAATTATTGAAAATTCTAAATTATCATCAAATTTCTGTTTAATAAAAATTTAAAAAAATTTCATGCTGAAGTTCTCACTTAATCAGTTAATGAATTGAATTGGAAGAAAGCTAGTAGAAAAATCAAAGAACTGCCGAATCGCTTTTGAATATAAAGTAATATTTCTACATGATTAAACAACACTTTAAAAGGTAATTGTTAAATAATCTAAATTAAAGATTATACTCTTCGAAAACACAAAAAGATAAGTCTAATCACGTAATAATAAAAATGTCTATTCTCCAAAATCAAGCTTAATACCTTTATTTAATTTTGATAAACAAATTTTACATCATCAATTAAGTAATTAATTTTAATTGATTTCTCATTAAACTAAAATTAGGTTTTAATATATTGGGAAAATTTTAATAATAAATATTAAAATGTCCTCTTTAAATGATAATTATTATTTAATTTGGAGAGGTTATAAGAATAAATCAAGAGTATAACAATAAAACATAAAGATACCCGTTTTGATAGGATAAATTTATTAGATGAATAATTATTCAACATAATTTATTAATAAATAATTGAGTGTGATTTAACAAATAGTGATAATGGTTAGGAAAGTTAATGAAAAAAATAATTAGTTTTTTAATCCATTTTGTGTTGGGGAAATTCATTAAATAAAAAATAATGGGTTTATATTATTAATTTTCTAATAAAAATTATAATTAAAATCATATTTCCGTATGTTTTGTCAAGTCATGGAAAGCTTAGGCTACGTACTTAACATTACTATTATTCAACCCGGCAAATGAAATACCGCCATTACTTAATAAATAAATATGGTATTTATCGATAAGTTCCTTTATTTAAGCAGGTCCAAAACCCTATTAATATTATTTATATATATATTACAGTTAGTGAAAACATTCCGTATTATCTTGACATATGTGACCAATCATGGGGAGAACCTAAGAGTTTTAAGGTTTTTATTAATTCCATTCTCATCTTTTTAATTCTTTTTGCCATAATTCTTACTTCACTTAACCATTATTTATTTATTTCTGGATTGTTAAGTACTGTCTCCGCAATTCGAGCACCATGAACAGGTGGACAGGACCAAAGTGATCTAGCTATCAAATTAAGCTATGACATGACGATTTCTTTTTCTTTTTCGTTAGAACAAACTAAACTTAGACATCCAGTTCTCTAACCAGACAAACCCATATTTTTATCAAATGATTAACCTAAAATGATAGGAATTCCTGCTTCTGTAAATAATCTAACAGCTTGAGCATCTTTTTCGAGATCTCCACTTTTAAAACCTTAGTAAGTCATATCAAAAAATGGAAGAATGTGTTTTTATTTTGTTATATCCAATAATTATCTCCATTGATAAAGCTCCAGATCACATCCTGTTGGGTTATGAGAACAGGCATGAAATAATACAATGGATCCGTTTGGAGCAGAGTATAAATCTTAAGAAAGCCCTGAAAAATCAATTTATCTTGTGATTGGATCAAAGTAACGATACTCCTTTTATTACAAACCAGCCATTTTAACTATAACTGGATGAATATTTTTGGTAGGATTCGGTACAAACACTTAAGTTCCAGAAGGTGAAAATTTATTTAAAAATTCAAACCCAAGCCTGACGGCTCCTGTTCCACTTAGTACTTAACACCCTGCAATGTTTTTACAATTTTTTTAGTAAAAAGTTTCTCCGTATCCTACTTTTATGGCTGCATCTATAAATGATTAGATTCCTTCTATGGGGGGGTATTCGTTATCTAACCTTTTTTCTCTCACTAATTATTCAGCCTAGATTATAAATGACGCTTTACTTTTTTAACAGACTCGAGTACTATGGGATTACCATTGTTATCACGATAGGTATTAACCCCTAAATTAACTTTTTAAGGAAAGCTATCAGCGTCATATTAAGCTACAACTCCTGATATTGGATCAAGTTGACCAAGAGGAACAGAAGACCAAAGGGAAAAGGCTCGAATAACTTTGAAGCACTACATAATATTGTCTAATGAGATATTTAATGTCATTTAAAGTCAAATTGATTTTGCATATATAATTAAAGATATTAATTATTTATTTAATTATAATATACATATACTCAAAGATAATATAAGTATGTTTAATTATTGTTATATGGGCGAGTAAAGTTTAATTAAAATTATGGAAATTTTTACTATTACAATTAAAAATTGTGTTTCGAAGCATTAAGTTAAATTATCCTTCTTTTATGACTATTATATAAGATTTTATTCAAATAAATTAACAGAAAATACATAGATAATGTACTTCTAAAGACTTAATTATTATGAATGAATAATATATGAAAAAATGAAAATTATGGAAAAGAAATGAGATTTAAATTTGATGGTTAATAAAAAAATGAAATAACTAGAAAATTATTGTGTCTGTATTATGAATTTTATTATTTCTTTTTGATAATGATGTGCATAAGCAATAATAAAAGGTCTTAAGCTAGTTTTTTTTTGACTAAAACTTAGTACTAGTAAATGAAGAATTATGATTAAGTTCCAGAATTAAAACCAGTTTTAGAACACAGACTATGAAATTTGAAGATATCAGATATATAGTTAACTATCTTTAAAAACCAACCACAATGTTGAAAAAAAGATTAAAAAAAAATTGAGTTGATGAATTTCAATATCTGGAAGCTTAATCTAAAATTAGTTTTAACTAGATAATTTTCCCATTGAAATAAATTATAGGATGATCTATAAAAAACATCGTTTCATAATATAAAACGTAGTAAATATGATAGAGGCTTGAAAAATAAGCTATATATAGAGATATTATTAAGTAACAAAGGTTGGTTTCGTGATTATATAAAAATTAATATTTTTAAAGGAAGATTATTATATTAGTTTATTGAGACATCTTTAGGAATACATTTATGAATTTTATATATGTATATGTGTAAAATTTGCAAGAAAATGGAACATCAAACTATTTTTAGAATATATTAAATAAATGAAACCAGAACCAATAATATCATCTCTTATGATGATGTAATTAAACTATTTTTATTTTTTCTGTGAGACTAATGTAAATGAAAAGTATGAAAAAAAATAGTTGATATGAACTATTATAAAAGCTTTTTGGAATTGTTAAGATTTGTAGCAGATTTAAGACTATGCGGGTGATTTTTAATTTCTAAGGTAATACGCATGGGAATACAATGACGAAGATTATAATTGTGTTTAAAATAAGAAATTTGTATCAAGATTGAATATGTTATATATAAACATAACGGAATTAGATACTTAAAGAGAAGTAAAGAAAGGATGTGATAAATATATAGGTCTATTTAAAAGCTCATTTGTTCCTTTAAAAAGAGAGGAATTTAAAGTTTAAACAAAGTAATTTAAAATTCTATCTAAAATTAGAACTCTTGATGATATTAAGTTAATTGATAAATTTGGAAGTTATGCATTGACTATTTATAAATAAGGATAATGTGGAGCATTTTAATGCAATATTACATGGGCTTTCGAATATGCAAACTGAAAGGAGAGGAAATGAGAAATATTATTTGATTAGCTGAAATGATATTAGGAAATATGAGCTTAACACCATTCATAATGGAAAAAATAATAATGCAATATTGTCATTTTGGAAAATGATAAATTATAGATAATATATTTATATATTTAATGTATATAGTGTCATTTTTATGAAAAAAAGGATTTATCTCATTTGTATAAATAGTTTGATTGAGTCATTGAAACAATAATCAATAGGGTCTAGATAAATTAACAGATAGATTGTCAAAATACACGTGTATATTTGAGAGTGTTAAATTATTCTAGAATATTTATTGATTTTTTTATTAATGATTAAATACTTACTCCTCTGTCTCTTAGCCATCATTGCTAATGGAGCAGTTTTAGGAATTGATTTTGGATCTGAATTTATAAAAGCTGTTTTAATAAGTCCAGGCAAATCTTTTACAATCATTGAAAATACGACAAGCAAACGTAAAACAGAAAATGCTGTATGATCAATTTATAATATGGTTAAGATTGCATTTTACAACAAGGAGCGTTTATATGAGAGTGATGGTGCTTCCAAAAAAACAAAATCACCAAAGAATACATTTACATTCTTAAATAAATTTTTAGGAGCATTAGCCAATGACGAAAAAATTGTAGAAATTTCTAAATAGTCTTATGAAGATTTCAAATTAGAAATTGAAGAAGTAAAGTTATAAACTATTTATTTTTAGAGAGAAGGAACTTTTGCCTTTGAAGTTGATGGAGTATAAGTAGAAGGAAAAGACACCATGATCGTAAAAGTAGAAGAATTAGCAGGAATGATTCTTAAATTTATAGCTAAGTTAGTAGATTTCAATCATCAAATCTAAATCAAAGATGTCGTATTAACAGTACCTAGTGAATGGAATATAAGTTAGAGATCGTAATTAAAAATTTAATATTTTCTTTAGTGCTTTAAAATCAGCCGCCCAATTAGCAGAATTAGAAGTTTTAGGAATTATTAATGAAAACACAGCTGCTGCCTTATATTATTCCCTCGAACGTTAAGATGAAAATAAGCATACTGCTTTATTCTATAATATCGGATCATACAATATTCAAGTTTCCTTAGTGGAATTCTAGGCTATTGATACTCAAAAGAAAAAGATAGAAACTTTAAGGGTTTTAGCTGATTATTCAGTTCCAAATACAGGTGGATAATCTTTAGATCTATTGTTAGCAAATCATTTCGCAAAGGAATTTGATAGTCAACCATCAAGAAAAGGAAAAAAGTCAATATTTACTAATTCTAAAGCAATGAATAAATTATTGAAAGCATCAAATAAATACAAGGAAATCTTATCAGCAAATAAAGAAACATAGGTTTATTTGGAAGGATTAATTGATGGAGAAGATTATAGTACCTCAATATAGAGAACAACTTTTGAATCTTTATTTGAAGATAGACTTTCGTAATTGACTGATCCAATTAATTATGTTTTAGAGAAATGTAATAAAACTATAGATGATATCAATATTGTTGAATTAATAGGTGGTGGCATTAGAGTTCCAAAAATTTAATAAGTGTTAGCTAATTATTTTGGAAAAGTAGAAGTTGGAACACATTTAAACGGAGATGAATCTATGGCTTTTGGAGCAGCTTTTCATGCTGCGAATTTATCACACTCATTTAAAGTTAGACCAGTTTAATTGACAGACGGGTTTAGTTTTAGCAGTTCTATTGAGATTAATGGAATTGATGGAGATGATTATCATAAAGAATTTTCATTGTTTGGATACAAGAAGAAATATGGAAGCACTCGTTCTTTAGAATTCACTTATGATAAAAATTTAAGATTAGACATCTATGTTGAAAAAGATGGTTAAAAATCATAATTAATCTCATATCATTTAAATAACATCACAAATGCTACAGAACTAAATTTCAGTAAACCAGAGATCTCTCTAACATTCAAGGCTACATCAAATGAATTCATTAAATTAGAAAGTGCTGAAATGAAAGTAGAAGAAATCAAACTTATTGAAATTAAACCTAATGTTACTACAACAACTAATACAACCTAATCATAAGATAAAAGTTAAAACACTAATCAAACTGAACCAAAAGAGAATGAATAAACTGAAGAGGATGATGTATCTGAAGAGTCAGTCTAATAAGCTGATGAACCACAAAAAACAGAAGAACCTTAAAAGACAGAAGAACCTATAATAGAAGAACCTAAATATAAAAAACAAAAAATTGTACATACATTCCCAATTAATTATACTATTACTCATCATGTTGTCTTAGGATTAAATCAATAAGAAATAGATGATTCAAAAAAAATTATTAAATAATTTGAAACATCAGAAGAAAATAGCAGAAAATTAAGTGAAATTAAAAATAAATTGGAATCGCTTATTTACACAGTCAGAGAAGTCAAAGATGCAGAATATTTCTAAAAAGCATCGACTGAAACTGAAAGAACTGAAATTTTAAAAACTATTGAAGAACATGCTGAATATCTTGATAGTGATGAAGCATGGACAGCTGATTTCGAAAAATTCAACACTAAATTTACTTAATTGAATAATTTGTAATTATCATCTCTTATAAAATAGATTAAAACCAATCCAAGTTAGATTAGATGAAGCAAAGGCTAGACCTTAAGCTATTAATGAAACTATTACAAAATTGACTGATTTCCATAAGAAGGCTAGTTCCCTTAATACCACAATGCCTTGGATTCCTGAAGAAAGAAAAGCAAAATTCCTAGGACATCTTACAAATACAACAGAATGGCTAAAAGCAAAATTAGATGAATAAGATAAAAAGGAATTGCATCAAGATCCTGCATTCTTACTTGAAGAATTGAAGAAGAAGATGGATAAAGTTAGTGAAGAATACACTAAATTAAAAGCTATTCCTAAACCAAAAAAGGTATACATTTAAAAAATTAACTTAAGACTTAAGAATAAAAAGATGAGGAGAAAAAGAAGAAAGAAGAAAAGAAGCAAAAGAATAAAAAAGAATCAGAATCAGAATCTGATTCGACAAAAGATTCAAAATAAGAATAACCTTAACAGGATGAGAAAGATCAACAAGAATAAGAACAACAATAATAAGATGACAATTTTTAAGATTAGTAGGATAGTCAAACTTAAGGAGATAGCGATCCAACAATTGAGGATTTGTGATATAGATAATTATATTAAATTATAAATTATTATGAATTTTAAAATCAAATTACAATCCTTGATCATTAAAATTAAAATAAATCTTATGATTATCTTCTTTCTTTGAGAAATATATATTAATATTTAATAAGATTTTTGGTCAAATATGATTTTTTTTTAATTGATGATTCCTTCCACGATATTTATAATAAAAGATGATAAAAAAATGTTGTAAATTTGTAATAACCAACTTTTTTCTAAACAACTTATGTAAAAATAAAAATTAATTAGTAGATTATAGTTTTGTCATTAATATTATAATTTCTTAAGTTTTAAATCTAATTTTTTTGTTATAATATTTATAATTTAATTTATTAAAGAATACTTATTTAATCAATTTTACAAACATTCGATACTTGATTATTCAATAATTATTTTTTTCTACTTTTTGATTAAAATCCATCTTCGAATGCATCTTAATATTAAATACAATGTGATAAAAACTAATATCAAGGTAATTATCATATTATGTGTATTGATTATTGATTCATTTTATTTTAAACTATGATATATTAATAATTTTACCTTTTTTATCTAAGGTCTTTGATATTTATTTTAACTTCTGCTTATTAAATATTAAAATCCTCTGCAACTAAAGTTAAGTTAAAATTTCCAGTTTATTTTATATCTATTGAAATCTTTCAAATATTTTAACGATATATACGTATTTATTAGTCTAATATTCTAATATTCCTGTTCTTAATTTAATGAAAAAAGAATCAGTTTAATATTTTTTTATGTAGACTTTAGAAATTTTGCCCTATATTTCGATGCATTAAAAATAAGGCACTATTTTATCTTAGCTTAACTAATAGAATAGAGCTAGTCTTTAATTGGTTTAAAGAAAAACTATGGCAATTATTTAATTATCAAAAATCTACATTTCTAAGATACTTGATGACATTAGAGTGACATATTATCTTAGATAATTGATTTATTTGTCAAATTTAATTTCAATTTCAAATACTTATCCCAAGGAAGTTGCTATTAAGAATCTATCATTATTAATAGAAAATAAATAAGTTAGATCAAATTTTAAATTAGTTTGGTTAATTTGACTCATCAATTATTCTAATAAATTAATTTTCATTTAATTAAGCTATTAATCTATTATTACTAGAATATCGGAATGCAGTAAATAAATTTTGTTGTTATAAATTATAAAGTCCATCAATTTTTTGTACATTTCTTTAGAAAATGATAATTTGTTATTTTTATAAACATCTAAAATAAATGTTAATTAATCATTCTTTAATATAACTATTAAATCATTTTCAGCTTTCATTCTTCTGATTTAATCATTTGGTGTCTTTAGTACATGAAGCTTTTGTGGTTAAGTCTTACTATAATAATAAATCTAATCTCTGCAAATAATGTAAACATTTTATTAATTTTATTAAAGCTCTTTACAATTTAAAGAAAATTTAAATTACTATAATTTAAAACATTTTGAATAATCTGAACAAATAAAAATTTCTGATGAGTTAAGAATCAACAAACTGTTATTCCCATAATCCAATAAATCTTCAATTACAAGATAATCCTTCAAAAAGGATAATTAATTAGATTTTTAATAAACATTTAAAGTTAAATTAACATCCTATGATTTCTTGAGATAAAAATTAGATATAGACCCATCAAAATATTCATTCATTTACAAAACAAACTAAGAGGTATTATTATCTACTATTACTATATCAGTTTCATAGACTTTCGCAAATAATTTTATATGTGATGCCACAATTAAAACTTCGATTTATTTTTAATCATTAAAGGAGTTCTTAAAATTTAAGATTTTCGGTACTAACTAAAAATATTTATCCTTATCAGAGATTGAATCAATTTAAAATTTTTTAATTATAGGTAAAACATAAACATGATCTCTAACAATTATATAGTCTTTTGTTGAATATGAAATGATTCTAGTCATACTATCTGTTGAGAATTTCATGACTCTCAATAATGAGCTTGATAATGAAATTTGATTTTAATTGTAAATTTATAAAATATGTGTTGCATTTCTAATATATATACATTGATAAGATGCTTAGTAGTATTAAGCATTTAAAATTTCATAATTAATTTGACCTCTATTAATTTAATATTAATAAATCAAAATATAATTTTTAAAAATTATGAAGAATTATCCTAAAGCAAACAAAATTCTTATAGGAGATTCAACAAGTTATTCTTAGAATATTATATTCCATCCAATTATTGACTTTTTTATATAAAGTAGTTAATTTAAACTATTTAATATATAAATTTCTGAATTTCCTAATGCTAATTCTACCACAGAATGATTTAATTAAATAATTTCCTCTAATAAAAGCGAACTGTTTACAAAATTATGAATTTCTATATTAAAATATCTTCCAACAGTTTTTTCTATTATTAAGTATTTCTCATCAAAACAAAAATTATTCACCTATAGCTACTGTATTATTAAATGTTAATTGATGAAAATATTTAAGTACTTTTTTTCCTCAATTACTAAAATAAACCCAAAAGTTGTTATGTGATATTAATTACTATAATTATTAGAAATTAACTAAGGCTTTATTATTTTATCGAATTTTCCATTCCAAATATTATTTGGAGGTTTACACTCTTCAGGATATATGTTAGGATATCTCAAAAAACAAGTTGATACATAAATTTTCTGATTTTTTTCAAAAACAAAAACAGCTTAATTGTTAGAAATAGTAACTCCTAGTAAATTTACATTTTTTAATATATCAGGACTTTTATAACTTATCATCTTCTCATCCAGACAATCCCCACTAACTGTTAAGTCATTCCCAATCGCAAACCAATCATATTGATAAAAATCAATTTATTAAAACATTTACTAATTTTTAAACTCTTTATTGTCAGCTTCTTGTATACCATAATTAACTAAATTAAATTCTAAATTATCAACTTAAAAATTAGAAGTTGCATTAAAAGGCGATATAACACTATAGTCAAGAAGTTCAATAATATAAAAATGTTATTAATCTTATTTAATTAAGTAATCAAGGTAATTTAAAGAATATAATTTATTTTAATCTTAATAGACAATATTGTTCGTATGCTATTTATTTAATATTAAAGATTAATCTACAATTAAAAATCTATTGGTTTAGCTTAAATTGTTTCCTTAAACATAGATTATTTCAAAATTACTATAATTGTTCTTCCAATTCTAAATTTGATTGCAAGATATAAAAATCTAATTGAGAAATACACTAAATGCCTTAATTTCTTCTTGACACTCCAAAATGATTTATTATATTTCTTATTACATATCTATAGTAGTTATTTATACATTATTAAAGCTTAAATGATAAAAATATTATCCAATTTATAGAGTATTTTAATAAGAATTTAAGATTATATTCAATAATTTAAAATGATTATCGAAGATGTAAATACTCTTCTATGTTCTAACAACAAACCCGTTATGATATGAGTAAAAAGTTAGAGTATTTTCTAAATCTTTCTTATCTAAATTAATAATGGTTTTGTTAGAAAAGTAAAATTAACAACCGCAAGATACTACAAATTATTTTTGGAAATAACAAATTCCATTGCAAAAACTCTAATTATATAAATATTATTTGTTAAAGGTAATCTCTTCAGTCAACTATAATATCAAATACAAGAACTTACTAATTTATCAAATGAAAATGAATATACAATAAAGGTATCATTTAGGTTTTTTGTTAATAAAGCAATATTTAATTTATTTAAGGTGTCATCAAATTCAGTGGCTACCTAAATAATTTCAATTTTTTCATCGATTGATCCTAATCTATATTCTTTTATTCTATCTTTGATAAGATTATAATTTTCAGATTGTTGAATATAATAATCAAAGACCTTGTTGAAATTATGATTACCTTTAATTCATCTTTATTAATATAATAGGTGTAAATGGATTGAAGGATTATAAATATTATAAGCATAATAATTATTGAGTTCATTTTAGCGCAAATTTGTTTGAAAAAATTTTAAAATAAATTTTTAAAATTATTTAGTGAATGCAAACATAGGACTTAGGATATTTAATTAATGCCTTATAATTAACTTATGGAACATCATAAGAAAGCGTGAACAATGGGGAGGCTCTATTAAAATAAGCATCATTGCAACCATTGTAATTAAATTAAAGAAATATTTAGATATGCAATTTCATTATTAAGGATTGTAGATGATTAAAATTAGCCAGAATTGTTAAGGTAAAGTGCAGTTGTCAACTTAAAAACCTTTTTAGAGAAGCATTGGGCTGATAAGAAAGAATTAGGACATTTTATTGTCAATTAAGATGAGAAAAATATAATAAGAGCAACCATTATTGATGCATTAGCCAGGTAAATTAAATAAATAAAATTAGATGTATTTAAGTTAAGAAATTAAGATCGTAATATGAAGATTTAATATACAAATTAGTAGCAATAGACTTTCCTGAGCATTGGCCATAATTAGTTCAATAATTAGTAATTAAATTATAAAACTTCACATCATATGAAGACTTATGGAGTGCATTACTTACCTTAAGACGTGCATGTGAAGTTCATTAATTTTTGTTGGAAGACGACCGTAAACCATTAGAACCATTGGTTTCTTAAACATTCCCAATTTTAGAAACTTTGATTCAAAAGTTTTTAGAAGGCTACAATGAATAGAGTGGATAATTGGTTAAAGTTATTTTAAAAATATTCCATCATGCTACTCATCTAATGATGCCCATATATTTGTTAGATTATAATGCAGTAGCTAAATGGATGCTTTACTTTAAGACTATTATTTAAGCACCTCCACCTCCTGAATTATCTAGTTTAACTACAGATTCTGAAGAAGAAACCAGAAGAGAAAAAACCTATATTTGGACAAATAAAAAATGGGCTAGCAGAATTGTATTAAGATTCATTCAAAAGTTTGCCAATAAAAAAATGGTCGATGCTCACATGGCTGATTTTGCAGAACATATTAAAACAAATTATGCTATTGGATTTATGGAAATATTCTATAAAATTTTAACTGATAATTCATAATTCTAAGGACCCAGAACTTGCTTATTTGCATTAAAATATTTATTTTATGCTTTAAAATTAGATAATACTAAAGAATTATTAAAACCTCATTTTGATAAACTTATATATCATATTGCTATTCCAAAAATGTAATTAACTCCTAGAGATGATTAATTATGGAAGAATGATCCTGAAGAATATATTAAAAGATTAGATGATTTCTCTCTTTCCACTTACAATATTAAAAATCCAGCTAACGATTTACTATAAGAAGTTTGCTTATAAAAAGACATCAATGGTAATTTGATGTTAATTTCATTTCTTAATTATTGCCAAACAGCATTTAGTACTAATATAGATCCATTAACCAATCATCCATTAGATCTTCTGAAAAAAGAAGCTTTATTATGGGGAATTGAAAGTTTGGTTCACTAAATTTCAAAAATCAACTCTATCTAAGGAGGTCTAGAATAGATCTTAGAGAAATATATACTATAAGAATTTTAAAATCCAGTTGGATTTTTAAGAGCTAGAGCATGTCATTTATTTAATGAATATGGTACCATTGAGTTTAAGAATAAATAAAATATCTAATTGGCTGTTTAAGGAATATCTAAATGTATATTAGATAAAGAATTACCAGTGAGAGTAGCTGCAGCTATAGCATTTAGTCAAATTCTTTAACATAAAGAAGCCTAAGACTTGATAAGACCATAATTAAGTTAGGTCTTAGAAATCTATATAAAATTAATGGAATTAATTGATAATGAAAAAATTGTCAGATCTTTAGAAGAAATAGTTAAGAATTTCACAAACGAAATAACTCCTTATGCTCATTAATTATCTGCTCATATTGCTACTATTTTCTAAAAGTATTGCAGCAAATAGAATTAAGGTGATGGTGGTGATTCTGATGATGACGGCGAAGCTGAATTGGCTGCATCTGGATGTTTAGAAGCAATTAAAAGAATCCTTAATGCTCCACTCCAATAAGAATCTTATGCTTAATTAGAACCAGTTATCTTCCCAATAATTAATTTTGCTCTTACAGAAACTGGATGTGATTTCATTAATGAAGCATTAGAAATATTAAATATAATGCTCTATAAAAGAAAACAAATAACTCCAGGTTTATGGTTCTATTATCCTGTCTTATGTTATATTATATTAGGAATTCCTTAAGAAACTAATGTGTATAGCATTCAAGGTTTATCAGAAGAGTAATATGTTTTGTTAGAAGGATGCAAGAAAGATTGGGGAAGCGAATTTGTTTCATAAATGCTTGGATCATTTAGAAACTATATCTAAAAAGGAGGAGCTACATTTTTGACTTAAAATGATTTCTTTGGAAATTCATTCATTTCTTTAGTCTTTAGGTTCTTATAAAAGATATATATGGTTGCTGACAATGGAACCGATGAAACTGACTAAAATTAAGTGACCACTATCTTAATTGCATTAATTGAAAATTATCAAGGTTAAATAGATAATCTTATTCCACAAATAATCGATTTTACTTTACTCAATTTATAAGTAAGATTTACTATATATTATTTATTAGAAAGATAAAAAAACTAATAGATTCAAAATTGTCAACATTGGAGTCTTATGTATGTGTATTTGGTATAATCCTAACCTTTCCGTTAATTACTTGAATAGTAAAGGATTAACAGATCAAATCCTATAAACTATTCTTTCTATGGAAAAATTCTATAAATACGAATAGGATATCAATAGATTGATCTTTGCACTTTGTTAATTATTTTCACTTCCTTAAATTCCTAATTATTTATTATAGACATCAGCTGAAGTTGGAAAATTATTTGTAAGAATGTCTACTAAAATATTGGAATTGAGAGAAGAAGAGGAATCATGTGATGAAAATGATCTAACAGAAGAAGAAGATCTTAAGAAAACTATCGAGAAAATATAAGATTTAGAATAAGATGATGATGAAAATGATGAAGATTATGATGAGGGTGATGATGAACATGCAGAGCTTTATGATAGTCCATTAGAAGATTACGATGCCATTTTGTTAATGGAAAAACTAGTGTTGACTCTTTAATTAAATAATTAATAATTGTATGCTGCTTTGTTCTCATAATTAACTCAACAAGAATAAGAACAAATGACCAAAAATATTAAGGATGCTAAAGAATAATATGAAGAATGGCTAAAATAGAAATAATAATAAAATAAGTGAAATTTGTTTATTTACATCATTAGATCTATAATGATTTACATATTTTTCTTTGTTTCTTTAATGTTTATTTACTTTAATAAACTAGTTTCCATTTTTCAGTTTAATCATATTAATGTTATTAGCTTATAATCTTATCTTACTCAGTTAAATTGAATACTATTTTTGATTGTTATATTTGAACACAATAGTATATTTTTTTATATAAAATAGAATATGATAATACTGAGTTTATATTATGAATTCATAATCTAAAATTAACATATGTAACATTAAAATTAATCAAATAATTTGAAATTTTATTAGAATGCAATCGTAGTAATAAACAAATTAGTAGGAACTAAGACAGATTTTTTAGTTATTTTCCTAAGATGGAGGAGAAGATATTAACATAGCTTAAATCAATTAATTAATTAAAGATTTAGAAACAATAAATACAGATTCTTAAACAATTAATGTTCCTTTTTAACCAGGAAGAAGATTAGCCAAAAAAGTAAACTCAAATGACAACCTAGAAGACTCTTAAAAAGATGGTTCTCCTAAGTCACCAACCTATGTATCTGTAACTGAACTCAAGTATGAATATATTTCACTTATAGATATTTTCCTAATAATAAAACAACTATGCAATTTTCAGATTTTTCAGAACTATTTAATGAATGTATGACAAATAAAGATTAACATGATGAATTATTAGAAAGTGCATTTGCTATTTTTGATTATGATAAATCTGGCCATATTGATTCAAAAAATAAAGAAAATATTTTAAAAATTCAAGGATAATACAAGTGAGGAAGAGATTCAAAGTAATTCGAAAAAAATATTATTAGATGTTCTCAAATTTTGTGGAGTGTTACATGATTAAATGTCATTATAAGAATTTAAGGAATTTTTTAAGAAGAATTTATGATCATATAAAATATGATAAAAATTATTCAAACTCTACAGAGTGTTTCCACAAAACTATTGTAAATGGAATTTTAGCTAAGAGTTCAATATAACTCAATGCGGTGACAAATTTGTTTATGTGTTATTCTCCTTTCGTTATACCATAGCTCTAAAATTTTAATTAAAATTACTCCTCCACATATATATATCCAGAATAAATCATATAGAAATAAAACAGCAAATAGATATGTGAATACTCTCATCCATTTTTAGTTAATTTCTCTTAATATCAATAACAACATCAAATATGCTAATAACGTCAACTATAAGTAATGAAAAAACATATCATACTTCCATAAATTAACATCTATAAAAACTAATCATAACAGATAATGCAACTACCAATCCAGTTAGTTTATAAAATAATGGTACCCAATCTTGTATTCTATCTTATAAAGCTTCATTTAAAGTTTCTAAACATTTCAATTCAAATTCTTTTATTTCCAAAATTGGAGGCAATTGTCTTATTTTGATACACCCTCCACTATATACTTTTGCTAAGCAATTTAATGCTTATTGAGTTTCTTTCATCTCTTGATTGTTTTGATTAATCTCATTATTTAGTTTTTATTATTCTTGCTTATATAGACTTTCCTAAATTAGAGTAAACTTACTTTTGAATGATTAAATTTTAAAATAACGTGCAATTTAGTTTTGATTTTCATATTGTCCTATCTTTATAAATTTACACTTATATCCTTTAGTTTTTATTCTCTTAACTCTGAAATATAAAATTAAGTATATCCAATCATATTATCATTCATCTAAAATTAAAATCTATTTTATACACTATCAAATAGAGTTATTATAACATCTTAACAACCTTAATCTATAGGGAATTCAAATTACTCTTAAAATTAAGGACTTATCCCTTTCATTGTTCTAGTTTTGTGTGTTTTTGCTCCACAAGAAATTTACAAATATACACTTGCATCTTTAATTTCAATATTTTAACAATCCATAATTTACAAAGTTAAAGAGTTCTGTTATAGTGCATCAGAGTTTAATTAATCACTTAATTATTAATGCAACACTCTTAATTCTTTAATCTTATTATTTAATATTTCCGAACGATATTACAAAGTATCAACTGTCTCATTGTATTAATTTATGAAACACTCTAAATCTACTACTCCATTGTTTAATGATAATTCAATCAATTATTAAAATAAATGCTCATCGTAAAAATGCCCACACTTTATAAAATGAATGCAATACTTTTTACTTAAGGTATATATCAAATTGTTCAACTAAAATCTTGTTTGTTTGGAATGCGGTAAACATTTCATTATATTACTGCTAATTCATTTCAAATTCAAAATATTAAACTAAACTATTAAATTTTCAATATTAAATTTCAAAAGCATGAATCTTTATAAAAATTTATGTCAAACAACAGTTTTTTAAGATAATTTATCACTCAATAAGTTGAAAACTCAATTGTAAACATTGAAAAATCTTTGATTTTTATTTTGTGAGAAGTAGGTACTTTTTGAAATATTGCTCAATTGATTAAAGATGTTCTCAAAAGATAAAACAAATATCAAATTAAATTTACTCTTTTGTTTTACTAATTATATGAATTGAGCTAATAAACATTTCAGATTTAATAATTTTAATTCTTTCAATTTTCTTTTTACTTGGTTTTTTTCAATAGGCTATTCTAGTTTGATTTTATACAATAAAGAAATTCTTTTGCTTAGAATAAGAAAAGTATTCAAAAAATATATGATAAAGCTTTAAACCTAAAAAAGTGAATTATAAATATTGAATAGTCTAATTTGAAGAGATGCCTAATATTTAATTATTTTATAAGTTAAATTTTACTATACTAATCATGATTCAAAGAGATTTTATAATATTTCTATTAATTGGAGATAATATTGTTAATTATTATTTCTATATTTGCATTAATACTTAACTTATATTCCTCCTTTGTAAGGATTATTCTTAGTTTTTACAAAAAGTATTTTTATTCTTAAAAATACCTCTTTGATGAAAAATAAAATTATAAATATTGTAAATATAAAATAAAAATGAAGGATTACAGCGAAACTCGCCCTCTAAATAAAAAAAGAGTAATAAGATCAGAGTCTCCTCCTCCACTTCGTATAAGATACAATAGACCTTACAAAACAATAGTTTTATCATTTTTTCTATTGAGTGCTGGAATACTATTTACTGAATAAGGAATATTGCAATATCAAGAGAAAGGATTAAGCGAAACATATCCAATCTTTATTTTGGCAATAATGCTTTTGATACCAGGCATATTTTACTCTGGAATGTTTATATTGATAGTTTTGGGAATAGGAGGATTTACATATGACATGCTACCCTCAGTGAATAATTGAATAAATATATTTAATTGTTTAAATCATAAAAAGTACTCTGGTACTCTTCTGGTTGTTTAAGGTTCATTATCTCTTGGAGCAGGTTCATACTATGAGCTTTTATAATTGATAAATTAATTTACAAACTCATTTTTAGCTAATCATCCACCTCTACTATGCATGCTTGATTACCGCATCTATAACAATAATTAGGTGCTGAGAATATTGTAACAGTTTTTCTTTGATGAACATGTTAAAATCCTTCCATTACTAATTGATGTGCTCTAGCAATCAATTTTAATTTATTTTAATGCAAAAATTTATCTGTTATATCTTAACCCCATGTCCATCCTGCTCCTCTTGGAGATACACCCCATCCTGTTTTAGTTTCTTCAGGATCACTCCATAATAAATCACAAATTGCACCGTCATGAGGAATATCTTAAATTCTATTTAATTATTTGATTTGATCAACTGTCTCGATTGCTGGTGATAGTCCTCCATGTGTACAAAATATCTAAGAATAATTATACTTCTTTACGCTGTTTTCAACAATTGCCACTAATGGCAAATAACCAAATACATCTGTAAAGTGCTTCCAAACTATCTCATTTCCATACTTTCTTTAACATTCATCATAAAACCCATAAATTTTATTTATTTCTCTATTTTCATGATTGCCTATCTATTTTCATTAATTACCTCTCAATACAGTCAATCTATCTTTATATCGTATTTTAAGGCAAAGTATAAGACTGAAGGTTTCAACACTTTAAGAACCACGATCTACATAATCTCCAAGAAACAGGTAATTTGTTTCCTTTATAATTTTTCTTAAAATACTGGCAATCTGCCTCCAATACGAAATAATTCAATTAGATCATGAAATTAACCATGTATATCTCCGCATATTGTTAAAGGTGCTCTGACTGCTACTATATTTGGTTCATCTACTAAAATTTCCTTAGCCTGATGAATAATGCAAATATTAACACTTTTTAGCACACTAGCTTTAAATCATTTTCACTTAATAACTAACCATTATATAGATCTTCTATATAATTATCAAAATTCCCCAATTCTGAATTACTCAATTTTGATGGATTCATAATATATTATATAATATAAAAAATGATTTCTAGTTTTCAGAATAGTTTTTCAAAGCAAAACTTTCTCTAAAGGAAGATTAATATTCATTTTTGACTTATTATAAATAAATTTGAAATAACTCTATTAAAGAAGATAATATTACTCATAAAAGCATTCATGAAAACTGAAAAAATTTATAAAATATTTTTTGATCGATGATTAAGATATACTTTTTTTAAGAAGAATATAAATTTCAGCCTCGACCAACTTTGTATATATCATAATATTCTGGCATCTTTTAAATTTTTTGTTGAACGTTTCTACTTTTTATCTTTATCTAAATTCAGTTCTCTAAATAATTTTATAACTTACTTTTTCAATCTTATATCCTAATCTCTTTAATCAAACCAAATCATATTATATTCTGCTAATGTCTTACCTGTTTTTCTCTATTGAGCCATTACAACTTAGTTAAATTGCTATTTCTTAAATTTATCATTTTCTAAATTTTAGTCATACATAATGATGATAAGAAATACTATCAATTGTCTCTTAACGATTTTATTTTCTTTCGTTAGGATTAGTTTTGTGGATTTTCATTTTAATAAAAGGGATCCAAATTGTTATGACATTTATAATAATAATAATAATATTTCATTAACCAAAGGATAATAGAATCCAAGAACAAGCCGGCTGTAAAAATGATAATAATAATGTAATATTGGAGCCAAAACTACTTAATTCTTTAAATATAAATTAAATATATGTACCAAGAGCACTTTAATTATGCGATGGGCTATATCTTTGCAAAGTTTTATACACAAAAATGGCTTAACAAATTAATACATAAGTAGTGGATATTAATGTAAAAATATTATTTGTCAAAATGTTGAATACCATAAGGGCACATAGGCTTATAATTAGAACTAAAAATACCTGCAATATCTGTAATTTAAATGCGATATAAGATCGACAGTATTGACTCTAATTCCATCCAAAAAGCAAAAAACAATTTTTATAATTACAACTTCCAAGATAGAAATGACAAAGCATTTCCAAAATGAATCCACTATATAGCCTGGGCTAAATTTTGACGAATCTTAAATTCCTAAGCTTAAACATCGAAGAAGAACAAAGGTGACTAAACTCATCAAAGGTAAATAAAGATCAGGGGCATGAACATTTTCTGTTGGGGAAATAGCTTAAAATTCGCTGTCTATAATCATTTTATCAATTGCTACTTAGAGTCCAATTTCCACGATAAAGGAAAGGAGCAAGTGTCATTATGGATTTCTTAACAACATACATATTATCAACATCAAAGTAAAATCTATATTGACTGCTGAATATTTGATTGAGTAATGAATCATATTTTTCTCCAATGCCGGAAAATTTTCTTAATTTATTATTTTCATTTACTTTCCGAAGTTTGAATAAGCCATCCCTAATATGGGATTATCTAATGTATTTTTAGCCTTATTAACTGTATTTTCAATATTTTGAGGGTTAAAGGCAAATGCAAAGGGATCCGTAAACGTGTCTTGTTATGGTTTCATTAATTAAGTTAATTTTAGAAATCTTTTATATTAATATTTAACGAACAATGTTACAATAATATAGAGGCAATAGTTAACCATCAAGAGCAAATCAAGTTTAAACATATGTAATTATCTAAAATAAGCAATAGTCTCGTTAGAACAATTAATTGAATCCATTTAATATGTTTTAAGAATTTGATTCTATGTCTAATAAGATGATGCAATCTATGGATAATTAATTAGCTAATCTAGGATTTGGATCAATCTTTAGAGGTTTTGATGATATAGAAAATGAAATGATGAGTTTCTCAAATCTCCATAATCATATGAAAAATCTAAATTAAATGGATGTTAATAAACATTCAAAAGATGGAGTATTTCAAGTTTATTCATCCAGTTTTGTCCAATCATCAAAATTAGGTCCTGATGGAAAAATCATTTAAGAAAAGTATTTCGACAATAATGCTGTTGCAAGAGGAGTTAATGGACATACTGTATAATAAACTATATATTATAATAGATAAGTGAAAGATAACAAGGATACAAAAATAGTGATGGAATTGATAGATTTGCTCATGAAAGAATGATGAATGACAAAGGAAGGAAACATGTTAAAGAAAGAGATAGAACTGGTTAAATAACTACTACTAATCATTATATGAATATAGAAGATGATTAAGTTGACTAATTTGAAAATGAATGGATGGGTATTGGAAAGAATTTAGGAATCAATTAATAATCTGGAAAATTCAAAGCATTATAAGAATAATAAAACCTAAAGGATTTTAGCAATCATCCATTTTCCAAGTAATAATTAACATATGGAAATCCATCGAGCTCGAAAAAAAAGGGTAATTAAAATTCAAATAAATTCTAGATGAAATTTCGCATTTTTAAAGTAAAAACCAATCTAGTTAAAATAACAATCCAACTAAATTGGCATTGAAGTAATCAAACTAATAAACTACTACTTTTTCATAATCTAATTAGCCTATGAGAGCACTACCTTCTGGTAAATAAAAATTAACAGGAGTTTACTAAAACAAGGGTCTTAAAAATTAATATCCTTGAGCTGGATAATTATTATATATATTTATACATTCAAACATCTTAAAAAACATACCATCTATAGAAGTTAATTTTAATCTATTGCAATAAAAACCTATAACTAACAATTAGACTAGAAGTTTGCTTTATGTAAGAGTGAGAAATAAATAAAATGAAATTTTAATGCAATTATTCTCACAATGAGTCTGCATATTGTTCTATCCTTCTATATTAATTTTTGGGCGGTGGAAGCTTCTACTTGCATGATTTTGAATAAGCTTATATAATCTATGAGCATCCACAGCAAGCAGCGATAGTTAAAATTGATATTATTGATGCCACTGCCAATCTTTTCATTTATCTATCCTAAGCTTCAATTCCTATTTTATTCATACATATTTTTTAATACCCAATACTTAAAACAGATGATATTATTCAAGTTCATTTGCAATGTCTAAAAGTGTTATATTCTCATCTTGTTCTAAAAGTGCTGTGTCCTCCTAATTATTTTCCTCTAAGGAAATGCAAAGAGAATGCTCTAACTTAATACAAATTATTTACATTCACTAATACGAACAAGAAAAGTATTAATATTTTCATGATAATAATAATAATATAAAACGAATTCAGATTATTTTCATAACTTTATATAACTTGATAATCCTTAGGAAGAATTTTCATTCTAATTTGACATCTATATTTAATTTATAAATTACTGTCGATTATATGTTGCTGGAGGAACTAAAAATATCAGTATCTAAAATCTTTTTATTAAAATACTCGGCTCCCCTAAATAAAAATTTAGATTTATTATTATTTGCCCTAATTTAAATAAATATTAATACTGTTATTTATCTAACTGCATTTCATATTAAAGTAGTTTGCTCTCTTATTCATTCAACTTTTTAGTAAGTTCTTGTACTTGATTAATCAATTCTTAAGATGACGGTGTATTTATTAGTTTCTTAGTAACACTTTAATTCAATAATATATTTTACTAATCTAACTAAAGATTCTTTGTATCCAAATCGCTTAAAAGCTGTTTACATTTATCTTTATACTCCGATAATTCCAACATGATGGCCTTTTAATTTACCTCATTAACTAAATGTCCAAGAACTATAATTATTATTTTAACCCTATTTACTTCCATTCTCATGTAAATCTATTTAAGATTTACTACGCTATTCTAATTATTTCTTTAACATTGATATTTCAGATAGAAGTTGCTGTTTCTCATGATTTCGCTTTTAATTGTTGCGTTCAATAATCATCTAGTACTTCTAAATTTCTTAAATAGATAGCTCATATTTTAAAGCTAATTCCTTATATTGTTAGTTCTGAACTTATAATTATTTTTTTAATTCGATCTCTGCATTCATTGTTGTTTTGCTTTTCCTTTTGTAGCAAACTGTATTCTCTGCTTAAGAAGTTATTGTTCTATTTGTTTATTTCAATATTAATTATGTCTTTTATTATGGGGATGAACTCTAACCTGGAGTAGCAGAAGGAGATTATTGATGAGAATCGTGAATTTTGTGCATTAACGAATATATATATATTTTTAATTAATTTCAACTATGGCTTTGTTCGTAGGCAAACAAGTCTAATTATTACTGCCATTAAGAATTTTCTTCAATTTTATAAGATTTGATATCATCATCATCAACTGCAACTATCTTTTCAACTTTTACTTTTGGTAGATCTGCCATTAACTCGTTGGTGTGTTAAAAAAGATTTTCTAATCTGGATTTAACTAATTCCACTCTAGGTTAATACAGAAAAGTTTGAGAAGCAATCGGATTTTGATTAGTACAACGAGATTAGTCAGGCATCTATAGATTTGTAAATCTTGATTAATCTGGAACTTATTGATTTGTAAATCTCGATTGCTCTTAAAGTTGAGGAATTTAATGTTGAGATTATGGGATAGAATTTCTGGATTGATCATTCTTAAAAATATCAACAGTTTTGGGCTTTTAATATTTTCTACTCTAATTTTTTAATGTTTTTTATGATGCAGAAGGTTATGAGGGTTCTTCATCCTCTGGAATTGCCATAGATTATTAATATACAGAAAATTAAGCCTGACTCATTTAAACTTCTTCTACATCTCCTTATTTATCATTATTATTTTTTAATTAGCTTTCAACTATCTCACTTTAATCGCACATACTTGATTATTATATAGTATCATTATTCAATTTCAAAGTATTTTATTAAAGTAATTTAGTTGGAAATTTTAGTTCTTACTATCTTGATTAAGGTTTTATGTTTTCAACAAACATAGCATAATATTCCTATGTTTTTAACATGTTTAAATCGTAATTCTACAGATTTGGTATTTCAACGTCATATTATTCTTTATCTGAATTCTCATTTTGATCGTCCTACTAATCTGCCTAATCAAAAGGATTGTCAATCCCCTCTTCTTTTACATCCTCCTCCTCAGGTTCGAAATCCTATTATTCATATACTTCATCATCTGAATTTGAATTTGATTCCTCCATCTCCTCATCCTAAAAATTACCTTCAGCATTCAAACCTCCTGAAATTCTACTTTATTGTGGAGGAATTGATTTCTAAGCTGCATTTGTTGGTAATTCACAACTTTCATCAGTGATAGAGGATTTTTGTTACTAATTTAATTAAAAGTCATTATTTGAAAAATTTTATGATGGAAGAGTTTTAAATTATTATGATTATAATGTTTTCGTGTTTTCAGTTTATTTGAAATTTTAAGATTATTGAGTTTTTTATTTTAATTCTCTAAATTCCGGTATAAAACTCTTTCCTAATTATTCTTCAGTATAATTTACATATTCAGACTCTCCTGGTAATTCAACATCATTATCAATCATAGATTCTGTAATTCCTTTAGGTTTATATATTTATTATTGTTATTATTATTATTATTATTATTATTATTATTATTATTATTATTATTATTATTATTATTATTATTATAATTGATAAGATTGTTAGGGCTTATCATGAATTAATTAATTTACTTCCTACTATTAATTAGAATATTAAGATTATATATCTGATTATTTAATTTATTTTTAAAATTAATGAGCATATGAATTGGCTGTTGGTGATTAAAATGGAGATATTTTTAAATGTTGAATGTTTGCTAACTACTAATGTTGAAATGATTAATTTATATTTTCTTTTTTGCCTAAAGCATTAAAAAAAACACTAGATGCAAATACTGTTGGATCTAATGGACGCTTTTATTTTCCTTAAATAAAATCTTACAATTTAAGTATTTCCTACTCAAATAATTTCTACTCTCTTTATATATCCATAACTTTTCTTTAATATTAATCTATTAATAGCTAATTCTACATCTCTATTTATTATAATCTCAGTTTCTCTTCTAATATTTATCTAACTAAATCAATTTCTTATCTATTCTATTGAAGCTACATCAAATATTGTTAATGAACCATTATTGTTTTAGGGTGATGAGGGTTTTGGTCATTAAAAAGTACTTATTAATATTGTTGTAAGTTATCTTATGGATGGAATTAATTATAAACATTTTATAATGGAGACATAGGAGGATGATAAAGATTCTGTTAATAAGGTGTTTACTATATATTTGATTATGGTGGTTGATATTATTGATAATGAAACTATTACTATTGAATATATTATTATTATTATTATTATTATTAATATTATTATTAATATTATTACTATTATTATTATTATTATTATTATTATTATGCTTAATAATATCTTTGATCTTAAACTGATGATAATTATTCTCTTTATAATTCACTTTCTGCAGATACTATCTACAAAGCAGACTTCTTAATAATGTCTTATTAAGGTAATTCATTTTATATATTTTATTTTCCCTTTCTTCCTATATCTTTTTATTAAAGATTTTATACTGGTTCCAATTATTCAATTTATTTTATTTAATTTAATCATCCTATCTTTTTTTCTCTAGTAAAAGCTGCCGCTAAAATTATTATTATTCTAATTCGTCTCTTCTTCTGTTTTCCTCTTCTTCTTATTTTTTTTTTCTTTTTTTTTCTTCCATTTGTCTTTTCAACTCTTCAGCATATTATTCCTTTTAGGCTTATTTTTGTGGATCTTCAGGTTATCCACTTGTAAATCTTCTTTATAAAAATCTACCTTTTGATTAATCATCAGTTGGAGCTGATTATGGAGGCTAATAATAATTAGGAGATTGAGGGGTTTGATTATTTCTATAATCATATTCTGGTGGAAAATCAAAAACATTTGTTGGATTACTAACTGGCCTTTTAGCAAAGTCCAACTGATTTTTTAATTGTTATTATTCAATTTCTCTATTTTTTTTTTCTTAAATTTAACGATCAAGGTCTTCTCTATATTTCATTCTTTATATTGCAACATTATCTTAATTTGTTGGTTATTACTATTATCGCCAACCTTATTAGGATTAAGGCTATCCAAACTTTGAGAAGAAATCCACTTCAGCTTAAGGTTGTCTTTAACTCTATTGTGAATTTGGTTTATATTATTATTATAATTGTTGTTATTATTATTACTAATTATACTATTACTACTGTTAATATTATTATAATGGCTATTAATTTTATACTTGTTGCTATATTTACTATCCCTTCTAATTAATCTGCATATCTAACTATTCTTTATATTTTCTTTTTTTTTCCCTTTCTTGCTCTGCTGAATCATTAATTTATTTTTTTTAATAATTGCTATTATTAATCATTTATGGTGGTGGCTAGTAACGTTAATCATAATTTGGTTTTTCTGGTTATTTGTAAGATTCATTCTTTAATTAACTATTAAGTTATGACTATTATATTTATCTTCCACCATATGGTTATTCAGGATAGTAATTCACAACAGGTTATTGCTGATGATGATAATTTAAGTTTTGTTGATTTTAATTTGAAACAGCTTGTTATTTATCTAACCAATCTGCATTTTGATTATTATTATTTATTTGATTCAAATTTTGTAAGAGCTTTTATTCCAACTAAACAGGTAATCTTTCCTTTTCTTATTCATAAGCACTACCTAATCCATTTTTTCTCCTAAGTCTTTCTTCCTCTCTTAATTTAATTCGAGCTGCACGTTCTTACTCTGCTTTTGATTACTATGGAATGACATCCTGATATTCTGCATATACCTTATTTCTAAATGATTCGACATCTTGACCTGCATACTCTAATTATTTTAAATTTTCTTCTTTTTCTTGTAATTATTTCATTCTTAATTCTCTCTTTTTATTTTCTGCTTACATTTGAAGTTCCATTTTCAATTAATCCTCACTCATTTATGGATTTTGCTATCTTTCATTTCTAGTTCTTGGAGGCCTTCCAATCATAATCGTTAATAATATAAAAAATAGTTAAATTATTCTAAATTAATGTGAAATTATTTTATATCAAGCAAAACCAAAACCTTCTTTTCCTTCCATGATTGCCAGCTCCAATTTTTCTTTTAAAATTTACCTAGCTGGATAATCAGGTAAGTCTAATTAATTAAAACTATAAAATATATATTTAATATTGTACCATGTATGTGATGTAGGTAATTCAAAATTTATATAAGGTTTCTTATGTATTTATATTTTTTAAGGGCCATGCATTCCTTTTAATTCTTTGAATCCACCCAAAGGAACTTTAGAAGTACCTAAAATAATTTGTTATAAAGTACCAGTAACAAATTATAAAAATGCAGCTCTTTTACTCTTATCAAAGCTCTCCAATAACTCCCATAGCCATTAAATCACTTTATCTCCTTTATCATATCCATGATATTCAATATTTTCTTTCATATCCTCAACTAAAAATAATATAACAAATCTTACGATCAATATCTGGTAAGCCGCACAACATTAGTTCCATTTCTTTCCATTCAAATATACTTACTAGAGATTATGGAATTAATTCATGAAATCCATTTAAAAATGCCTCAATCTAATCTTTAATCTCTTTAGCCATTTTTTAATAACAATAAGTTTGAACATACTCTGTCTTATTTTCTTCAGAAACTAATTTCGATTTTCCTCCTTCAACTAATTCTCTTTCTTCTAGCTTACCAAAGTGATCAACATTATATGTCCAATAAATACCCCAATCTGTTATATTTTCTTCTAATATTTTCTTCATACTATTATATTCATTTAAATCTATATCCTCCATATCATGAATTGTTAATTTCTAACCCAGTATATGTTTATAAAATGATCTAGTAAAATATGTGTCCAATAATTATCCATCGTATAATGCTTTTCCAACTATTCTTCCAATAAATTTAAAATATTTAACATGATCAGGATTCACATGAGATTTATTACTTGGTTAAAACATTTATCCATTTAATGATGGGGTAAATAGAGCATAATTTGGATTGAAAATCTCTTTTGAAAGCATCAAAAACCATTCTCTAGTAACACCTCCTGCATCTATACCTTCTTCTCCATCAAATTCTACATGTAATTTACCCTTTAATTCTTCTGGCTTCAATTTGCTTATACGATGATAAGAATCCATAAAGATATCCTTTCTTCTACATCTTAAATTAATGTTTCCATAATGATGTCTATTATTTTACAATTTCAATTATTTCAATTCCATCTTGAAATATTTCTATTTGTTATCAAAATCTACTATTCTAGGGTTCTTGAATATGATTACTCCCAAAGAATCATTCACTAACTTTCCTTTTTCTCTTAATTCTTATAATCTCTCTCTTATCATCATGTTCAACAAAACCTTACCGCTCTCACATATTTATTAGAACAATTCATCATGCAATTATTATTCTTAAACTTCCTACTATTATCCTTCCATACTTGCAATCTTTGTTGGCTCTCTTTATACATTTTTATTCTTTCTGATTGGATTGACTAATTGATAAATAATAAAAAAGCATTCCAAATATGGAGATATTTTAGTGGTTAATTTGGCTAATTTTTCTTAAGGAATTTCTTATAACAATTTGATCATGTTTCTCCATAATTATACTAAACCTTAATCTTCCAACAATTCTTTAAAATTGCTTCTGGTATCTTGCTAATCATTATTCTCTCCTATTTTTTCATTCATTTCTCTTACAAATTAAAATACATTTATCAAAGCTTTATCTGCAGTAAATATTTCATCATATTAATAATTTTAAGAAAAATTATAATTTATTTCTCTTGTTATTTTTTAGATAAACTCCTTTATATATTTTATTATTAATTATTAATTTTCTTTATTATTACTAAGATTTAAAATAATATGAGAAAAGTTCTTCACACTTCTATTCATATTTTACAACAGTATAGTACATACGCATTCAACTGATTTTGAATCTAAATTCAGTTGATCTTATTTAAAGTCTTTCTATTTGGTTGTAATATTAGATATTGCTTAAATTAACAATTCTTGATGATCACCTTTAAACAAAGGTAAAAGTTAAATTAATTATATTAAAGGAAGTTCTGACATTCCATCTGATAATTTGGCTATCGATTACAATTATCCTTATTTCTTTGTTTCGAAGAAATACTTTATCGATGGACCCTACAATTTTGAAAGTAAATAAAGAATTTTCAATGATACTATTTCATATATTTTGCTTTAATCTCTAATTAATCCATTTCTTCTTATCAATATTTAAGGAGGAAATTCACTCTAATCTATTCGAATAGAGCGACCCTTTAAAATAAAGAATAGGGCATCAATCAATTTATACTCTACATTAGGATTATTTGTCAAAGCGATGAATAAATTTATTGGGAAATTAACAAAACTATGTGATTCAACATAAAGCAATCTCAATAATGACTCAGCAAATTCATCATCAACATTCCCTAACTTCTAAACTAAATGTCTTTGAGTTTGTAATAAATTTTTTAAATTTAGAGATTTTTGATTTTCCTTTCTTTATTATTAAGGTTATTGATTGAGATTACGTTAAAGATATTACTAAGGGTCAATTTATTGGTACAATTATCTTTCTGTTTACTCAATAGCCCTTTGATCAGCTCTATCCCTTATATAAGTAGCTTCCTGTCTTAAATCTTAAGGTAGATTGCGAACTTATTCAGCACTTATTTGTAAATACATCTCCTCTCTATCATCATAAGGAGTTTAATTAATCAAAGCGATTAATTGATCCAAATCTGATTGTTATTAGGGTTAATTTTAAGGAGGTTATACATATTGTTAATAAATTTCTCTTCTGATTTCTGGTGGCAATGATTATAAGAATTGAGGATCTATTCCCTCTATATTGCTAATTTCTTTATTCTCAGGAATATTGGAAATTATATCAACCATCATATCCTCTGTTAAATCTTCAAAAACTGATGGATCAATATTATTATTTGTTAAATCCTCAAAAGATCTTCCTACTCTTTGTAGGAAACTAAAAGTATTTGGGTAAATTAATTCTAAGTTTAATTACTATTACTAATTTTAACTTTATTATTCTACTTTTTATGGTTACTCCTCTGTCTGCATCTGTTGTTATTCTTATTACTACACAACTTTTTCCTACTATTCTGGTTCTGAATTTTACACTTCTATTTACATAACTTCTGAGTTAGTTTAAGGAGCAAAGATTTATTACTCTTCAACTTAGATTTATTATTCATTTTCTTATTACTATGTTTATTATTATTATATTAGTGATAATAATTATTATTATAATTATTATGATTGTTATATTAATTGTTACTACCATTGTTGGTGTTGCTATTATTATTATTATTATTATTATTATTATTATTATTATTATTATTATTATTATTATTATTATTATTATTGTTGTTGTTATTATTATTATTGTTGTTATTATTATTGTTATTATTATTATTATTGTTGTTATTATTATTATTATTATTATTATTGTTATTATTATTATTATTACTATTATTGTTATTATTATTATTGCTATAAGTTTTAATTGGTATTAAACAAATTCATAAATTATTACTGTAATTAATCTTGTATGCTTTATATATTTAAAGTTGTTTGTAATAGTTGTGAAATATTAGAATTTTAATCATGTGGTTATTATATACCCGGGATGTCATTCCAAATTAGCATTCTCCTTAATTATTATTCCCTATTTAGATTTAAAGGCTGTTGTTAGAACAAGTTCATTTGTGGTTGGTTTTATTATTACAATTATTATTCTAATTATTATTCCTCTCTTCTATTTCTGAAAGGTACCTATCTGAACCTTTCTTATCTTAGTTATTCATTTCTCTCTAATCTCTCAATTTAATCAAATCTTGTACCTGGGAATCTATTAAATATTCTATCATTTTAGTCGATTCTAAAGATTTCAGTAGTAAACCTATTATCCCTAAAAAGAGATTGCATTCTTAAGTCGTGTGCATAGGATCTTTCGTCTAATTAGAATGATTTTGATAGATATTAAGTAAGTTCTGTCCACCAATTAATTGGTTATGAATCATCAGGTGAGTTCATTTTAGGTAGAGAATGAACTAATTTATCTAAGACTTTAACAAATTATTAGGGAAATTAAATTCCAATTAATTAAATAATAGATCTTGTCATTTTTGCAAATGCTTGATCCTCTCTGCTTGTAAGATGATGAAATTGTTTCGTTACTTCAATATTTTCTTCAGAAATCTCATTGTTTTAGTCATCCTAAACTTCAATTTCTTCATCCATAACTCCTTCTTCTTGTTCATCATCATGTTCTTCTTCTTCTTCTTCTTAATCTATATCTTCTTCATTATCACTTTATAACTCGCTATTTGAGGCGTTATCTTCTTCTTATTCATCTTATTCATTCTATTCACCTTCATCTTCTTCTTCTTCCTCTTCTTCTTGCTAATTATTATCTTCATCCTCATCTTCTTCATCAGTCCAACTTGATGAAGAATTTTAAGCTTCTTCAGCTTCTATCTAATTATTTCCACTTTAACTAGATGCCCAACTATTTTCCTCTTCTTCAAGATCTGGAGCTGAATCATGAGAATTATGTGAATCTCCACTTTATTCACTATGCAAATCATTATCATCATATTCCAATTCTAACATACCATCATCTTCATCAATATTGGCAATCAATTCAACATTTACAAGCCTATTTCTTCTTCTAAATGGAGATAAGAATTGCTAGAATTCTAATTCTTCATGTTACTAATTTTAATTCAATTCTTCAAGAAATGAAATTGGTAATAATGGCCATTTCTAGAAATATTTGATTGAATCTTAATATAAGATACTTTTATTTGGTACTAACTGGGGATTAATTTCTTCTGGTAATAATTATCCTATCATGCCTTGTAATTAGAAATGATCTCCATATTATTCTTGTTGTTACTTTGAAATTATGACTGGTGATGGTTTATAAAATAATAGATATATAGCCATATTAAACAATACTGCTAAGGTTTCTGTAATGAATGACAATTCCTTTTCATATATATAATATGACTTTAACTCAAAGTTTTTCATTCCATCCATATATAATTTAATAAAGTTAAATGAATTTGCTGTATCATGAATATTCCTATAGCAAATCTTAGCCACCGATTTTATTTGTAATAAACGTATTAGTGTGTAGGAGTATTGACAAACTATTGAATCAAATGATTTGATTCTTTTCTCAATACCATCGTGTAATTCACTAATTATCTTTCTCCTTGTTTCATTTGAAAATGGAACAATATTATTATTAGCCATTTGATATAACAATACATTATCTAAGCATAATTCGAAAAGTAGATTCTTAGCAGGAGTCATTATTCTTGTGATTAGCGTTAGAAATGAGATTTTTCTAGGCAACTCTAAATCTTAGTAATCACTACTTAACTATTTTTAATAAGGTTTCAAGAATTTACTACAATTGACTCTTACTAATTTTGGTATTAAGACTGGATAACGTCTAATCAATATTTACAATACTTAACTAATTGTATACCAATGATATTGATATTATTCACTTTCAAAAAGGAACTTATCATTTATTATATCAATAATTTTATCAATATTTGTGCTTCTTAAGTATGCTAAAAGTTTGATTATAATTATAATTTGTCTTCACTCTTCTTCTTTTTTTAAATTTATTTGCTTTTTTTGGCAGTTTCTGGTTCTTTGTGCTTTTAAAAGCTAGTAGTTTAAACACAATCAAAAGTATATAATTAGCAGCCTTTTCTCAAATTTAGATATTTAACTCCATCAATTGTCTCTCCATCTTCAAATAAATTAGACATAACTTCCTTAACTTCATCAGTGTAAATTCCCTAATTTTGAATTGTCAAGAGAGCAGGATGATTAGAAGCAATTTTAATATCGCTAGTGATTGGAATATTATAATAAATTGGTTAAAAGCAGATCGGATAATGAGGTTGATGTTGTTATTGTGTTTATTATTAAGGTTACTATTATTATTTATTTATGTTTTCAATTTCTTTATTGTATTCTTAATTGTAAAGAATCTTTTTAATTTTAGCCTCTATCTATGCAATTACTAAACTCTTATCATGAACAATAGAAAGTACTAATTTAGTCAATGGGAACATGTGATTTTATGAGTCACCTTTGATTCTTAAAAGATATTCCAATCCTCTCATTTGAGAAACAAATTTAGAAACATTTTCTTTACTAACTTGGAATGCTCTTACAAGGATTTCAATACAAATTTTGGAAGTAATATGGTTTTATACTTTGCCTTTTAAAATATTAATTACTCCCAACAATATGTCATTTACTGTATCATGATGATTCTTTTTCTTTTTTTGATCATCAGTAATAAATAGTGTCAAAATAGCTAAAATGTGATTAATTGCTTTGAGACTTAGATCATCTTGATATTTCATTAATTCTTAAGCCAATTTCATTAATTCAGAAACAATGCTTTCATATTCTTCAACAAGATTTTTTTATTTGTAAATGTAGTGCAAAATAGTGATGATAACTTTCATGTTGTCAGTGGAAGGAGATTTGATTTCTGGATCGCAGTCTTTGAATTTGAGTTGTAATTTAAACTATTCAAACACAACTTATTTTAAGCATTTTAGTAAAGAGGGCATGATTTATCCTTCCAATAATTAGAAAATACTTTCCTCAAATCTACTAAAGTATAACATATTCGTTTGAATATATTATTTAAGATTCTTTTATTTAGCTTGAATTTATTGTGTTATTTCTTCTTAAGAGGGTTCATTTTTTTAAATTTCTATGGTTTTTAATCTTTATTCTTCGATTATATCATAATTTTCACAAATCCAATCAGTAAGTTTTGTCACATCGTAAATTTAATTATGTTGAAGAGCTATAGTTATAACATCATCTTGATAACCCATATCTTTCAGTTTTATTCTTACATCATTCGAATCTTATTAAAGAATATCAATTGCACCTCCATTTTCATCTCTGAGAACTTAATAATTTTTTTAGAAGAGGTTATCTTTATCTTTCTGCAACATATCTTATAAAAAAGAAGGACGGAATATGAAAATTGTTTTATTAAGTAATTATTCTTAAATTGCATAAATTGGATCATCTGATAAGCATTATGTAATTGTTAAAAGATTTTAAATTTCTTCAATTTATTTAGGAATTAGCATATATCCTTAATTTTTTTTAGTTTGATCTATTTTATTAAGATAAATCAATTTTATGATATTAGCATATTACCAACCCATTTAATCTACAGATTCATTATTTATTTTCTAACCTACCAATTAAATAAATGAACTAATTCCTGATTTTAGATTCTCTAAAAAATCAGAGTTTATTAATAGATTTAAAAAATCTGGATGCAAATTTTAAAAATCTGCATATTTTCTACCTTCAACAAGATTATTTAATAAATCATTAATTAAATAAGAATGCAATTAGACTACTTGAATATTCTCATTTCTTAAATTTTAACTTAATTAACTAAACAAATTGCTAAGAGGTTACAACTCATTATTAATTCTTCTCATCATTCGATAAGTATTTATGATTACGACTTTTAATAATTATACATATTAGTAGAAAACAGACTTTTTGAAGGCTAAGTCTATTTTTAAATCTTCTCCTAATTTAATAGATCTTATCAAAATTAGAAGTAAGGAACAGCTCTTACTCAATAATTTTCCCATTTCTTATTGTTCATATCTGATTTAACCATTTATTAAATAATATTTTACTACCTCCATCAAAGATTCAATCTGAGAATAGTAGCAAACAAATTCTAATTTCTATTACAATTAATCCAAAGGACAAGAAAGAAAGAATCTCTCAGAACTATAGAATGATTCATCAAATTATATATTTGTTTGTTCTAAAGTGCAACCTAATTTATTTTCAAATTTAGAAATTAAGCTAAGTACTTTTGTTAATGCTTTAAATGGATTATCAATCTCATCTATTTATGCAAATAATCTAAAAACTTTGGTTAAGTCGTTCTTAAAATCAAAAGTAGGAAATTCAAAGAACATTAGTAGTTTTTCGAAAAACCCTTTTGCATTCATTTCAGCCTATTGATTTGGATGTAAATTATGAATCATTTTGAATGCCAAAGTATATAAATTAGATATTTTAGTAATAATATCATAGTATGATTAATATGGATCCTCTTTTAAATTGATTTTCTTATCTACCAAATAATTATAAAGTGCATCTAATTCAATATTTAATATATTGATGATTTGTGGACCCACTTTATCAATCTTTTGTAGATATTTAGCTATGTTTTATCCAACGCATGTTAATAGTTCTTTTGGTGCATTATTCTATATTAAACAGAAATCGAGGATCCGTTGCATAAATTGCAACCCAAAATTGTTAAATTGATCATATCCTTCTTCTTTTAATGAAATATTAAAATAGAACTAAAATATAGCATTAACCATTCTGTTGTTAATTTAAGTGTAATTTAAATTCTGAATAATAGAGTTTAATTATTAAGGTAATTGAGAATCTATCAATCTACCAATAAGAGTAGGAACTTCATTTGCAAGATGCGAAATCATGATCAGAGTTTACTGTATAATTAGAGTGTATCTGTTGTCTTATAGCAAATTTGATAATTTTTTAATAATTTGAGACTCTGATACTTTTCTGGCAATAGTAGGAGCATTAGCTCTATTATATCTTCTTCCCAGATCATCCTTGAAATGTTCATTTATACTTTGGACTGCAAATGAAATAATTGAATCAGCCTCATCAAAAGTTATTTATTGAAATCCTTAATCTGTAGGTTTGATTAAATTGGGCCCAATTGATATTAAATTTTCTACTACTTTAATGAGATCATTAAAGATTTTAAGATCTCTTTGTAGTTCTTCTTTTCTAGACAACCTACCTAACATACCAATTGCTGCTTTTAAAATTTCAGGAGGCAGAAAAGACTTACCATCTTAAATAAGAAGTGTTCTTATCAAAGCTTATGAAGATCCAAGAGCTATATTACTTCTACTTAATAATAACACTCCAGATTCTGAAGAGAATAATTTGAATATTCCACAAGCAACTTCTTCATCTCTAACACATTGTTCATTTAAAAGTTATCCATTATACTTTAATGGGTAAGTAGACTCTATCTCTATTTAGTGTGGTTACATTGATAAAATATCATAAATCAACTATAAAAATGTTTCATCGTAATTTTTGGCTGTATTTAACGCTATTTCATTATCTTATTGTCTCTCTGTTACTAAAATTTCATCCAAAGTTGATAAAATTGTTACTAATAATTTAGGTTACACAGTTTTCAATTAAAATAATTTAGCATAGACACTGAAATATTGTTCATATTCTATTTTCTCAACAAATACTTAATCTAATAAGAAGGCACAATCATGAGTTGAGCAGAATGCGTCTAATAACATATTCATTTCAAGGGATAAAATATGCATACCTAAAACTAATGTATTAGTTTAAATTTTATCTTAAGCCAAACCTCTGTATATTAGAATTCTATATTTTATTGCTTCTACTAAAGGAGTCAGAGGCATGTCTTTTTATCCCAATACTGATTTTGCTAAAAGTAGTGCTGACATCGAATTATCATCTTAAATGTTAAAGTTCTAATTATATTAAATGAGTTTATTATACTTTTATTTATGTTTAATGTTGCAATTCCTTTTAATGAACCCCATTTTTACATAAATCTGCATAAGACTCATCTAAAATAGTTGGCTCTACATATTCAAATTATAACTAAGGGAATTAAATTGGATTGTCTGTGATAGATAAATAATTTGGATCATCATGATAATAGTCAATCAATTCAAGTTTAGTAGACGAAAGGGTATTGTTGTGATCAAAAAGAAATCTATTCAAATATATCAATCTAGGTATATTATCTCTTAATTATTAATTGCAGATTTCCTTCTATTAAGGATTATTTAGATTTATTGCTTAATCAAAAATTTTGATCAAAATGTTCATAATGGTCTCATAATTTTATAAACTATCTGTATGCTCCACTATGCTTAATAGATGTTCTAATGAATTAAATAATTTTCTATGAATATTTTTTTAAATTATTACCTATAACATTCATACTCCATTAAACTATTAATAAGGTTTAACAACTACGAACAATCATGCTTTGAGTTTTATTATACTAAATAAGCCATATTTTATATATAGTCATCCAATTTATCCATAAGTATGGTTAATGATCCCAAAGATAATTTGTGGATAACATTACTCTTGTCATTCACTAATTAAAGCAACTCTTCTAAGAAGTTAGGACTTGCTAAGATCGATGCTAAGAGCTAAAATTATGCTGAAAGAAAATACACGGCGTTCAATTTCTTTAGGCTGCTCAAGAGTATTAAGAGGTATTTTCATATTTAAATTAATATAAAGTCAAAGATTTTTTACTATGACTTCAACTATCTATTTTAAATTTTCCAGAGTATCTGCCATTGATATTTTCTCAATTTATATATATTTAAGTAGACATTCTAAGCATTCTTGCCACACTCCCGCCATTTCATTGGAATTAAAGAACAAACTCAAAACTCCAAATATTACTAAATTCAACCATTTTGTCTATCTATCACTATCTTCGCTTAATATTTTTGGCATGAAATCATTTAATATTTTAAAATTAATAACCATTATTTCCAAATTGACTTTATTACATTCCCAATGTCCATCTTTTTATTAATTTTGCAATAATTTTTATACCATTTCTTATGATTTTTTTTCATTTCTACTCTTTGTATAGTTTGTCATTCCTTTATTCCCTAAATATCCTCCAATAATTCCTCCAACTATTCCTCCTACTAATGGAATAGGGATCAGAGCCTATCCAATTATTGCTCCTGAAACTAATGATGTTGATATTGCTAATGTTGAAGTAAATGTTCTTTAAGGAGTATAGATTTCTTAACTTGTTAATAAGGCTTAAGCTCCAAAACCACCTAAATTCAAAAAGTCTTTAAGTAAAGGCATATAAACAACTAATTATTACATACATCCATTATTCACTGCATTTTCACCGAAATTTTATAAGAATTCTCTAATAATTGTGATTTTAAATACCGATTTCTATTAACATTTGCTAAAAATGATCCAAACATTGTGTCCATTTCTCCTTCAACTTTCCTTCTTAATTAGTACACATCCTCCTAGTATTAATTTAATATCATTAATCCCAATTACTCATGAACCCAATTCGAGTGTATCATTTCCTTCATTGATTTGAATTTTACTGGGTAAACTCCCCATCCTGATTTTCTACTAGAATCTTTTTTAAAAAATCCATCCTTTTCTTATTAATCAATCACAAAAGTCTATTTAGAATAAATAAATATACTTTTTAAAATGCCCATCTTTTACTTACCAGTGGAGCATATATTACTTTAAATTCATCATTATGTACATATATTATAAATTTTGATTAAGGATCCTCACTTTCCAAATATAACCCATTTAAGTAAAATCTTGTATCCTTTTAAATCTTAAAAGATTTTATATCTGTTGATAAAGTACATTAGTCATCATCTTCTTCACTCTGCTATTTTTACAATCTTTGTCTACATTATATTTTATAAACAGCAATTGACTTACTTTTATTTGTTATACACTATTAAAGGCAATCTAAAACTTAATCAATTGTTTGTTTATTATTATTTTCATTTTATTGTGCTTAATTAGATAATATTTTATTTTTTAGAATTAACGTGTCATAGTTTTCAATAGCGTATTTCATAAATTTTTCAATAACATCAGGTTCAGCATAATGAAATAATGTAAATTCTAATAAGTCTTAGATAGTCTAATAGCAATTTTAACTTAATTCTTAAAATAATGCCAATATAGTATATTTATTTAATAATATTTGGGGGATATTCTATATTATTTAAAAAATATTACTCTTTCTCGAAATTTAGTTATAAATGGTTCTATGTAACCTCTGCATTCCTCTAAAATTAAACAGATCTAATCGCTAACTTCAAATGATAAGTTGGATAATAATTGATTTGATTATTCAAGTAGTTAAGAATATAAATTTCCTGATACTATGTTCATACTGAGCGCTATGTATTTCTTAATCAATTCAACGATTTTAGGTTAAAAAAGTTATAGATTAATTTCCCAAATAGTAATTTATAATTCTTCAGCATAGTCAATGAAATGATTTTCCAAGAAATCAACTATTGGCTTTGAAATGTGACATAATGCAAAAACCAATAAATTAAGATCTTCAATTATTTTTTATTAAATTCTTTTTTCTAATTATTATTGTACTTAAAGTTGCTAGCATTCATTTTCAACATATTGATTAATTTTTTTGATTAGATTTTTTTATATAGGCACCCTTTCTTTTTTAATACTTTAAGTAAATTCTGAAATAGTGAACTGAAAGGCTCCATTAGTGATATCAAATATGTGCTTTTGTAGAGGCTTGGGTGGAGCTAAAGATTTTCTTTTGGTTGGAGAGTCTGCATAAATACTTTAGTCTTCAAATTTCAATAAATCGCTTAACCTAAAAGAAGGCTTCAAGATTTCATCTTATAACATAATAAATCACTTATTTAATTATTTCAAAATCCATTATTCCCATTCGTTTTCATCGATTCCCTCTTCTTCAGCATCTTCAAAAAGAATGGAAACCAATACTTGTCTACCTGGATGATAAAGCGGTAAGCCTTCCTTAACTTTTAAAGCTAAATCAAAGAAACGTCTTCTAATTTAGCTTCTTAACTTTTGTGAATTTGACAAGGCTATCTTGGCTTATTAGATTTCAAGATTATTTTCTGAGTTGTTGCTATCAGTTAAATCAGGTAAAGATTCTTAAAAGTCATACATAGATTATCTTCCGTCTTGATCAACAGCAAATACTCCTAATCCATTTCGATTCATTTTTTCTTATTACAAAATTGAAAAATAGTTTAAAGTAGCTTTATGATGGGAAAAACGCTCTAAAAATTCTTCCACTAAATTAAAGAAGGTATTCAATTCCTTTTATATTATAATTAGTTAATACTTTCTCTTTTTCTACAGTAGGAATATTATTTTCAATTTCAAGCTTACTCTAATCTATTTAATATTATGCTATAATATCTTCATATTCAATTTAGATTTCTTGAACATCTGTTTTGATTTTACTCTTTACTTATTTTGCATTCTCATTTTAGAGCATTACTTAGTATTTTTTAAGTAAACCTAATACTTTATTTTTTAACTGTTGCATTTCTTAAATTAAATCAAACTTGGATTCTTCTTCTTACGCTATTATTTATGTAGGATTAAGTTATTAAAACATATCACTTAAGTCTTATTCTTATCCTTATGGACTTCCAATAATTTTACTGCCACCTACTCTTGATGATTAAAGAGAAGAAGGTTTAGATGAACTACCTTTAGAATGGAAATGAGGATTATTGAAAACTTTCATTATCTATAAAAAAAACGAAAATAATAAAATTGAGTTTTGAAATTGATTTTATAAATTATTTTTTATTATTAAAATAGTAATAATGGGAGAATGCACTTCCAAAGTTGAAACAGATACTACTATAAATACTTTTGATTTCAATCGTTATTCTACTTATTAGAAACTAGAAATAAGAGCTAATGAAATTGCTAAGAGTAAGTATTAAAATAATTGTAGCTGAGCAAATTGATACCACTTATTCCTCATTAATTCAAAGGATTATTGCAGCCAAATAGGATCATATCTTAAAGTTACTTAGTGTCATGAATCCTTAAGAAAAGAAAGAATTTATGGTTAAAATGGAATCAATAGATTTTGAGACAGTGGACTCAGTATTTTTATAAGCTATATTCTTTAGTTATTTTATCATTGTTGTAAACAAACTTATATGGACATATTTAAGGGATAAGTTAAATTTAGCAACAACCTTGTGGAAAAAGATCTAGATCTAATAAAAGTATATATTCTTATAAGATAGTCAGTAACGTAAAGTTGGTTTGGTATTATTATGTGGTGGCAATAGTTCTCGATTGCCTAATAAGATCCTTTAAGATATTGGTCTTCCATCTAAAAAATGTATTTTTTAAATTATGATTGAACGTTTGAAAAAAATAATCTTAATGTGTACTTTATTAAATTTAATCATAATAAGCTTAAGAAAAAATGGATTTTAGTGGATTTCCACTAGGAATATTAGTTTCCGATATAAATTTAGTTACTTTTCAATAATACTTAAAGAGTAAAAAAGATTTTGGTTTTCCTTACATACACATAATGTAATAAAAGTCATTACCAATAATCAATAAACATGGATAGGTGATGTTTGAGAATAACTAGCCTTCCTTAGCCCCAAATGGATCAGGAAGCATCTTTTTATAATTATCAACATTTTAAAAGTAAACCCTTTTTATTTTATTATAGTAAATTTCCAAATATGTAATACATCCAATTTTTAGGTTTTGATAATTTAGTAGGACTGCCTTTGGATCCAGTCATGCTTAATTTAATTCATTAAAGTTAAACAGATGTAATTTGTAAAGTAATCGAAACCAACTCAACATAAGATGATAGAATATTTTATTAGAATGGATATTTTAAAACGATGGAAACTTAAGACTCAAGTATGACTGAAAATCCAGAAAATTTAGCAAACATGTGTTTGAATGACATGTATGTATCTGTAGCTTTTCTAAATCATTTAAAAGCGAATCATGAGAAATCATTAAAATTTTCTTCCAGATATCATGTTATTAAAAGAGGACCAACGATATAATTTGAAAAACATCTTTAAGATATTATAGAAATAGCAAACTCTACAATATTGTATTAGACTGAAGATTATGCTCTTTTGGTTAATGATCCAAAAAAGGCTGTGATCTAACTCTCCAATGTTCATAAAAGATATTTATAACTTGAAGGAACTCAAGATGAAGAAATAGTTGAAATTACACCCTATATGAGTTACTGCGGAGAAGACTTAAGCAAATAAGAAAAAATCATATTCCCTTTGATTATATGATATAAAAATCATATTGTTAAGTATAGACATCTTCCAATTTTAACTTTATCTTTAATAACATCTTCTAACTCTTTTTTGATATATTATTTAATAGATTATGGTTCATCTTCATTTAAGATGTATTCTTAATGTTCAAATACATTATCTGAATAATAATTTTGAAGTTTGCCTTAAAGAATGAAATTTTATTATTATGGGGTTTTGGATCCAAAATCTTTTTAAACTTCCTTTCTAATTTAATCAACTACATCCGATGCTACTTCATTTTCATAAATAAATCTAGGCTTCAAACCTAAATATGTGACTGCTAAATTATTAGCACCTTCTCTTAAGATTTATGATTTCACTTCATTTAACCCTTATTCAGTAATTAATTCAACAACACTTCCTCCTAGACCACATATTGTATTTTTTAAGCAATTATGTTGATATACTCCAAAAACACCTTATAATATTGATTAATAATCATACTATTATTTGAAGCTACAAATGCATTCAAATTACCAATTACAATGTTTTCTTATAATTTTCCGACTAATTATTTACGCTTGTCATCTATATTAGTTTCAAAATAAGCTTAGTTCTAGCTCTACTTTAGAACAGAATCTATATTTGCACTATTTAAATCTTTTTCTTAATTAACAACTGTTTTAATAAAATTTGTCGAAAATTCTAAAAATTCACTAGTTCTGGCTACAAAGTCTGTTTCACAATTTATCTATAATAATATATATTTAATTGATACTTCAGCAAGGGCAGCGACTTTGTTATTAGTAAATGCTACAATTACCCCTTATTTGGTTTGATTACCCAATTTCTTTTCAGCTTAAGCCAATCCTCTTTCTTTCAGATATTGAATAGCCTTTTCAAAATTACCGTCTGTTGATTCTAGTGCCTTTTTACAATCATTAATGGGAGAGCCTGATGTAAAAGTATTCAAATTTACCTGATACTTCTCTCAATTGTTTTATTAGTGTTATAGATATATTTGTGTATATTTTTCTGAACATAAATAATTTATGAATTTTTAGCTAACACAATCTTAATAAGCAGTATAACAATATTCTATAGAAATCAGGAATTAAGACAGGTTTAATATATAGATAAAGTTTTAGAGAGTCTAAAATCAACACACTTCGAGATAAGCAAAGATAAAGAAATCTATAAGAATCTAGTAAAGTCACTTATGATTTTAAATAATTTGATTTCTTGATCAAATAGTTTCAAGATCAAAATATAATCGACGAGATGAGATTCGAAATTCTGAAACCAGCAATATATTTTACGGATGATGGTAATATTCTTTAAAAAATTTAGATGATAATTCTCATTATGCCGTAAAAATGTTGGTGGAAGCATATGATGTTGTCTATTAATTAAAGGAGGTAGTTTATAATGAGAACATAAAACTTGAATACAGATGTGATTCCTTATTGTTATTGGCTTAGATGATGTATAGTAATTATGAACTATGTTCGGAATTATTAAAATAAGGGATTTTAGAGTTGCTAATAGATTTAGTTAAAATTTCATTTTACCACAATAATTTAACATTTCTAAACCATTCATTATTGGGATTAGCTAATAGTATTACCCATGAATAAAAGATTCGAACTATATATATTGAAAATTAAATAGACTAATTGATGCTACAAATTTTATAGAAATTCCAGGATCAAAATATAAAAAAGTATATTGCTAGAATAATGAATGATTGGTTCAGAAGCAAGCTTGAGAATATTAATATAGAGCTCTTTCTATAGATTTTGAATTACATCTTAATCATCCCTTCAGAAGATAACTATGAATATAAAGAAAATGTGATATGGTTTATTTATGGTTTTGTAAGTCAAGTATTAGATTTAAACAAAGAGACAAGCGATTAATTCATCTCATAAATTATAGCTTTACCAAATTTAACTAATTTTCTAAGATAGAAGATTAATGATAAAGATCAACTTGGAATAGTAGCAGGCATTCGAACAATCACTAAAATTTTTAGAAAAGTTAGTGATCAAAATGGATTATACGATATTTTTTATGATGATCTTCGTCTCTTGTTTAGAAATGGATAATAATATGAAGTCAACTTAGCTAAAATAGAAATATTGAAACTCATGTAAGTCTTGCATACACATCCTAAATGTTCAATATTTGCTGAAGAATTTTGTTCTACTCAACATTATTATTTCTATAATCTAAAATGTTAAGAATATACACTCTTGGGTTTGGAAGTGTGTAATATTCAAATTTTTAATTAAAGTCAACTATTGGTTTTATTAAACTTATGTAAGAATATTTTGTTGATTGATCTGGTTGGAACTACTAAATTATAATCAGCTCTTGCAATTATATAAAAAATCGTATATCAAGATAATGGTTTCTTTTAATAATTGTAGGATTGTATAATGATAATTGAAGAATTATTAAAAAAGGATAATACTTTAATATTTTAATATGCATCTAATTTGATTGAAAATTATAATTAATTTATTAAATAATGAAACAATAACACATAATACATTTTATTTTAACATTTATCAATCTCAATTTCTTTTCTTATAAGATTTAAATCATAAAATTAAATTTGACTATTTTGTAGAAATATTAAAACTAAACGAATACTAACTTATTATATTAAATGAGGATTAAGTTGATTAGAATAATAATAATTGCTTCTTAAATGAGATTAGATCGTTCTATTAAGATTATATCAAAATAAAATTAATTATTTGATTAATTTTAAATAACATTTATTTTCTCAAAAAAATTAATTAACGATAAAATGTAATAAAATCTTGATAAATAATTTATGTGCTGTTATTTTTAAGTTAGAGGAGAATTTTCTTTCCTCAATTAATGATCAGAAATTAGAACAAATACAATCTAAAAATTCTAATGATATCAATATTGTTTCATATTAAGCAAAATGAAATGAAAAATAATAATATAACCATTTGTAGAATAAAATTATTTCTAAGTTGTTATTCAAGCTGCTCATAAAGATAATAGTTAAATTGTCTTATTAGCTGCTAAATAAGATGTTCATCAATATGTGAAGTAGATTCTAGAATTATAACTCAATTTTTATTCATAATTAAGTAATAAGGAATTAAAAAATATGAATAACTTTATATGAACTCTTTTAAAAATTACTGAAGTATGTTTAACATTTTAGAGAAACAATCCAATTAAAGAAAAAAATATTAAGGAAATATTTTTATAACTTTTAAAAGAAATAGATAGAAAATAATCATTCATAAATATTAATATGATTGTTGAGTTCAAATTTAAGTCATAAAATAAGAAAGCTGAGTTTAATTTAAATATTTATTTTAAATATTTGTTAAAAAGCTGGTATTAGAATCTCTTAATTTAATTATGGTTTAATTCTTGTTAAGTAATAGTCAGATTTGATATTGTTTTTCACTTTCTTTAGTAGGGATTCAAGTCATAAAAAATTAAATAGTTAATTAGAACGTAAATTTAAGATAGAATGAAACAATCGCATCGAAATTATCATAAATAACAAATGAACTATTCTAGGACTTGTGATGGTTTTAAGTTTTGTAAGAGTGTTTGCAAAATAAAAAAAGAAGTCCATTTTATATTTAGTAAAGTTGTATTAAAAATGTTCATTTTCTTTATCAATTATAATGAATAAGTAGTTAGGCTTTGGGATAAAGATATTTTAAAATGTGTCTTTGTTTAAGTTATGATAATAAGTTTACTTGGTTCAACTATGATAAGAAAAAGTCTTGAGTTGTTTTTTCAAAGTTTGTGTTTATGAATTGAGGAATTAGTGTAATATATATTAAATGGATGATAGCATATTACTATAATTATAGAATAATATATTATTATTTTCTGCAATCACAAATATTGAAAGGATTTTTTTATTATTTTATATGATTTGTATGCTCATAATTTATTATTGTTTAGTTTTAGATAAATGGGGATGACATATGAATATCTTTTATTTATAAGCGTAATTTATGAGGAATTAAATTGTATAAATAATTTATTAAAATTACTTTTAAGATGGATTTCACAGGATAATTTAGATTAGATGAAGACTCAATGGCAATAAATATCTTCCAAACACCAGTTAAGGGCATGGTCTAAGGTATGTTTTAATTTTTCATCAAATTTTCTTATATTATATTACATATTATGGCGGAATATTTTCGCGCTTATACAACAATTTTGTGACAAAAAAATATATTTTTAGATTCAGAGGCTAATTGCAATTCACAAGAAAACACAAATAAGAAATTATTTGTTTAGACTGAACCATTTGATAAACCTAAGATTCAATTAGATTCAATAAAATCATAGAAGAAGTGGAGTCTAAAATACATTAGTAATCGAATAATGATGGAATTATCACATTAATCTATGGCTTATAGTGATATTTGTTAAAAATTGACTGATGAGATGATTAAAGAGTTTAATGGATAATAGAATGATAGACTAAAAGAAATTAAAAATCTTAGAAGAAGAGTATATGATGCTTTGAATGTCATGATTTCTATTGGAATAGTTGTCAAAGAGAAGAAATTGATGAGAAAGAATGCAGAAACCTAAGTTAATCTAACAAAGTAGAATTTAATAATAAGAAAAGTAAATATTAAAATTAATTTTAACAGTAAAAATTAAAGGAATAATTATAAATAAAAAAAGCATCAGCAACTAATCAAATCAAATAATAGGAAAGTCTTTAGAAATTAGTAGAATTAAACAAAATAAGAGATGTAGATGAAAGTGAGAAGATAAGATTTCCATTCATTTTTGTTAAAACTTAATTAAATAATTCTGAAGAGGTATATTATTTAAATCTAATGAAAATAGGATGAATTAGTTTTGGAACAGAATAAAACCTTGGATCACTTGAAGGTCTTTAGTAAAAATTAATTGGATCTCTAGTTAGATCTTTGTGTAGTACAATAACTATTTCAAAGTGAACACATAATATTGTGATATATTTTAATTTTGTTTTAATAAATTATTTCAAAAATATTCTCTTTTATTCAACATTTTTATTGTAAATAAGCAATTTATTATTCTATTATACTTTTATAAACAAAAAAAATATTGCCCTTATTAAAATCTATATTTAAGAACGAATTTTGAAAAGTATTAGATAAATAAATTTTAGAAATATCAAAAATAAATATATAATGTTATGAGACTTTTTGATATGGATTAGAATTCAATAAAAATAATTACACACAAAGTTTTTAGATAAATTATTGAATTATCAATTACTGTTTCAATTTTAACTTCTAAATCCAATATATTCTTCAGTTATTATTTGTATTAAGAAAATTAAAAAAGTTTTAGATTGCAAATTCTTATACTAAAATCAATCAAAAAGACAAAACTATCATAAAGATTTTTCAACTTTTTTTTTAATTTTGGTTTTGAAACTTCTATTACATTAAAGGACTTATGGATTGTGTATTCATGACGATTTTTAATTAGATTTTTCATTCATTAATTAATTGATGTTTTGATAATTTTTTTTTATATTAATTACTAATTAATAAAAGAATGGTTATTTTTTTTAAATATTTAGATAAGTTTATTTTTAAATTATTCATCTGTATATGCTCCATATATTCAGTTTTCTATAACACCTAAACTCTCTTTGTGGTATAATATCATAAATAATAATTACAAAATTATGACTATAAAAAAACACAAAATTCAACATTTTTTCAATTATTTTTTAAAATTGATATACTCAAATTGTATGGCTTCAATCTAATAACATTCTTAAGGAAAAAGACCTCAAGAAGTATAACTCAATAATATTTTGAATTCATCAAAAGGCTCAGATTCATCAGATTCATCTTACGATTTTGCAGAGGATTTGAACAAAAAGACTTGTTTAAAGAGAACTCCAAAAGAGGAAAAGGAACTATTATTTAGATATAAAGGTATGGTTTTATTATAAATTAAAAAAGGGAAGCATGGGTTAAAGTATTAGAAAATATCAAATGAATAGAGATAAAAACTAATTAAATAAGTAACATCAACTGGTTGTACTATAAAAAGTGCTGCAAGAGATTTGAATATTAATTTTTCCACTGCTAAAGCAATCATGCAAATTTATAGAAAGGAAGGCAGAATGTCTAAAAAAGTTAAAAGAGTATAGGCATATGAAGAATTTAAAAAACCTGATATAGTAGTTTAAGGTATTTTGTATGGTCTAAAAAGTTTAGTTGGATTAAAATAAGAGTAATAATGCTTGTAGAGACAAAATACTGTATAAGATACAATTCATTTTGAGTAGATAAAGGAATAAAACAGAAATTAAGTTGTCTTAATATAATAATTAAATACATAGGTTAGAAATTTTAAATAAATTTTAGAATATATTTTTACAAGGGAGAGTAAATTAATTATAACAAGAGAAATAATAATTGAATTAAAATTATTCCTATTTGATGATTCAGTATAATCAACTATAACAAAGGGTATTAAATATATACTAAAATTGCAAGGTTAGACAAACTACGCCATAATATTACCATCCATTTTAAATTTGATTATAATTGAATATTTTATTGGTAAATCATAGCTGAGGACAAAAATAACTTGTCTTTTTTTGAATATTTTATACCCATTATAATTCCAATAATTATAATGATATTAATTAATAAAATAATTTCTGTAGTGTTTCTGTTTATTAAATTAATAAATAAAATGGATTTTGAAGAGGAACATGGAGGAGATGATGTTGAAGAAATTCAAGATGGAGAAGATATTTTTGGGGACGATGCAGATGTTTCTGTACATGATTCAGGAAGCAAAAAAGATGCAGTCATATTCTTGGTTGATTGCAAGAAATCCTTGTTTGATATGGATTAAGATGGATAAGGCACAGTTTTTTCTAAAATATTGTCAGCCTTTTCAAGTTTTATGAAGGCAAAAATCATATCAAGTCCAGATGATCGAATTGGTATGATATTTTACAATACTGTAATATATATATTAATTTAAATTAGAAATCAACAAATAATCAATTGAAATTTAATAACATTACAGAAATTTATAAATTAGATGGGCCATCAGCAGATATTATAAAGAATTGTTTGAAAATAGAACAAAATTTTGAGAAAGATTATTAATTAGGAAATAATGCACATTTTCATGAATGTCTATGGTTATGTAATCATGAATTCAAAGAATTGTATATTATTAATTAATATTTGATAGAGATAAGAATAAGTTTAACATGCGTATCTTTTTATTCACACCAGACGATTTGCCTTACTTTAAAGATTAGAATGCAAGAGCATCAGCATTAAAATATGCAAAACAATTGAAAGATGCTGATGTTTAAATCGAATTGTTTCCATTACCCAGTTAAAATGAATTTAAGATTGCCAGATTTTATGGTGAGATTATAACAGTTGATTTGGATGAAGTTAACAATGCAGTTCTTGATACTTCAACTAAAATTATGGATTTACATTAAAGAATTAAATAAAAAGAATTTAAGAAGAGAGCTTTAAATAGATTAATCATGGATATAGATGACATTAAGATTGGTCTAAAAATATATTGTTTAGTAAATAAAGCAAAAAAACCTTATGGAAAACCATTAGATAGAAGATATAATTAATAACTTAAGAAGAAAGCATAATTCATAGATGAAGAAACAGGTCAAGCACTTTTCCCTTAGCAAATTTCAACTCATTTAATTTTAGGAAATGAGAAAATAGCAATTCCAAAAGAATACATGGCTAAAATTAAAGGTTTTGAAAAACCTGGAATGACTTTAATAGGTTTTAAATCTTCAAGTGCTTTAAAGGATTATCATAACTACAGAGCATCGTATTTCTTATATCCTGATGATGAACATGTAAATGGATCTTCATAATTTTTTGATGCATTAATACAATAAATGATATTAAAAGAGAAAATAGGAATTGTAAGATTAGTTCCGAAGTAAGGATCATAAGTGAGATTTTGTGCTCTACTTCCTCAAGCTGAATAATATGATGAAAATCACTTTTAAACCCCACCAGGATTACATCTTATATTTTTACCATATGCTGATGATATAAGAGGATTGTCTTCAGTCAAATAGGAAGGAGCAGAAATTACAAGATAAACTTTGAATGCAGCTAAGATCTTAGTGAATGCATTAACTATATAAGATTTTGATTGTTCTAATTTTGAAGATCCATCAATTTAAAAGTAAAATATATTAATAATTTAGATTTTATACATATCTATAAGGATTAGCATTGTAAGAATAGAATATTGAAGAACCTGAAGATTTGCTTTAGCCAGATTTTAAAGGAATGGAAAAATATAGAGATATTGTTAACTTATTTATGAGTAATGTAAATTTGGAATGTTCTAATACTACATCAAGATCAAAAGGATAGGCCGGTGGAAGAGGTAGAGGTAGAGGAAGAGGAAGAGGAAAATAAGAAGAAAGTGACAGTGATGACTGTTTAAAAGGTAAAGGAAAATAAAAAGGATCTACTTAAAAACAAAAAATTGAGGAGGAAGATAGTTTGGAAGGAGAAGAAATCTATTAACCAGTTAAAAAGAGAGGAAGGGGACGTTGATTTTTAATTATAAAACTCATGTTAGAATTATTTTTATTACGAAAATTTAATAGAAATTGATCAAATCAATTTCTCTAATTCAATATATTAATCCTAAAATAATTGAAGATTTATTTAATTTTTATACTTGAGTTAAGATATGATATAATTCTGTTGATTTTAAGATTGAAGAATTTGAATGGAAAATTTGTAATATAAAATAGTTAGTATTAACTATACATTATATTGAGACAAATGGGAAATTGTAATGTTATGGATAAAAAAGAAGAATTTCAAGAAGCAAGTATTTCTAACTCTTAAATTAGTGTAATCAATAAAAAATTACGAAATTCTCGATATTCTAGGAAGAGGAGGATTTGGTAAGGTCTTAAAAGTAAGAAGAAAAAAAAATAATAAACTCTATGCTATGAAAGTGATGTCAAAAGCTAAGTAATATTTATGATAATCTAGAATCATCTAAAAAAAGAGTATCACAGCTGTGTTGAATGAAAAAAGTTTGCTATAACAATTACATCATCCATTTATTGTCAATATGCATTCAGCATTTTAAGATAGAGAGCATTTATACTTAGTGCTTGATCTACTAAGTGGAGGGGATTTGAGATATCATATCTGCAAAAATAAAAGGTTTTCAGAGGAGGAAGCATGTAAAAATAATTAAAATAACATTTAAGAATTTTTTGCTGCCTGTATAATCGTAAGTTTGGAGTATCTACATTAACAAGGTATAATACATAGAGATCTTAAACCAGAGAATTTAGTCTTTGATGAATAAGGGTACTTACGATTAACAGATATGGGAATAGCAAGAGTCTGGAGACCAGAAAATGCTTAAGATACAAGTGGAACACCAGGATATATGGCGCCAGAAGTCATGTGTAAATAAAATCATGGTGTTGCAGTTGATTTTTTTGCTTTAGGAGTTATAATGTATGAATGCATGCTTGGAAAAAGACCTTATGTTGGAAAAACTAGATAAGAAATTCGAGAATAAATCCTATCAAAATAAGTTTAAATTAAAAGATCATAATTACCTGTTGCTTGGTCAATTGAAGCTGGAGACTTTATTAACTAAGTATAGTATTTTTTAAATGCATTTTATAGCTTATACAAAGAAAACCAGAAAATAGATTAGGATCTTTCAACCCCGCTGATGTTAAAAATCATCCTTGGTTTAATTCTTTTGATTGGGATGGATTGATAAAGAAAAAATATGATCCACCTTATTATCCTAAAAAATTTAATGGTTATGAAGGATCTGCAGAAGATACTTAAGACGAAAAAAATGAAAAAAACTTTGTATTGCTCAGAAACAACACTCTTTGTGGTATTATAGATTATATTCTTAAGAATAATTTAACGAGTATTGCTATAACCCAGAAGCCTGTTTAAAAAAATGATAATTTAATTGATTCTCTCTTTTTCTTAAATATATTAAATAAATTAATAAAAATGTCATCTGCTTACGTAACTATTTTATCATCAAATGGGATTGAATTTATCGTTGCTAAAGAAATAGCTGGATTAAGTGAAGTATTTAAAAAATAAATTTCAAATGCTGATATTAGAGGAGAAACTTAGATTCTTTCAGATTTTACAGCTGATATACTTGAAATAGTCCTCTAATACCTTCACTATAAAAATAGATGGCAATTAGAATCTCCAGTAAATTTGCCTAAATTTTAAATAGCAAAAGATAAAGCTTTATCAGTTTTACAAGCTGCAATTGCATTATAAATATGAAATATTTAAAATAATTATTATATATATATCTAATAATAATGTAAAAATAACTTTCAATCTTATTCTTAAGAATTCTTAAAGTCATCATCATTTTGATTGTCTTAATCATTTTCTAAGTTGATTATTTATTGCTTCATTTTTTCATTTTCAAGTTATTTTTATTTTTTTGCTTTTAATTCTTCCTTCAATTAATTATCTAAATATTTTTCTAATTGCTCTTAAGTCATATATTCTAACTTATCTAAATTAGCCTTCTTATTTTCAGCTTAAGAGAGTTTTTTAAGATATTGATTTAACAATGTATTATATTATTTTAATTATTTCTAATTTTTCTACTTTGCTTTAACTATTTATTATTAAAGTTTTTATTCTGTTTTAATATAATCTTTAGTTTCAGCAATTATGGATACTTGTTATTTCTATCTATTTTATATTATATTCTAAATTAATTTTAATAAGTGATTCTAATTTCTTTTCAATTCTTCCCTCTCTACTTTATTGAGGTTTACGATGTTATTTTCTCCTTCTTCAATTTATTGTAAAATTTAAAGCTCACTTATCTCTTTAGCTAATGATACTTGATTGACTTGAGGTTTTTATAATTTTTATAATTTCTCAGTCAATCTTTTTTCAGTATCATCATTTTCAATTTTAAGTATTTCTTAACGTATATGTTCAATAGTTGAAGATATTTCTTTTATAATTTTCTGCCTTTATTTTTCTAAATTTTCTTATTAATTATTAATTTCTTTAGCCTTTTCAGTTGGCTTTTCTATTTCTTATTTTTCTTCATTTAACAATTATTTTGGACTTTTTGCATCATTATTTGTATGACCATTGCTTAATTTTCTAAAATATGTCACTACTTCTTTGACACTTTTGTCAAGATTTTAAAAGGAATCATCTGTTAATTCAGAATCATCCTCAACTTTTTAAACAAAAAGGTCAATGTTTTGATTGTCCTAATTATAATTTTAAATAATTACTTGAATAGCATCTAGATCTTCTTAATTTGATATTGTAATTTTATCATTATCTTCATCAAAATAATACAAAGTAAAGTTATTTTTTAATATAAACTGGAAGCTTTTTCTTATTTATTTTCTTAAGTCTTTGTATGTTTTAACATTCTCTAGTGTTTTCTCGAATTCGTTATACTTAGCTAAAATATTCATATATTATTATTATTTAATAATTAAATTAATGTATTAATATAGAAATTTACACAATTCATAAATTTTGATATCTACTTTATGGAATCGGATAGGTTAGGAATTTAATTAAATTTTTCTTTATTTCCTAAATATCAATATTTTTATCTTAAAATCCAAACTCTCTTTTTTCTCTTCTAAATTCTTCCTCTGAATGAATTTATTTTGTTGTTTTAAACTTTGATCAATAATAAATTTTACTTTTGCAGCATTACTACAATTCATAAATGCCATAGGCAGTAACATAAATGAAATAATTATCATTATTAGTGAAACAAAAAGAGTTAAATACGGATTCTCATAATAAGAATACTGTTAATATTCACTGTTATTTAAAAAAATTGAAAAAGTCGATAAAAGTGGTCCAAATATCATTATTATCTATGCTAAAACATTTAAAATAGTTTGATGTTGCCAAAATCCACATATACAATAAAATATATAAAACATCAGAACAGATATCCCAAGAGTATCAAACATTTAAAACCAGAGTTTCTTAACTAATTTAAATTCATTTATAACTATGAATTACAATCAAATAATACAAAGAACAATTCCAACGCAAAATGCCAAAAGAGTAGCACTTACAGCAGACATTAAAAATAAAACAAAATATCTCCAATTTCTAATACCAATACAATTACCAACCCAATAACAATGATGATCAAATCCATCTACACAATGATTGCATTCCCGACCTTATTATTATTTTATTAATTTACAATGAGATGCTTTTGGTGGTCGTTTTATGTTACATGTTGAACAAAATCTCTCTTTGTATATTTTAGGTATATCATCCTCATTTTTTGTAGAACTTTCAATTTAAATTAATTCATCATTACTCTCTGTTAATCTACTTTCTGGTTGTTAATTATCATTAATTTATTTTTTAATTTATACTCCAGGCTCTACGATAATTATAAGAAAAAACCTGTGATTACTGTCAAAATTAGAGTAGTTATTGGTGTGAAACCATATACTACACATATTGTATTTAAAATTATATAGCCTTTTTCAATCGCAAGAGGAAATACAATTACGATATAGATTAACATAGCAAATATAATCAATAGAAATGAAGCAATCAAATTTAATCTATTTTTCTTACTTAAATTTCAGTATTACCTTGACACCAAAAAACATTCCAAAAACCCTATTAAATGCACTAAAAGACTCCTTCATGTTTATTACTTATTCTTCTGATAATACGATATTATCCATGTATTTTAATAATTAATTTATTTTACTATGTTTTTATCGAATATTTTAATGCACAATCATAGAATTCATGCCTAAAATGCTATCTATCTTTTGACTATATATAAATAGGTTTTACTATAAAGAAATTTATACATCATTTATAAATATATATTTAATTTGATACACTTATTATTCATGCATATAAATAAATTTATAAATACAACTTTAATTTAAATATAAAGAATATCAAAGACATTGCAATATCGTTTTTGATCTTAAATCATAAATGATAAAGATTTATTTACTAATAAATTTTAACAATCTATTCACAATATTTACTTTTATACTTAGTTTTATATAATTTAATTAGTATTGCTCATAATATAAGATAAAATGTATAAAAATAATGTTATTATAAATTAAATCTATTAATTAGAGAATCCTTTTAAAGTTATAATCGTGGCATTTTTTTTGAATTTCAAATGTAATCTGTATAATTTTATTAAAAAGGCATGGATATTTGAATTATTTAATATTAAGTTTTAGTATTATTTTTATAGTAATTCAATCTATATACTAGCAGTTTATTTGAGGAATGGATTATAAAATTATTGAAGAAGCAGTAAATTAGGCTATTGCTAGTTTGGAAGACCAAGAATAAAAACAATAATAAACCGATTATGAATTTAAAAGCAAAAAATAATTAAATTCATAAAATTCAAAAGAAGAATAATAGCCTTATCGAATTAGAAAATATATAGTTAACTTAACATAGAATATTGAAATTTTTCAAGAGGCATCAAAAGTTATTCAAAAAAAAAATAGATTCATCAGAAAACTATTTTTGTTTTTAGGTTATTCAAATATATTTGTTTTTATATTATTTTACTCTTATTTTACTGTTAAACAAACTTTTCCAAGCGAAGATTTGTATGATTAATTTATTGATAATCAAAATAAAGATATTATTGAGGATATAATAGCTTTATAAAATACTAATAAATGCCCTTAAGAGGTATTCATTTGATAAATTTTAGTATGAAAATCTATTTGAATATCATTGGGCAGGTACAAACCCGGGATGTGATTGTAGTTAATAAATGAAATAAAATTCTAAGAAAAAAATTACAGACCAAGAATTTTTTTCTAGGTACTTTCATGTTGGCTCTTAATGTAATTAAACTTTAAAGCAGAATGGATGCAAAACCTTATTTGATATTGAGGAAAAGTATCTAAATTAATTAAATGATAACAATTTTTCTAAACGTAATTTGAGGATTTTAATAAATTAGCATTTCTTTTATGTGCCAAAAGAACAAAGGGTATATCATTAAGAAACAATTTTACCTATTGTAATTAATAAGAAAAAACTATATGTGGTAGTGGTACATTTACATATTGTCTTCCAAAAGAAGTTAATTGCCCAATTTCTGAAATTGGGTTTACTTATTAGAGTGATTATTTGAGTAAATAAAATAAAACTGTTGAGGGAAAGGTCATTAAAGCAACAAATTCACTATATTTTTATTAAATCAAAAATTAGTCTTAAATGCCTATTTCATAAGTTAAAATGACAGAAACTTCAAATGTTTGTAAAATAAATTCTTAAAATAATATATCTCCTGATAGATAAGATTATTTTTTAATGAAGACTCACAGATAGCATTGCTAATTTAATGACTCATAATTTAAAGTTGTTGGTAGTTTTAATGAGGATCAATTCTATTTAGCAAATAGTTTAAATTACTTGAAATTATAATAAAGCTATTTTAATATAAACAGCTCAGTCATTTGGACTTTATAAACTAAAGCTTATACACTTATTGATACTAAATGCTAATAGTTTTAGGATGAATATAATAGTTTCTTAGAAAAGGAAGATATAAATCAAATTCGTGAAATAAACTCATATATTAAGTATTATTTAATCCCATATAGCTTAATCTTATTAAGAATAATTTTAACACATTGTATATAACTTAAAACAAAATTAAAAAGTAATTTTTATTTTTTTGGACTGCTTTCTGCTGATTCTTTATTTATTACTTGCTTAAGAATTGCCAATATTATAATATATATTGGAATATTCATAACTATTATAATAATTTACGATTAAAAAATTAGGATTTAGGAACATTTTTTTAATTTTACAAGTTCATAATGTATAATAACAGAATCAGCCCGCAGTATTTATGATTTTGATTAGATTTAAGATTCTGGGGAAATAATTGCATTTTATATTATAATTGCGATACTTTAAATTTTTCTAGTTCTCATCAGTTTACTGAAATGTGTTTAAGATGGGATATAGATCGATTGTTAATGTGGACGTGGTAGTTCATAATTTTATAATGATCATGGCAAAGGATAAACAAGTTATTAAACTATAGATAAATTACCTTAAGAATTTATAAATAAATAGAATTGAATGATTCTAAATTATTTATTATATTTCTAATAATTATTTATGGATTCCTAAAAAATATTTTATCTTTATCAGTAAATAATATTGATTTTGATAAATTTTCTATAATTGATATTTTATATTAAAATTATATAAATATAAAAATCCATTTACATTTAGGAGTAGAAAAGTAAAAAATGTAAATTATTCATGCTAGATCTACAATTAAATAATTTATATTAACAGATATTCATTCAAAATTTCAATCATTTAAGTACAATTTAATAATAATAATAAATGTAAACTTTTATATATTGATTAATTATCTTTTTCGAAATGCATTATTAACTCAAAATGACATAATAATTTATTTTATATTAGTTGATTTTATTTCTTTTAATAGCTTTTCTGATTGAGCTCCATTTGTTTATTTAAATGCAATTAATATCTATAATTAAATATTTTCTAAACTTGATTAAATTATAAGATCTAGGAAATTAAATATAAATATTAACCTTGTTCTTATTCAATCATTTCCGTCAATATGTTATTTATTTCTAAAACATTATCATAAGTACAATCTTGAATTTAATCTAGTTTAGTCTATTTTCTGAATACATCGTTTATTGCAATCAAAACATTATAAATTTTAAAAGCCTTAATAATAAATAATTATTATTACATCTGATTTCTATTTAATTATTTCATTCAACCAATTTATTATTTGTAAATTACTAATTACCTCCAAATTTAAAAACTCTTTTAAATAAACTTTTAAATGAAATATTGAATGATTCCACATTTTAAAGATTGTATTGAGCATAATCTCTCCTAATTTCTAAGGTTTTACAATATTTGGTTATAATAAAAATGATAAATATCTTTTGCTTAAGACATTCAAATGAGTGATGGATTTGGAAATACATTAAAGTAAACATTCTAAAAAAGTTTAGATGACTGTTTCTGGATTTGAATTAGTAATTGATTTTAGTTGTTCTAACATTTCCATTCCATTTAACTTTTATTATAGATATTAATTAATCTTATCTGCTAAGCTATGCTATTCTATATCTAAAGGCTTAGTAATATCTTATAATTAATTATACCAATCAATAATATTCTTAGGAACTAAATCAGCAATCTTCTCAATACTGACTAATAAAAATAATTTTCTAAATATCATAATGACTAAATAATTATTAAAGCAATCTGTTTCATCAGAGTTGAATTTACCAAAATACTTATCCCAATTTAATTTGAAATTTGAATTACAAAAGTAATGAGATAAGCAATCACTTAATTATTCAATAATTAAAATATTATTCTATGGAATTTAATCAATAAATTATTCTATTGTTTCATTCCATTCTTTTATGCAATCTGAATTTCTTTAACTTAAATGAGTCAATAAACCGCTATAAAAAGCTGTTGATAATTAATCTTTACGTGGTACAACCTCAATAACCATATTCAACAAGGTGAATATTAATGTTTACCTAAATTAAGCTCTAATTTATAATAAATTTATATAGTTACTCTTATGAAGGAGACATTCTTATGCAATTTGAATACAATTAAAATTAAAAGATTATTTATTGCCTATTAGTCTTAAATAATTCAATTGTTTCATATATCCATTATCTAGTAATTTCAATTTAAACATCAGTTTTATTATTATTTTATGACCTTATTTCATCATTAAGGACTAATATTTGTTAAGGTCTCCATATTTATGTTCTTTTCACTATAGGGATCTTAAAGTTTTTCCTTAATTGTCTAACCTATGTCATTTCATCAGGAAACAATAAATATGGTCTAGGATAAGACGATTTCAAAAATTATTAAAATATTTATGTATGAGCATCTTTCTCTTAATTATTTAAGAAATTTCTTATTGATTACCAAAGATGGAACAATCTGTCTTCAATTTTTCTCTTAGTCATTAAAACTTCAACATTCTAAATGATATTTTTGAATTCTATTTAGTTTTTTTCCATTGCTTTAATCATAGCATGAGGAAGAGTAGTTAATAAGATTTATAAATAGAAAGGCGATTATTCATTTTCAGCACCTCCTTCTAAATCATATAAACATTCTACAAAACTTACTGTATTAAGTAATCCTACATTCATTAATTCACTTAGAAATCTTAGAATAGTTTATCCTAATATAGGTGTTTCCTCTTGTGCTATCTAAGGAAGATGTTCAAATAATCCTTGAATAATTTAGTCTGTCAAGGATTGTGTTGCCTATTTAAAATATTGACTTCATTTATAATTACTTATTTAGTTGATAAAAGTGCAAGTATTGTAGCATAAATTCCAGATTTAAGTGGTAACAATTTTGCACATTGAATAAATGATTATACCATGGCATCTTTTACTTCTTATTTGTTTTATTAAAAATATTCCCCCAAAATATCAACTATTGATTAAAGCTCTTTTTTAAAAGTATCCACACCATCATCACCTGCTTTACAAATCTAACATAATTCTTTGTTTCTACCAACTATCTTATTCTATTTATTTCTGGTGGCACTTGATGTGATATTGGGAGCATTATTTTATATAAATTTATATTTAATTAAAATCAATTTTTCATAATTAAATAAAACCATTCCAAATTTCTCTATCATTTACTCTTTTCATTAAGTCTTTTTCACTTAATTAATCATTAAATCCTAAAAATATTTGTCCCATATATAATTCACTATTATTTTTTATTTTCCAAATTTTTAATATTATAGGTTCATTTTAATATCCTTCATATTGCTATTCATTCATTGGAACTTTAAAACTTAATTGCTAAAATTATTCAAATGTAACAGAATCTAGCGCACATATTTTCACATATATATACCTGTTCGAATCAATAATTAATCTTATAAATAAGCTTCAACACAATATAAACACTCCGTCTTTTGATCCTTGTTTTATAACTAGTGAAATAATATCATAATTAATATACTTCCTTATTAAATACAACTAATTTAAATGTTATTGGAACTTCTGTAAATATTGGTCCACTATCTTTTATTAATTTATTTGATGGCGTTTTAGATTTGTTTTAATTTCTCATTCTACTAGCATACATCATATTTTATTCATGTTTTGCATATGATTTATCAAATTCTTTTTTTTTTATTACAGATGGCAAATGCAAGATTCTCTTCCCCAATCTTATATTTTCTAAACCTATTTCATATGATTATTATTTTTGAGCTGTAGCAATCAAAGATTTAACAGATTTTGTTTCATGGACTTTTCTAGTCTTTGCATCTGCTGTAATTATTTTTTTCGCCAGTACATTATCAGATTACTATCTGAACAATTAAGTTTGTTGTTCCATAAATTTACGAGTCCTTTCCTTCTATTAACGATAATATTTAATCTAAAAAGTTATATTTTTACTAAAATACTCATACTTTATTCATTTACTCTTGCTCACTCTAACTTACCTAAGCATTTTTAGCAGTAATATTTTGTATCTTTGAAACATGTTTGATATATTATTACTCCACCAAATGCTCTTAATAAGCATTCTTTAAAATATAAGTAGGAGATTTCATAATATTATTTTTATTATAACATACTATTATATGTTTATATTATATAATTAAAAAATACTAAAATCATTGAAAAATGTTAAGGTTATCTTTCATTGTTGAATACTTCAGAATAAAATTCATTTAAAGAATTTCTAATAAGGAAATCCACTAAAATTGATCATAAGAATTTTCAATAATATTATTTTTACTAAATTAAGAGATTTAACAATAATTTATGAATAAAACCAATAATTGTGTAATGACTAAAAAAAGGTAATTTTCTTAAAAATTAAGTTTTATTTAAAACAAAAAGTTTTCCTAATTATAGTTAATTATTCAAAGATTAATCCTTTGAAATTAAAATATTTGATTGATATTATTACTTTCATATACAATTCTTCCTAAAATATTGAATCATTATCAATACTAAATAAATATCAAAAAATAATACAACATTTTTTCTCTATTTGAAATAAATTTTATACATGTCGATTTTTTTTTCTTCTCCTTGTAAATATTTGTTAAAACTTAATTACTTATAAATCCTTAAAGATTTTTACTAAATTGTTTAAATAATCAAAAATAAACAAATCGAAATATAAGTATTTTATTTAATTAACTTCAGGTATCATAAATTCTAATGATATTTTTTTTATATTGACCACTGTCTTTTCTTCTTTTTTATTTTTTAATACTTCTACTGAATTAAATTTTATTTTTAACTTCTATGAATTATTTTAGAGAACTTTTATTAACTTTTGACCATAAGAAGGCAAGGATAATTTTCTCCATTAATCTATTCTGAAGATATTGATTAAAAAATGTTTTTAATGATTAATTAATTTTTTAGAAAATATTTTCTAAAAAAAATAGAATTATATATTATTCTACTATTTGATTGAAAATTAATCATTCTGAATTTGATTAACATAAGTGAAATAAACTTAGAAGTAAAATAAGAACTTATATATGAAATAAAATTAAATAAATTTAATAATCTTTATATAAATTATTTCTTCATTATCACGATTTAATACAAATTTATTTAGTTAATCTAGATAAATAGAAAGACAATTTATTTATTATTTTATTGCTTTAATGGAGTCAAAAATTAATCATAAAAAGCAAAAACATTAATTAAAATTTTGCTTCAAAAAAGGTATAATAAATTTAAAATTTTGCTTAATGAGTATTAAAATTAGTATATATTTTACTTGTTGCACTATTTAATTTGGAAAAAGTCTATAAATTTATTGAACTGAAGCAATTCAATTTCTATTAATAAAAAATTTTATTAAATGTCTTTAGGAATTGATTTCGAGCGATATTAATTTGATCGTCGATTGAAAGAATTATAAGATAAAATTTTGAGTTTAAACTATAGAGCTCCTTAAGAGGAAGTACCTAAGATAGTACCAGTAAGCGAACCTTAATATCTAAATAATCAATATTATCCAAAACCAATATATTACTCTCCTTAACTCTTGTATGAATTTTCAAAACATTAAAATGCTTATACACCTTATTTTTAGTACTAAATTGATAAATAATCATCAAAACAAGAAAAAGAAGAAAAAAGAAGAGTTAAAGAACTTGAAAGAAAATATGAAATTTAGAAAGTAGAAGAAAAGTTAGCAAAGAAATAAGAATTATTAATGTCAAATTTAAAGAAAGACATCTTAGATTATATAGATCCATATATATATGGTAATTATAGAAGTTATCAAAATTATGTTCCATAATAACAATATCAATAATATAATTAAATCCTAGTCCCTTAATAACTAAACTAAATTCCACTATATTTATAATAGTCTAGTCCATCTTAAATAATACCAGAAGGCAATTTGAGTAATTCTCAATCTTAAACAAAAAGTTTTTTATAAGCTGGTTACAACTCATTGAATTAATATGATTACCAGACCACAAGAATTTGAAAACAATTATTTACTCATATAAAAATAAGTATAATCATCATAAAAATAAAGTACTATCATTAGGAATTAGTCTTCTAAATTAATTCTTTTTTTTTATCTTCGTTGATTATGATGAACTATCAATACTGTTTACATATTTAGGTAAAACCAATATAGTATCGGAACTCTTCTTCTTTTTGATTTATTTGTTAATATTAATTTTTTATTTTTTACAATTTTTTGATGAAAATACTTCTTCAGTTTCTGAACTTATTTTTAAAGTAATAATAAAATCTAAAGGTATATTTTGAATTAACTTTCTTTTGTTGCTAACTAAATTTTCAAATAAAGATTAGTCATAAAGTTAATCTAAATCTCCATTAATTTCTAATAAATTCCTTTTTAATTTATATATTACATCATTACGTTAACATCTGACACATAGGCATAAACCCTAAATTAAGATATTTTAATACTTTGCATAAGGGACAGATCCAATCTTTTTCGGATAAATCATATTCTTCAAATTCATATCTTAGACATTTATAACAAAAATACTTTTAACATAGTATTTATTCATCTAAGATATCATTAAATGTAAATACTTTCAATTATGTAATTAGCAGAATACAAATCTTAATAAAATTTTTACATATTCTTTTATGATATGCCATATCTTTATTAGTTCAGTAATTCATCATTGTATTAATGTAAATTCATATTAATATGATTATATGTACATTATTTTAATTTACTTTTTTCTATCATTTATCTACAATAGTGACACATCTCCAAATCTTAGCTAGATATATTACAATCTAGCTCTTAATCTTTACCTAATATATTAATGTGTGTTTCTCTTAGTCTTTGTAAAGATTCAAATTGTGATAAACTTAATTCTAGAGGATATTCACTTAGATACTTATCAAAAGTAACAATGATTTTTTAATCTATAATAAAATTTAGGTTTGATTTCTACTTTATTAATTATGAATAGCTTTTCCAATGCTTTCAGCTACTTAATAATCTTCATACAATATAATTAAATTATATAAATTGTCTAATTCTTCTTGATGATGTTAAACTTTATTTCTAAATAGTTTTAAGCTGAACTCTCCTATTTTTTCAATACTATATTGATAACGTAATGATTTATTGATTTCCTCTACATGTATTTGCAAGCTTTAAAATTAAATAATAATAAACAATTACCTTTAGATTGTTTAAGAATTTTTTTATTATACCCAATTTAAATCATTTTCAAGTTCCATAATCACTTAACTTATTTAATCCGGCCAATCTATTTAGGATTGCAAAATTTTTAATTATTATTCTTCTTAATAATATATATCAATTTGTTTTTCTTCTGGAAGTGAATCAATTTTATTTATTAGTTTAGTGCAATGTTCTAGTTCTGTTATAAGTTTATCTTCACAAACTCTATCAATCATTTCATCAACCAATTATTTAATTGGCTCGGATGATTTTTCTCTTTGCATTAAAATTAAATGTAAACGATGCATAAGATTAGAGTCATTTAATTTTTCAGCTCTACTTTTGCTCTTCTTTTGAAATTTTAAGACCTTATTAATCAATTCATTTGCTTATTAGTTGACATTTTTCGGAACTAAAATTAGCTATAAACTATTACTTTTTTTATATTATTTTATCATATTACTTAATGAAATAGGTGTTTCTATCATAAAATATTCCTCATGAATCTATCGCCAAAATGTAGAAGTGAATTATGAATCAACATTTTTTTCCATTTTTAATATTAATTTTCGTATTAATATTCTCAACCGCATAAAATCTACATAAAAATCAGAATACTAGCATAAATTAAATTCAAAAATTCTGCATATTATAAATCTATTGAAAAGTTAGCTAGAAAAGATAGAGTTTAAATTAATCAATTATTTCATTTTTCAAAATAACTTTATTGAAACCTTTAAGATAATAAAATTTAAATTGATATATTGAACCTAAAACAAGGTACAAAATTTAAGTTTAACTTTTTAGGATTAAAATATTGTTAGACAATATATTCATAACATTTCCTTCTTAATTTTAGATTGAAATATCAAGATTTTAAATAAATAGCAATTTGAAATATTTCTGATTTTTTATGAATTTGAATATTAATGAAAATAATTGTATAATATTCTTTTATGAATATATCCATTCATAAAGAGACTATCAAATCATAGTCAGTTTTAGAAAGTAAATTATCAATCAAGCAATTTAAATTTGATTAATATGAAAACAAATTATTTTAAAACTTATAATTAGAACAAATTGAAATATTTTAATAAATATACGTTGTTGATTAATTTTAATTCTATTTAATAGAATAACTTTCTAATCATAACAAAAACAATTAAGAATAGCAAACTAATATAAAAGTAGGTAAAATCAATATAACATAATGGAATATCAACAATTAAATATACATAAGGAGATAATAGTTAAAATAACAATTCAGGTTTAGTATTTTTGTAAATAAAATAAAATATCTATTGAATTCTTGTGTAAATTTAACATTATATATGGATCCCTTGGCTTTTTGTAATATCATTTAAATAAACTTGTTCTATTAAATTTAAAGACTTTATTTTTGTTTACTATTCATAAAAATGATCTTTACCCCATTAAATGTTTCTTTTTTTATTGAAAAAATTTAAATATTAAAAATCTTGTAATACAGAAAATAATAATAAGGTAATAACTTTCAAATAACCAAAATTAACTATCTTACTTTCATAATTGTCAGATGTAAATGATATGATTGTTGTTTCACATGTCTTTCAAATAAAATTTAAGAAGTCAATTTATATAAATCATTTAACTTAATGAATTAAAAGAAAGATATATATATTAAAGAATACTAACAATATTAATTCGATTCGTAGATTCATAATGATTAATATTAACTAAAAATCAATTATATATTAACTTTTATTTCTCATTAACTTTTCTCAAATAGCTTTTGCATTACCTCCTAAACATTTTGAGGAAAGAGGAATTTGTCATCTAATATACTATTGAAAGGCTTTTAGGAGAGTTCTTATGGTAAGATATTAAAAATGTAATTCATTCTTTCCTCATTAGAAACTGTTGATAAAAAAAACTCTTTTTCAATATAATCAACATATTCTTCTAATAGATTTTTTGCTTACCTAAATATATTAGAATTTAATACAAATTTATATTAATAAATTAAAAATCTTCATCTTTTAGTTCAAAATTATGTAATCTGACAAAATCTAAAATACCATTCTTCAACTAGAGTTTTGAATAAAATGTATTATCATAATTTACAAAAATATGGGCCTTATTCATTTTATCAGGTATATTATCTTAACTTTCACTATTGTATTTTCCTTATAATTTTATTTAATAACCATTCTTGTTTAGATGCACAAAAAATAATTGAATTTACTATTATTCGTCTGTCCTTAGTTAAAAAAATGGAACAATTATATTTTCCATATTGAAATCAGCGAAATATTGCTGAAAAAATTTTAATTTTAAGATTGGTAAGTATTCTGATATTTTTGTTGATTCATTTACAAGTTCTTAGAAAGATCTTAAATTAAATTAAAGGCAATCTTCTAAATCATAAATATATAAATTTTAATATGGAAATTTTTTCCTTTCTCCATCATTCTTATAATATCGACAAGTTCTTAATGTAAATAATCTTTCTCTGGCCAACATGTTATAATATCTAAATTATAAACAATTACTTACTGCAAAGCCACAATTTAATCTTATACTAAAGTGCTTGTTTTATATTTTTGCAATTGGGCAATTGAAAAAAATTTTCCCCATCTTGAAAAATTTTCACCAATCTTAAAAGAGTGTAATTCATCAATACAAAATTAGTTTTTTCCCTAATTAAATTAAACTTTTAATTACTTTGATATTAAATAATTCAATCTTGCCGAAATCAATTTCTATTAATTTCGGTCCATAAACTCTATAAAATTCTTTAAACTCTTTAACATTGTATGGTCTTTTTAATAGAATTTTTAGTGATTAAATATCAGTTTTTGGGCATCTATATTTTATCTTGATTAATTAATTAGTCAATTCTGTGTGAGGTTATTTGTTAGTGGTTTTATCTTTTGATTTTGGTGCTTGGGAGACTGCTTTTTGTTTTAGTGTCACCTTAATTTTTCCATCTTCTCCTTGAAAGTCATAATTAATGATTTCATATTTTTCCATTGCTTTATAAGCTTTTAGATAATTAAATAAATATTATTTCGATAATAATAAATAATAATAAATGAATATTGAATTGCAAGATTTATATAGTGAGAATATTATATGACCAATATATTATTATATTATAATTATTTGTTTAAAGTATCCTCATCATTATTCTATAAGGTTTTTAAAAAAATAATTAAATTTTTTAAATTAAATAAATAGTTTAAAAGTTGAATATTTAAAGTGAATAATCCTCTCGCCAAGCTCAATCTACATTTCACTAATATATATTTTTATAAATAAATAGATTTAAAATTCTTATGAATTAAACAATTTGGGAATAATTTTACACAAATAATGTTCATAAAAATTAATTATTTAATTTTTGAAAGATCTCATAAAATAGCTAAGGAACCTACAAACTTTAAGGAATACACAACCTAAATCTTTTCCCTAATGGTGGTTTGCAGGAAAAAGAGAGTATTTAGTAATTAGACAATCTAAAATATTTAAAAAATTTATAAGAAAATTAATAATTAAATACTTTTTACTTCGCATTAAGAACTTAAAATATAAAAAAATGATGATATGCTATTGTTATTTTATGATAAAGAAAAATTCATTAACCATTAGAAGGCAAAGATTTAAAGTGCCAAAATCTACTATAAGTTGGTTTATTTTTCTACTTTTATTTATAACCTAATAAATTCATGATTTTCATTTTTGATCTATAATCATCGTGTTTAATAAATTATAATCTTTCTTCTTTTGTGTTTAAAGTATTAATACTTTTACTAATATCTTTATTTGATTCTTAGAGATTTGATTTCATAGCCCTTATATTTTACATTATTGACTCATGCATGTACTTGTCTTCATCTATTGATTGATTAGTAATGAATTTTTAATTTAAATAAGAGTTTTAACCCTAAATTATGAAACCAACTTTATCAGCATATGTTAATTGAAAACTCTAAGATCTTAGTTTATTGGAGTTTTTTCTTGGTAAAAATTAAGAGTCTTCTTTTAGTATATCTTTTTTTTCTTATTATAAAAGTTGCTATTCTCTTAAGAGATAAATTTAATTTTTCATAATTTAGATTGGATATTTAAATAGTTAACTTAAGGAGCAAATATAATTGTTATGAAAGAGTATCAATTTTAATTAAGAAAGGTCCAAAACAAATAAAGAACCTTAGATAGAACAGCAATAAATCTCTTAATAAATAATTTAATTTTACTGTGTAGCAGTAATTTTATTGAATGTCATCTTTAAAATGTTCGATACCAAATGTATCTCCTTTAATTAGTATACATATCTCAATAATTAACTTTCGTAATAGTTTTGATTCAAATTACTTCTTTTTAGTCATCTTGTTTTAATTCATAATTTACTTTGAATTCTCCATTTTTTACAAGGTACATGAATTATTATTTATCAGTGTTTTCTCTCAAAACTATTGCATTTTTTCTGTATTCTTAAACAAAGAGTTGTTGAGATATGCTTTTAACAATATCGTAATTTAATTTTTCGAAAGCAGGATGATTCTTTATTGTTTGATATTTTTCAATATTCTCTTTATTTAAACTCATTACTAAAAATAATAATTTTTCATTAATTTAAAACTAAAATTCAAGTCTGTAATTGAAAATATTGTAATTTATATTAGATTATCTTTATGAGGTAAAAATGAAAATCAAATTGTTTTGAGAAACTTTCAAAATTTCTTCTGATTTTCATGTTTTTGGAATTTATTAATAGGATTGTTAATACCAATAATCCATAGTTTATATCTTATGTTATAGATTATATTGTAATATCAGTGATTGCACATATATTAATAATTCAAACTTAAAAGTAAGGATGATACAATGCTTCTTTAGCAGTGATTCTTCTTTTAGGATTAATTTGAAGCATTTTCAATAAAAGGTCTATTGCAAACTCATTATTTGGAATATGGGAAAATTTATTTAACCAAAATTTCATATCTTTGGATTCATACCCTTTAAATCTTTTTTGTATTTCTTAATTATAAGACTAATATTGAAATAAATATATCATCTCAATATCTCTTAGACTTCCTAAAGTTTAGAAAATACAATATAGTTAATCTCCTTCATTTTTTCCTTCAAATAACACTTTTAAATCCATCATCTCTGAAAAAATACATCCGGCGGCTAAAATTAATAATAATATTTATATACCCCAAATATCTATTTCAGCACCATAATTTGTATGGGATAATATTAGTTCTGGAGCTCTGTAGTATTATGATACAACATAGGATGTATTCATTCCACGTTAATCAATCACTTTAGCACTTCCAAAGTCACATAAAACTAAATTACCATCTTTATCAACTAGAATATTTTCACTTAAAAATTAATTATTAAAATTACGGTTTTAGATCCCTATGAACCACATCTTTAGCAGATAAACTACATAATCCTACTATGATTTATCTCATTAAACTTTTAATTTAGTTTGGTTATAAGAACTATCTGTTTCTTATTGCTTGAGCCAATATATTTTCTAAAGAGAAATCCTTATATTCAAAAATTATATTTTGAACATTGATACCTTCATCAGTTTATGATAAATAAATATCCTGAATAAATTAGTAATTATACTTCTATTTAGATTATATTTGGGGAACCTTTAAGTAATAGTAATATTTCATATTCTCTACTTAATTGTTTTGAAATTTTTTGGATTCTTTTAATTGCAACTTTCTTTTCATTGGTTCTATCATATGCTTCGAACACATATCCGAAAGTTCCATGTCCTATTATTCGTTAGAACTGATAATTAGGCAAGAAAGAATATTAAATATTCATTAATTATAATACTTCAAAATTATGAAGCTGACTTCATTTTAAATATTATTGACTACTCATACTAGAGTTTAATTTTTTTTAGCTCAATCATTTCTAAAATGGTTAAATTTTTAATTCAGTTCCTATTAAACATAATCTTTTGATTCCAAATTGTTTCGAATTCAAATAATTCATTAAAATATTCGTTTACTTAGTTTTGTATTAATAAACTCCTACTTTGAATTACAATAGCTAAAACATTTTAAAATTTTTAACCTAGACTTAAATCATATATAACTAATATTAATAAAATAAGTAGAAATACTTTTTCTCTTATTTTATTTAATAGATTGCAAAAACATTCTCTTAATCTTCTTCAAATTCTTAAATATTTTATAAACTTCAAATAATAAAATTATTATAATCCACATAGATAATTTCGCTATTCTTTTATGACAATTTCACTTGTTATACATTACTTTTTTTTTTTTTATGTGGTTTTAGGAAAAAATTATCCTAGAATTTATTTATTAATAAATTCTATTTTTAGATAAGATTTCTTTATAAGAATAACATTTGACAATAAATTGTTTCTTTCATTCTTCTTCTTAGTTTACAATTTATGGAGAACTTAAAGATGTATCTTCTACTTATTATAATTTTTTTATCAATTTTCTATTTAAGTTTTACAACAGTTTCAACATTATACCTTTGATAGAGTTAATATCTAAGAAATAATATTTTCTATTCATTTGAAAAATTGCAATTATTGTATAAATTTCTAAGTTTATAATCGTATAATTGTTAAATCAAGAAATGCAAAATTGTTTTGTAATTACATAATAATTAATATGGGAAATATTCTAAAAAATTAAGAAGAAATATCAAAGAATTTGGATTAAAGTAATTGACTTTTTATTATGAATTTAAGTTATTCAGAGTCAAGTTTAAGACACTCCGAATATTTTGATAAAATAATCCAAATCAGGAAATGTTGATATCATAAAGCTGAATTTGCAAATAGTCAATGCAGAAATAATTTATGACTCTATTGATAAAATCCAACTGGATCTGACTTTTAGTAGTTATGTCAATTTCTAAATCATATTTTATACATTTATTACTGAAACAAAAAGGGCTAAGTAACAGAGGTTCAAAATTTTAAATTATAAATTTTTAGATATGAAAAATGCATGCCGCAGAGTGTTACTCAATCATTTAAATGTCCATCAGGATTGAATTATCAATTCCCTTCAAATTATATAGAGTTCATGATTATTGACCTTCTTAAATTTAAAAAAATTGCAGTCAATCCAGATGCTTAATATCACACATTAATAATAGAAATGGTAAGTTTATATATATGAATATACAGAGAGGTCTAAATACAAAAAGTTTCCAGATAATTTACTTTTATAGAATTGATTGTAATGAATAAACATATCAATGCGAATTGATTAATACAAAATAAATTGTAATACATAAAAATCGGTTTTATGAAATACATGAATTATATGGTGTCAAGAATACTCCTTTCCATCCTGAGTGGAATCCAAATACTATAGAAGACAAAGAATGTGTAATATGTTTTTGTAATATTATAAATACTGTACTCCTACCATGTAAACATATGTGTACATGTTCAACATGTGCTGATCATATCTTGATGAATTAAAAAGTTAAGTAATGTCCCTTGTGTAGAATTGATATTGATAATTATTTAACTTTAGAAATAAAGGATAAACAAAAATAAGACTTTTAATTAAGATAATTTTAAGAAGAATAGTAAAAATATTTAGAATCTATTAAAGAATAGAAAGAACAACAAGCTATTAAGAAAAGTTCAATTATGGAATTATTAAAATCTAAACTTCAAGAAGAATAGTAGAAATAAAATTAAATGAAAATGATGAAAATGAAATATTTCAATGATTTAGATGATTTTAATAAAGATAATAATCAATAAGATGAGGACATCTATGGAAATCAAAGTTTTTGCTCATAGGATGAAAATTAAAGTGATCCATATAATAATCAATTCAACATTTCCATAAAAAATAAAAATGAATAAAAAGATGAAGATGAAATTAATTATAGATCGTCTCATCAATTTGATGAAGATAAAGTGAAAAGTACAACTCATCAAAGAAGTCCTTACGAAAGAGAATTCTTAAGTAGCTATAAATAATAATAGGAAATAAAAGATTCCAAGTAGAATCCTAATAAATAGAGTATAACTATTGAAGATGAAATATTATATAATTAAACTCATCCTTAGTAATATAGTTAGGTAGCATCAGAAATTTAAAATAGGGATAATTAATCAAATCAAATCTCTGATTAACATTTTAGGAATTTAGATGAATCTTCTAGATAGTAACTCATATCGAATGTGTTAGAAAATGAGATTTAGTTATAAATAAATGAGGAGTAAGCCAATCAGATTAAAGATATAAGATTGGAAATTCAATAGAATTAAACTTAAGAGAATTAAAATGAAGAAATTTCAAATAATTAATTGATTGATTTTTCAGATGATAATTTGTAAATGAATGAAGAAATTAAGCAAGAAAATAATAATATAAAAAATAGTCGTGAAATGGTATTGTAGTAGTAGTAACCATAGTAATTTCAATAGTATAAACACTAATAAAAGTCTACAAACTCTAAATAATCTTACTAATATGAAAATGGTTTTGTAGAAGAGGATTTCTAAAATGACTTTAATCAATTCAAATAAGAAAATCTAAATATTCCTTAGTTTCATGATGCTTAATTTAACACAAACTAATCTCAAATTTTCAATATGTCTCATTAAGGATAGGATATTAATGACTATGAATCCATTAATTAGGTAGATGATATATAAAGCAAGGATCAAATATCAAATTATTGTGATCTATAAGAATTTTCTCAAAGAGCATATCAGGATAAAGATATTAAAAATTCTGCATCGTTATTTAATTTACAAGGTCAAGAAGATGAAAAGTAGGATCCATCTCATTCAAAGGAATAAAAGAGTGATTAAGTTTCATTGATAGATTTTGATTGATAATGATAATTTTATGATTTTAATGAAAAACTCATATTTCAACAGGATCTTATTGTTATGGTTCCTCATCATCATCATAAATTTCAAGGAAACCTTCTTATCTTTAAGGAACAGTCTTCTTTCCTTATTATGGGAAGCAGAAACATTAAGTAGTTGGCAATACAAATTACTTATCTTACATCAATTACTTTCTTTTCTCTAATTCTTCAACTACATTATCAATATTAGTTAATGAAACATTTTCATATTAATCACCAGCTAAACAAATAGGACTAAAAACAATAACAAGATTTTATACTCTTTCATTGGTGTGCAATCTTCAACTGGTTTAGGAGTTGGCTAATAAGTAATGTCACAAGCGAAAAGATTTAATCCTTAAATAAATCCTTAGAAAGCATCAGTTAATTGATCTTTTCCATAGTAAAGAATAAGAGAAGGAGCAACATAATGATTGACATTTTTGAATGATAAAGCTCCTTTTCCTTATGAATGTTCAACAATAACATCAGCTTATCTACTCTTTCTAGAGTAAGCAAAATAGATATGGAACCAATCTTTTACAAAAGTCTTTCCTTCAACAATCTATCTAACTTCTGGATTACCAGATCTAATATTACATTTATATATATTACCCTAATTAATCAGTGTATGTATAAGTGTAGAAATTAAGAGTTTAATCTCTAGTATCGAAATAACAACTAAGTGTATCAAAATTGAGTGCATCTTCACCAGCAAGGGTTGATGTTAATCTGAATAATAATTAATCTTTTCCAGAAGTCTTACCATTCCATTTAAACCATCCTTATACTGAGTATTATTCTGTGGTTCCAAATCTGTCACCTGAATTAACTGGATTACCGTTGAATTGTGAAGCTTTAGCTGACACTGCTCTAATCAATCCTTTACTTGAACAATCCTTTTAAGGTTAAGGATTGCAACTTAAGCAGAATGGATTGTATTCTTCTAATGTATCAAAGAATGATCCTGATCCTAATCTTAATACTGGTCTATGGAATTAACCATTAAATGAATAATATCTATTTTAGGGATCCTTTCCACCTACTTAGAATAATAATTATTCCATTCTTGGATGAGTTACTTTGGCCTCTAAGGTAATTGGAGCCTAGTTTTCAATTTAATAGAATGCTATTGCCTTATATCTAGTATAACTGAAATAAGTGTATATCCAAACACCTTCAATATCTCCAAATGGTTAAGCTAATTCTACTAATTTTTTAGCTTTATTATTAGCAGTTATATAAAAGAAACCAACTTTTCCTTAGAATATTGTTAATAATCCATCTCTAATGTCTTTTGGTGTTTCTTTCTTATTTGTTAGACGAGCGATCAATGACCAATCTGGTCTACCATTTTCATATTATCCTCCTGCTAAACCTGTGTATCTAAACCAAAATCCATAACCATATTAAGTTGTGTCTTTCAAATCGTCTTTGTGTAATTCAACATGAACTACTGGACCCTTATCATATTTAGCATTAATAATTCTGTTTGGTCCTTCAACACATCTCTTTTTAGGAGGAGGTGGGGTTGGTACTGGTCTTAAAGCTGGTTTAACATTGGTTAAGTAAGATCCTTTGCAGAAGAATACTTCAAGATAAGCCATGAACCCACTATAAACTGGGAATTGTCTTTCTCTTCCAAAATAGAAGTAATGCTTTGGTGATACAAAGTGATTAACATTTACAAAACTCAAAGATTTAGCATGAACATGTTTGAATAATACTTAAGCATATGCCTTTCTTTAATCTCTACTGTAACCGAAATATACAAAATGCCAATGTAAGTGTTAATCTTAATGTTAAACGTATTAGTGTGCATTAGGATTACCAGATCCTTTCATATTTGCATATGAATATGTGGAAAAGTGAATTTATCCTCCTTTTGGTTTACCTAACCAAGCAGCCAATACTCTTTCTCCTAGTAAAATTTATTATTTTCTTAAAGGTGTGTTCGACAATCTAAACATTGTGTGCCAATTTTCTTATAAATCTGTTTCTTCCCATTTAAACCATCCTTAAACAGCATATTCATCTGGTAATAATAAATCAATAAATTCTTATGTGGGTGGTGCATTATTATCTTCAATATCGACATATTTTGAATCTCTGACAAACTAATATGGAACTAACTTTTAAGGAGCAACATATGGTTGAGGATTACATGAAATAGCATATTACAAGAATTCTTATTCATTGATCAAATATGTTCCTAAACCAATAGCTAAAACTGGTCTACTGATTTATCCATTAAATCCTGGGAAATCGAAATATTGACCTCCCAAAACAAATCTTAAATATTATGGAGTTCCTTAAGCTGCTGGTAATGTAACTTATTTAACTAATTAACTATTTGATTGTTTATAGAATCCAATAGCTTATTATTGATATGCTGAGTAACTATAATAAACGTATGTCCAAACTGCTTCAATATCTCCAAACACAATAGCAGCTGTTGCTTCTTTTCTCTCAGGCTTATCATGTTAAGCGCTGAATATATATTATTCTTAAGTTTAGAATATTGTTAATAATCTATCTCCAATCTTGTCGTCTCCATCTTATTAATTCTTTGTCAATTTAGCAACAAAATAAGATTAGTCTGTCAAACCAGTTTATAGTTATTCTGGGTACAAAGTTAAAAATCTCATCCAAAAACCAAAACCATATTCATTAACATCTTTTAATTTCTTTACTTCTGTTGAAACAGTAGGTTAGTCAGCAGAGATTGAGCTTGTCAATACTATATCAGATCCAACAACACATTTTGGTTATCTTTATTATGGGAAAGGAATATCACAACCAACTTCCTCAGGTACTGGATGATCATTTTATCTGTAATTTCCTGGTACTACTCTTTATTTTGAAACTTTTCTTTATTAATATCTATCACCACATTTATCTTTTATGGCAATAACTCGTTCTCTCTATTCTTTAATTCTTTATTAGGGTTATGGTTAAGGTTGAGGTTATTATTGTCTTGGTTGTGGTTATGTTGTTTATTAATATTGATTTTAGACTCTTGAAATCTATTTTAATAGATATTCAATTAATCCATACAACATTGCTAATTATGATCTCTTCTACTCGAATGATCCTTAAATGATATTAAATCATAATCATACTTGATTCTATAACTCTTCTAATTTGGTCAGATATTTGTCTGCTCTACTCAAATAAAAATTTTCTTTGTGGTCCATTGTATTAATTCTAGATGGTTTATAATTGCTCATCCAAAGACTCTAATTATTCATCATATGAAGAATCTTCCATCAAATCATTTGGATTGGCTATAAAAAATATTAATTTTATATACCTGATATCATTTCATTTGTAAATTCAGAAAGTTCTTAGAGTTATTGCATTTCTTAATCTAATTATCCATCTTACAACAATTCAATAATCTCTCCCCATGATTCAAAATCTTATAACATTTATACAAAATCAGTATTTTCGCAATCTAATTCATTTTGTTAATCCAGAAGTGTAGTTAGATCATAATGCAATGCCTACACAAAACAAACTAAATAGTTTTCATAGAAATTTTACCTTGCATTAGAATAACACCTAACAAAACTAGATGTTTCGTTCTCATTCTATCCGTTTTAAAAAAAATTAATAAATAATTATAAAAAGCACATTAATTATTTCATTATAAAGTTGGTTAATCAATTCTCATCTGCTTCATGTAATAATAGTTACAAATTTCATGTCCTTATAATTCTTAACATATTATGGCTCCTGATAGACTTATTTTTCACCTCTCCAATGAATGTA
>JPFM01000015.1:552400-675009 GCA_000733375.1 Paramecium sexaurelia
ATTCTCATCTGCTTCATGTAATAATAGTTACAAATTTCATGTCCTTATAATTCTTAACATATTATGGCTCCTGATAGACTTATTTTTCACCTCTCCAATGAATGTAAGGATAGTTTATTGCATAAAACTGAATAGAATAACACTTAATAAAATTTTTTAAAAATTTTCAGAGGCTAAGTAACATAAAGTATTATAATTAGTTATCTGTTTAATCAAACAACAGCCAAATAGAATTAAACAGCGATCTTCAAATTCAAATGAATTCTTCATAAGTTGACTTTTAATCAGACATTTCTACTTCCAAAATCAATGAGGAAAATTAAAACTAGACATAAAAATAAATGGATAATTAATTTATTGATTAATTTAATAATCTAAATTTAACTTATTAGAGTTAATAATTGTAAAAATAGGAATTAAATTTTGATGAAGATATAGAAATGATTTGATAATTAAATGTATATATCAAATTTCTAAATATTTAATATACAATAAATCAATCAATAATTAATCTATTTATCTACCAACCCAACTTCTCATAAAATCTTATAAATTTTAATATCCTTCAAATACCTAACTTTCCTAACGAAAAGGTAAGATTTCACGCGCTTTTCCTAAGTATCTTTGAGTTATTAAATAGTAACTATGATTAATTGTCCTTCTCTCTTATTCATAATTTATTGCAATATTTATCTATTCTAATCGTTAATTTCAGCATCCATAGATTTGAGGGTATTCTATACTCAGTTAATTTTTCTTAAATAATATATTTATATAAATCTAATGATATGGTATAAAATATCTTAAATTTAAATTATTTAATTTGAATCTCAGTAAACTTTGAGTCAAATTGATGAAAAACAAGTCTATTTAAATAATTTTTTATAACTAAACTCTAAAAATATTAATTGCAAAAGTTTCATTAGTAAAGTAAAGTAATATAAATAAAATAGTATTAAATTTTTTAATAAGAAAGATTAAAATCAAATTAATCAATCTCATTTAAAATGAAGATAAAATTCAATTATTATCATTTTAATAGTATAAGAATGATAAAATAAAATCATATTTATAAACTCTAGTTAAGTCTAAATTATTAAAAAAAGGCAAGCTCCTTAATAATATATTAGATAGGTTCGAAACTTATATATCTAAAGTTAATAATGTAATAAGAATATATCTAGAGGTAATAATTATTTTATTTTTTAAGTATTTTTTTTAAAAATGCCTTGATAGTTTGAAATATAAAATTAATAAATAAATTTTGTTTAACTTATATAAGATTCATTATTGCTTTCCTAAGAAAATATTTATTGATAATAATATTACATACTTTAATAACTGAAAGATCTTAACCTTTAATTACCACCACTAAACTTATACACTAAATCGATTATTTAATATATAGAATTGCACTTCTTATAAAATTCACTTTCTGGATTTTACATAGCTTCACTTAAATAAAAATTAGACTGGTTTTTTTGTTAAAATCAAATCTTGATCCTTTTTATCTAAATCCAACCCATATAAAGTAATCTATATAGCATTTTGTGCAAATTTCTAAATTTTTAAAATTAATAAAGTAAATGGAACTCCTTGAATTTAATTTGTGATCTGAAATAGTGTAGTAAAATTCAAATTTTTAACTTAAGCAGAAAATGAAGTAAAAATAAAGAGTTGATGATGTTGATAAAATTTGTATGTTATCTAAACTTATATATTTGAAGTAGAAAGACTAATATATCACAACTTTGTATGATTAAAAATTGGTAATTAAAATCAAAATATAACTAATAAAATTAATTTAAAATGTAAAAGTCTGAATCAGATCCTTATAAAATACCTTTATTGATGGATGTTAATAATTTTCTTGAATTAATAGCATATTTAAGTTTCACATTTTGTGCTATTCTACTAATGATGAAGGTTTATAAAAATTATGTAAATGTCAAAAACTTGTAACTAGTTAGAACAGAAGAACAAAGCGATATGCTTTTAATTTAAAAACTACTTCTTATTAATTTAACTTTGGAGATAATCTCTTACTTAATAGAAATTTTTGGATATTTGTTTTTCAGTTTGGACTCTGATGTATTCCCTATTGCATACTTCTTTTTCTCTTATTCACATATTGTTGTTTTATACATTGCATATTGGAGATCATCTTTGATCTGGTATTTATCAAATTGTTATTCAAGGATTCAACTTTTGAGCATGAAAAAAACTGATGATACAATACTTAGAAATGTATATGTCTGTTTTAAAAGATTTCCAATAATAGAAGCAATTATAATCATATTAGCTATTTTTATGTTTTTGTTTTACTTACTTTAAAAATAGACGTATAAATAATAAAATCATATTTAGAGTTGCTGGGTTACTTTTCATTTCCATAACATGTTTTATATTAATAGTTTTTATATTTGTAGGAATTTTGTTTATAATTTATGTTCTAACTCAAAAAGATATACCTAAGGACTCCAGATTAATAGTAATTATTATATATTAATAGATAAGGTATCGATATATATTTTTACTTTGAATATTTTAATATTGCTTAGGTTATTTTGGAATTTTTTAAATTTAATGCCATAATTTTAAAACATTCTAGAAAAATTTAAATATGAGGAGGACAAGGATGGTAATAAAATCGAACACCCTCATAACTGGTTTATATACGTTATTTTTTATATACCTTTGGCAAATTTTGCACCGATTCTCCTTTTAACTAGTATATACTAACCTAAAACACTAAATTTAAAAAAAAAAAACCTTGATTGATATTTCATTTTGAAAATATAATCAAATTGAAAATATTCCAAATTATAGCTTTGTTTCTCTATTTAATTATTATATTATAAATATGATTTTTTTTGTAAGTTTTACACAAGATGATTATGTTTTCATATGATTAAGATTGATATTAAATAATTTTAGTGTATTAATCCTTATTACCAATAGATGATGAACATTACTAAGAACTTTAATTGATTTAAGTGATTATTTATGTTTCCCTCTAAATTTTAGTTTCAACTTAATTATAAAACTTTTTATCCTTTTTGTAAGTCTCAAGTATTATAATGAGAATTTTAACCAAAATGGAGAAAAACAAAGATTTTTTGGTCATACTCGTTATATACTTGTAAAGTATTAATTAGATTTTGGAGAAATAGTTAAGATAATGAAAAAACTAAGAATTTATGTGATCAAGTGTATGGTAGATAGTAATAGCACAATTTTCATTTAAAAAAAAATAAATAATTATATAATTATTAGGCTCTATTATTGATCTAAGAGTATTATGAAATTTAGAATACTGCAAAATTTATGAATTTGATAATCTAAATTCATATATTGATTTGCAAAATTACATAGCTTTACTTAAGAGCTCTTTTAATTATTCATTTAGAAAAAATACTAGTATTTAAGATTAAAATATGAATAAAATTTAATAAATCACTCCAAATAGTTTGGCATAATAAAATTGAAAAATCTAATGAAATTTATAAATATTATAAAGATTATTATAATGTTAGCAATTAATGAATTGTTATATAATCCTAATTAATTGTAATAACGATGTTATAATATTTTATTAAATAAAAAAATATTATACATATTAATGGCTCAAATATTAGATTCAAATATAGAGCAAATAGGGGAAATAAATAGCAAAAATAAATTAGAATTAAAAGCTTAACTTTTAACAAAAAACATGGAATCTGATATGAGTGTTTCTCAAATTGAAGATAATGGAACTGATTATGTATTAAGATGTATTAAAGGAATGTACAGGGGAATGTTTGTTTATCTCAATTTAGTTGAAAGTGGAGAAACTATTGGAAGTGATGATAGTTGTTCATTACAAATAGAAGATTGCGGATTAGAGAGGATTCATATTAAAATAAAATATAAGTACAATGAAGAATAAAAGAAAAATGGATATCATTTAACTTGTTTGGGTCCAACTCTAATTAAAATTCGTTATGATTGTCCAGCACTTATTAAAAATAATATGGAAATAACTATAGGAAAATAAATTTACATCATTTAGACTGTTTAAGAAGGTTTTAATGAAATTTTGGAATGGCTTTCAATGTATGATTTATAAGGGTTAAAGAATTTTTTCTTTGGGAATAATATACATAATCTAAAATAGTTGAAACAAAATAAAATTGATCATTTAATAAGTTCTGTTTAATCTTATAGTGCAACTCAAGATTAATAGATTAAATTGAGGGAAGCTTATAAATAAATTGATGACATTATTCTTTAAAATTATGATGCTTTTAAAATAAATTTATTGGATAAATAATAAAATACAATTGTTTTATAATTTGGATGGACAGGTGCAACAATAAGCTCTAAGACATAAAGATATCAAAAACCACCTGACATTTTATTGAAAAAATAAGAAATAGATGATTTGGAAGAGAACCCTGATTTTGAATTGTTAATAAAATTTATTTAAGGAAAATATTGGATATGGGGTTCAAAAACGGATACTTATAACACATTTTATAAATAGAATAGAGAAGAGATTAGACTATTATAACCAGATGATGTGATTAAATTAAATAAGATAGAATTGTTAGTTTAAAGATTTAATTATGGTTATTTTTAAGACTTAGGAACCAAAAGAACATAAGAAGATAGTGTAACAATAATATAAGATTTACAAGTTAGTAGCAGAGTTCCAGTTTCATGTTATGCAATATTTGACGGTCATAATGGAAATTCTTGTGTGAATTATATGTCTTAAAATCTTATGGATAATATAAGAGAGTTTTTTAATTAGGAGTAGAAGGAGTTTGATCATTAAAATAAATTTTTAGCATTTCTGTATGAAAATATCAAAGCTGCTTTTAAAGAAACTGATAACGATTTTAAAACTGAAGTAGTTTCAGTAAATGCTTAGAATGATTCAGGGTGTGTAGCAGTAGTAGTAATGATTATAGGTGATTATATTGTAAGTATTAATTGTGGAGATTCAAGAGCAATATTATCAAGATAAGGAGAGGTGATAAACTTAACAGAAGATCATAAACCAAATGTTCCTTTAGAAAATGCTCGAATCAAAAGAAAAGGCTGTGGCGAAATAATTGGTGGAAGACTTGGAAATCTTGCTGTTTCCAGAGCTTTTGGAGATTTTAGTGAAAAAAGAAAATTCAAAAAAAATGTTCTCACTTCAAAACCAGATATAAGAGTTACCAAAATTGATTATAGAACCGATGAGTTTATACTGTTATGTAGTGATGGTATAATTGATGGCTTTGGAAATGTTTAAGAAACTTAATAAGAAGCTTTAGAATATTTATCTAGTCAAAGAGTTATTGAATTTGTTAGAAGTCTATATCAACAATAATAGATTGGATTTTAAGATCCTTAAGATGCCGCTTAATAAGTAGTACTCAGAGCATATTAATACAATGTTACAAATAGAAGATAATCGGATAATATTAGTTGTCTCATCATCAACCTTACTCGTGGAATTGTATTTTGAATTCTAAACATTAATTTTTAAATTATTATATTTATATTAAGAATTCAAGAACTCTCAAGTATATATTATATAATTATAATTCTATTTTAAAAAAATGAATTTTTATTTTAATAATGGGATAAACTATATCAAACACTATGAAAGAAAATTAAAAAGAAATGTAAAAAGAGATGTAAAGAAAACAATTAGAATTAATGCTCAAGCAGAGATAAACATAATTAGCAGTTCAGTTTGCATCAGGAAAAGAGTTCTTTCATTGGTATGCATCATTTTATGCTATCATTTTCCCTATTTGTATTATCGGAGCTATAAAAAGAAGGTAAACTTTAATAAAATTAAGAATCCATTACCTATAGTAGTCTTAATTCCTTTAGGATTTATTTTTGCATACTAATATGATATGTTTTACGGGTACATAACTACATTTATTTAGCGATAAAATGAGGAGAATTAAAATAGAAGCAGAGAGATTAATAGAAGAAAAACCTTAATTGTTTTACTTTCCAAGAAATGCTAATATTGTTTCTCAAGATGAATATGAATCTATTTTATAAATTTAAAAGAAACCTAATTGATTTAATTTCATTTAATTATAAAAATCAATGATAATAATATCTTAATTATTCATTTTTTTTATTTGAATATTCCAACTCTATTTTATGAATTTATTATTCTAATAATAGAATCATTAGGGTATTATTTTAAGACAAAAGTTGTAATAATTTAGAGTATAGTTTAAATAATTTAGAAGCTTAAGGTAGAAAAATAAAATAATTTAAATAATTATTAAACAGAAATATGGATTGGAAGGTAATTTTGATCTATTTTGTGTTTGCTTATTAGGAGAATAATGATACAGAGTTTAAAACTTTATGATATAGAGATGAAAAAAAGTTATTTTATTATTAAAAGGAATTAAAAGATTTTTTGTTAATTTTAATAAATTACAATAATATTTTGAATCTTTTACAAAGAATAAGTTATTTCTATATGTTTTAGGTATCAAGATTTTTTTAAATTTAAATTTCCATTTCGAGAATCATGTTAGATTAGTTTAAAGAATAAAGCGTTGATTTTTATAATATAAATATATAAATTTATATGAAACTCTCACTTCTTTAGCTTGAAAGATCTTATTTGGAAGCACTTCAAGAATTAGGGGAGCATTCCTTTAAAACATAAGAGACACGTGTAAGCCTTATTGAGATGCTCAATTAAACAGGCAAATACCTTATTTCTCAAAAGCTTAATGGGGAAAAGTATTTATAGAGAGCTGTAGATTTGGCCAAATTACTAAATATGGAAGAATAACTAATTGTTAAATATTAAACATTTATGTTATATGCAGAGTACCTTGAATTTACCAAGAATTATAATTAAGCATATAATTTGTTGATGTAGTTAATTCCTCTTACAAACACAAATCAAAAGAATATAATCATGATTTAAATTCAAATTCTTAATCACGTAATAGAAAATGGAAGGTTATGCAAAAGAAATGATGTTATAAATTTGAATGAATAAATGCTAAATTTAATGGAAGAGATTGGTCTTAGTTTTTATTTGTATAAGGAATTCCCAATAAAATTTCAACAAATTTTATTGTAAGCATTATCCTTTTAAGCAAAAATATACTTAAAACAAAATAAAGATAGAGAGGCTACACAACTCTTCTTTTAGTCTTATCATTTGTCTGAAGAATTGCTAGGATTTCATGATAAGAGGACATAAGAATATAAAAAATAGTACGAAAATTTGAGCGATAAAATTTCTGTTAATTTAGAGATTTAAAGTTAAGATGAAGATGAGGATGATAATAATTAACCAATTTAGGTAACTTAAAGAGAAGATAAGAAAATATTATCGTTTAGATCAAAAAATACATACATAAATAATTATATAATAAATGTAGATTCTGCTAGAGCACCAAAATTAGCAAAAAAGATTGATAAAACTAAAATAGAAAAACCCATTATAAGTTCAAGAGTTCCTCCAAAATTTAATGAATAATAGTTTCAATAACTATTTATCATAAAAAATACAATCAAAAGACCTTTGAGTTCTTAAGGAACTACAAAAATGACAAGTCCAACTAGATGTTAATCTATAATTTCAAAGAAGAATACAGACAAGCTATAAAATAGAGTTCCTTCGGTAGAATAAAGTTTAATAAAATAATTAGAGACTGCTTAACCCTAGAGTAGAATAAATGATCTTATTACAAATAGGCCAAATTATGAATAAGTAAAGAAGTATGAGATAGTAATAAATGCAACAAAATAAAAAAGTACAAAGTAGTAAGCTTCAAATTACTAAATTTAATTTATACCTCCATCTCATTCATCTAGACCATAAATAAGAGAACCATCTAAGAATAATATAATTTATAAAGTAGATAGTAAAAAGTTCCCAAGTAATCCAAGCAATTAAAAAGTCGAAAGAAGTTCTCAGAAGAAAATTACAACAAATGAAATATAACCTACAATGAGTAATATTAGATAAGGGGGTAGTGGCATAAATTTAACAAGTGAGAATGATGATGAAATAATTAGATAATAGGAAGATAATAAAAATTATTCATTTGAAGAAGAGCCTATAAAGGATATGACATAATCAGATCCAATAATTTCAAAATTTTTAGAAAAATATTCTATGAATGTATTAATTGAAGCTGTTGACAGAATTAAATCTAAAATGAAATATCATGTTTATTATTCAAGGAAAAAAAGAAATGAAGTTGAATCCAAACAAAGTGAAATATCGCCAGGTAGATTGCATCCACATACAAAACATATGACAAGATCAAGTACATATGGTTTTGAAATTATGGAGATTGTTGAAAAAAAGATATTAGAAAATGAAGCTAGTAAAATTATACATAAATTAATATCTCCTGAAAATCAATTAGATTGGTATCCCATTCATTTTTATAATAAACTTTTTACAGATCACGAAACATCCAAATGGATTTTATAAAATCCAAAATTTAGAGGTTAAATCTTTTAGAAAACTTAAGATAAAAACTAATACCAATAATTGAGTGTTGAATTAATATAGGCAATGTTATCAAATTAAAAAAAATCTGCAACTCTTTAAGTTATAGCTTCAATAGAATTATCAAATCATATTCGTAAGTTTTAAGTCAGATTCATTATTGATTCTTTAGCTTAGCATTATAAAGAAATCTCTAATTATGATGACACGTTGGACTTATTTAATCAATTAACTAATATTTATTTTATCTAAGAAAATTTATTAAATGAATGGAAAGACGAACATCGATAATATACATTATATATAGCAAATAATAATCAAGTAAATTCCGATTCTTAGATTAAAAAAATCTATGAAATTTCTAAAGGTAATAATAAAAATGAAGATACTTAAAGAATTGATTATTATTAGGATTTATTATCAAAAATATTATTTTTATTAAGGAGAAAAAATTATGTAAAAACAATAAATGGATTTAAATTTAAATCACAAACTTAGGGTCTTTAAGATTAAATCCAAAATTATAATAATGAGATATATAAACAAAAAATTTAAAGAATGAAATCCTATTTTTAATATAGAGATATACAAATTCCAAGTAAAGGAAAAAAATAGCCAAAAGAGCAACCCAAAAGATAACGAAAAAGAATTAAGGATAAACATCTTTTCATTGCTGAAGACAGCTAATAAAATTCATTTAACGATCAAGAATTACCATATAATGAAGAGAAAAGATCTACATCTAGATTAAAAAGTAATAAGCTAATTGATTCTATCAGAAATAGTGAAAAACTATTAAGATAGAGTTCTAGTGAATCTCCAAATTCTAAATTTAGATATTAATAATCTATTAAACAAAACACAAAAGTATCAATATAATAGGATTCTTATGCAGAATTAACTGATATTTTCTCACTTGAAACTCAAGACTACCTATAAAGATATTTTCCTGAATTTAAGTTAAAAGTACCATAAATAGATTATAATCCAACTTAAAGTCCGAGTATTTAAAAATACTTTATGGAATCTCATTATTATTTTAAAGAGGAATTTCTAAGTGTTAAATGGAATAAATTGTGTTATAAACCCATACATTCTGATAATTATCTGATTTAGACACAAATAGTTAAAATTGAAAATCAATTTTACTTTTTAACTTTAACAAATAAATTAAAGTTAGAATAGATTTTTTGCAAAAATAAATGGGAAGATGAATTAGATATTTAATTAAAGGAATTAATTAATTATTCTATAGGAAGAACTGGATATATAATTGATATAATTAAGTTGCAAGAAGTTTTGAGTTAAAAATTAGAAATTATTAATTGTAAAATCTAATTAAAATAAGAAGAAGCAGATGATTCATAGATAAAGAAGAACTTAAAATTATTTAGATATAACTAGAAATTATATTTCGCTCAAAAATCAATTTAATTCATTGATGATGGGTTGAAAGAAATGTCATAAGAAAGTTAAAGTGATGTTGAAGATAGCTAGGACCTTATAGAAGAATAAAAAAGAGATCCCTTGATAGATATTATATTCTTACTTGGAGTGATAAGTACTAATTCATATGTACATTATGATTATCATTTAAAAAAATGTTAACTTCTAAAACATGTAGATGGAAAACTGATGTTGATAGAACCAGATGAACCACGAAAACCAAAATTTCCTATAAGATTAATATTATCTCATGAAGATATGAATAAACATATCGCAAGAACTAATGAGAATACAATAAATGGTAAGGATATAACTTTATTTCCTCATTTTAATTCTCTTTTTTTAGTTAAACAAACTTAATTTAATTACAAATTTACAAAGGTTAAGTTGTAAATCCTTTCTGAAATTGATAAATTGCATTAAAATATTCGAAAAAATTCAGCGAAAGCTCTCCTATTTATCTATAAAAATAACGATAGAAAAAATATTGTCAGTTTAAATTCTGAATAAACAGAAAAATGGCTTCATATTTCTCAAATTGATGGAAGAATAAGAGATTATCTTTTTAGTTATAAAACAATGATGAAGAAAACTTTAACTGGAAGAAAACTATACTAAAATGAAAGTAGATAATCAATATCTAAAGATATTAAATTTTTGCTTATATAAGATAAATTGGTCAATTCTCAACAGTATTATATTCAAAGTAGAATTTAGGATATAGGATATGTATTTGTTGTTGGAACAGTGTTTTAATAATTGCTATTAATAAAAGTAATGCCGATAGGAAATAAAAGCAAAGTTCATATTTTTCTTTATCAGGTTTTTGATGAAGATGTAATTAAGACAATGAATCAATTATGTAAATATTTTATTTTAAGAACTACATTAACTTACTCAAGATTAGAATTAGTTCCTGTTACTCAAAATCAAATTCGTAAGTCCTATCTGTTAGGAAATTAATTATGTAATGATGATATCTTGATTGGATAGAAATCTTACTCAAGGGTGATTTATAAGTAGATTAAAAAAATAGAAAAAAACTATTTCATTATAACAGTAACTTTAATAATGAATTATTTTTAAATATACTTTTATAATTAAAGTAATTGTCGAAGATTTTATTTCACAATCCACAGATCAGATTTTTTGATAATGAATAAATATTTTTTAGACTCCATACTTCCAGAATAACCAAATGAAGTAATGGAATAATTTTTTAGGAATTGGAAGTTTAATGAGATTTCGAAGATTCATTCTTTAATAATAAAAGCGCCAGAAACTTTTAAAAATAGAACTTAAATGTATATTTAATAAATAAAAGATACTAAAAAACATTTTAAAAGATCTGCTACTTCAAGTTTACAGAGTATTAGTAATTTAATGAGATAATCTACATTATAAATGGATAAAATATAAGATAATTCATTTGATGATGGTCTCAATAAAGAGTGTTGGTTGTTTGATACAATATTATTACATAAGTAAAAGAGTATTTTTGAGAAAAAGATTTGGTTGGAAATTTTAAAATAGATGAGTATTAATAAAAATTAAATAAGTTTAAATACTTTTAAAACTACGTTAAATGAATTAGTTTTTTAAAATGATAGAACATATAACTTTTTATGTTATATTCCATGTTAAGAAATCTAGTAATCATTTCGATGGTAACCTGTAAGATTAAGAATTTATGAATATGATACTTGTAAGAATGTAGACATCCCTTTAAGTATAAGAGGAAAGTAAGTGTAAATTTATAAATAATGTAATTAAATATTAGAGAATTATTTAAAATATAAGATTCTACCTAGTAATTAAGAAATAATGAAAGTAAACAAAAATAATGATATTTAATAAATAAAATATCAATTGCTTTATAAAGGTGCGTTTATGAAACATAGAATGTTGTTTATAGCTGTTTATTTCAACAATGATGTGTTTCATATTTGTATCTAAAGTAGCTTAAACTAAATAATTCGAAAGATGAACATAGTCTAAGTGGAATTGAAAATCCCATACATAAGATAATTGTTGATGCTGAATCCTTACGAGGCAGGAAGAAGAATTAGTATCATTTACAGAAATAACTTCATCCATGCTTCTTTCTTGAATTTGTGATTTAATTAATTAATTTAACATGTCTGTATATAGTGGTTTTAGTACTCGAGCTCTTGAAAGTGAATACAATTAATGCATCCTTTAATTGATAACAATCCTGGCTAAAAGATGCGCTCTAGCTCTGTCCATTCAATAATTGTAGGATGATACCAAATTCGCAGGAAACTTTGGAAAATTATATGGTTAGATAAAGAAATTAGAAGAACATAAATATGCACCTCCCAAATACTCTGTCGCATTAAAGGATTTAAGTGAATAGATAGGAATTATATAATTCAAACAAACATTGATTCCTTAAATATGCAAAAGGAAATTCACTATATAAAGTGCAAATAACTAACAATTAAATTTACAAAACGTTACACCTTGCAAGAGATAAACAAAAACCAGTTATTTGAGATCCAATAGATTAAAAACAGAAGATTCTGCATACAGCAGAGCAATAGAAAAGAGTTTAAGGTATAGAGAATTAGAATTTTTATGTTAATTTGATTGACTTTTAATTAATATTAATATAAATATCATGGAAGTCAAATATCGTCCACCCTTGAATGATGTGTATAATTAAAATAATAACAACATAGAAATGAATGCAATTGGTTGGAGAAAAACTTTGTCTCTTGTCTTAAAGAAAAGAGTGTTAAAGACGACCTTCCAAAAAGAGTTTGCAAAGTGGAAAATGTATGAATTAAATTTATTTAAGATTCTTTGGTTCTTTTTGGAATGTCCTGAAAGATCCTCACCTTATGAGAATCCTGAATCACTAAGAAAGATTTATATTAAACAAAAATTGGCAGATCTCAATCCAACAGTTCCTGAACCAAGAAAAAGAAAATGAAATGTATTATCATTATAATAAATATAATAATAACAATTATTATTAACCAATCTCTATAAATCATTAATTCTTTGATTCTAAAAAAAGATAAAATTCTTTCAATTATATTTAACCATAATAATCATTATAAAATTATTTAAGTATTGCTATCCATATCTAATTAAATTATATTTAGATAACTTAATCTTCAATAAAATTTTATAGCTCTCCTTTGTAAAATTAATATGTCTCCTCTAAATCATTCATTTTTAATTAAATCATGATATACTTAAAAATCTACCTATCCAGATAATTTTATATCTATTTAAATAATTAAAATTTCTTTTTCTTTAGTCTTTATTGATGAAATATTGAATGAAATTACTATAGAATATACTATAATTTTTGATTTATATAATTCAAAGATATATTGTAAACTCTCTTTTATCTTTTTCAAGCTAAAATATCATTTAATTTAGTTCCTTAAACTTTTTATGAATTTCTCAATTAACAATCTTATTTAAAATATTTCAAAACCAAATAAATTATAAATCATATCATTTAGTCTCATAAAATCCATCATTTTGACATTTAATGATTTTTGTATATTAAAATGATCTCTTGAATTTTAGCTATCAAAGGTTTGCCAAATTTTCTCAAAAATAAGAATATCACGATTATACACACATATTATAAAAAAACAAAAATTATGATAAGGTTTATACATTTTGAATTAATTTTGTTTATAAATTACTTTCAATAAATATGATATGATAGGAATTTAAAAGTCTTAATAAGATATATGTTAAATTATGTGGCAAATGGACATCTAATTTTAATTATTTAAAAACTAGTATGCTTTAATTTACCACATATGTAATATCTATCAGAATTGATTTTATAAAACAAATTTAGTGTTAAAATGAATTTAGTACAACTATTTAAAAATTTTTAGTATCAAATTAGTTGATTCTAATTCGCATTTCTAAAAAATTAATAAAATTTATGATTAATCAAATAAATCATAATTCATCTGAATAATATAAGAACGAATTAACTTCAACAAAAAGAAACCCTTTTTAAATAAAAGGTATTCAAGATGCATCTGTTTAAGTTGAGTTTTCAAACACATAATTGATGAAAATTATAGATGAAATTGATTAAATTCATCAATAAGAAAAATAAGCATTACTCGAATAAATCAATTATTTAGAAAAAAAACTATAATAAACAAAAGCAAAACAATTGATTTAATCTATAAGCGAAGTTAAAAACATATACCTAAATTAAATTGAAATTAATAAGCCTACTAGAATGGCATTAGATTCCTTAGAATAACTTATTAATGAAAAAAAACATTATGAAGTATCAGATTTAAAATATCGACTCCATTAAGCAGAGAAAGTTTTAAAATTACCTATTGCAGAGTTTAAAACATATCCTGTTGAAAAACTTGTCAATTCTATAAAGAAGTGTCAATAATTTGAATCTGAAAATAAGAGTTTAACAAATATTTTGGAAGAATTAAATTAAGCCGATGATCATTGGAACTAAATTCAAAAGGATTTATATGACGAAAGCAACAATTTGATAAATTCATTATAAACAACTGCTCAAAATATTGTGTATGAACTCTCTTTACTTGATTGCAATAAATGAAGGCCAATTTTATTCTAAATTTTAATGATAATTTTATTCTGAATTCTATTTATTTCAATAAGTACTTTTATAGAATCATTTTATGATATTTTTTTTTAATAAAAATTTAATATGAATTTACAATTAGTGCTTCAAATTTATGTTGTTATTAGAATCTTATTATTTAATATAAATATTTTCTACATTATTTTTAGAATAAAATATTTATATATTAATTTTGACTATTATATTTTCTATTTAATATAATTTGGCCTCACTAATATTAATTTTTAATTGCAAATCTTTAACCAATAACATACAACCAATATTAAATCGTTAATATATAACTCTATTTATTTTGATATAGCTTTCTAATTCAAAATAAATTTGTAAAAGAATATAAATTAATATTATATATATTTTATTACTTTTCATTTTAACTCATTTTAAGCTTCCCAATAATATCCAGAACTTTTTTCTTCAGCTTTTTATTCTTAACCAACCCAATAATAATCTGCATTCGAATCAGGAAATTATACTTGATCAGGCTTTTACAGAAGGGGATCTTTTAAATCTACAATAACTTCTGCGTTATCATCCAAATCATCAGGTGGATGCTAGATGCCCCAAATTTCAATAATTTTGATATTGAGCTTTTTAACATATGGAAGCAAAATATATCCATTCTCATATGTTTCATCACATTAATTACTATATGAATTTTCTAAGTTTTTATCTATCCAAATTCTGAATCCTTCGTTATTCTTACCTCCAAATCCAAATCCTTTTTATGAATCCAAATAACAATAATTTTATTCTCCTTTTTTTGATTTATATATCTTATAATATGGATAAAGACTAAAAATGCAATCATCTTTAGTCCCGAAATATTATTTAGTGTCATACCATCTCAAATTTGTAATAGCTCCAAAGGTTTAGTACTTTTATTTTTATTCATAGATCTCTTAATGTTAAACCAAAACTAAGGTAGGTAATTTACTATCTATATTATATTATATTAAATATAAATTGAATTACCTTTCATAGCTTGAATCATTTAATTGAATCCACCTTAATGTGCAACACTTGAATATAATAAAGTTAATTATGAACAATTTTTTAAGACTGAATTTGTACTGAGTTATAATTAATAACATAATTCATCTGTTAAAAAATATGATGGTGTATTTATAACAGGTACAAAGTTCTAATTTATAATAAAATAATACATTTGTTTGTTTCCCCATAAATTTTGCTTAGAAATAAAATTTTATTGCTTCTCTAGTTCCAGGCATTTATTTTGCCACAAAATCTACTAAACCTACCCAAGAAAAAGAACCTGCTTCATTTTCTATTATAATTATTGAATATTTTACTATAAAGCATATCAACCAAAGTTTTTATGTATCTTTCATTGGTAGAAACTGCTTTTTTCCCTACCGAATGCATTTTTATTAAATCCTTACATAGAGATTATATTTATACTTTAATAACTCCAATTGTGTCTAAGTATGTCAGTTGTAATTATGCTAATTCTTCTTTGGTTGTTAGAAACTTTGAATCCTACAAGGAAATTAACGACATAAGTTCAAATCTCCCAAGGTTCTTAAATGTTGGAATATTAGTCTACACATCTTTTACCAATAATTCCACTTTTTATTAATTACAATATTACAAAACTCAAACAATGGCTCTTTCTTAATCAATCCTTAAGATCCTGAATATGCTTCTAAAAATTTGAATAATTTAATTCCAAAAGAAGGATTTTCGCAAAAAATATCTTCAAAGGATTTTTAGTTCAATCCTTTAACATCTCGAGTTCTTAAATATAGCTTTAATTTACTAATTGCTTAATTCACAATAATAGTTGAACTAATTATTAAGTGATTAATATTCAGCCTAATCAAAAGCCAAAGGGATTGGATCTTTTCGACTTCCATAGCAATTACCCATTTATATAATATATATAAATAAAACGATATAAATTATAAATTTTATTTTAAATCGCTTTTTCTTATTTAATCTGAATAACAAAATCGAATTAGCATGTTCATAAATCAACCTAAAAATAAAGACAGAATTAATAATTAATCCAGAAAAAATATTTTACAAATAAAGTGGCTAAATTTCTCCCCTTTTATTTGTCAATTAATTGTTAGTTTCCTTACAAAAAAAGATTGATTTATTTTGTTAACAACTCATATTTTAAATGAGAATGAATGCTATTATTAATCGTCTCTTTTTTCTTTGAATAATTTTTTGAAACTTGTTAAGAATATATATATTTTAGCTAGTATATAAAAATAAGTAAAGAAAACGAAAAAATAAAATAACTCAAGTTGAAACTACAAGAAATGTAGTCATAATAACTAGAAAATGTAAAATTTTATTCAAACAAAAAAATTAGGATTAATAAAATAAATCATTATTAAGCATAAATATCATATTTGCTATATAATTATTTTCTCTTATCTTAATAACAAAATTAAAAGCCAAACTTAAAAAATAAATATTCAATTAGGTAATCCTTATAGGATCTGTATATTTTGGACCTTTTAGGATATTTCTTAAATATATATTAAATTATAATTTATTTAATTAATAATCAGAAATTAAGTAGAAATTTAATAGAGTAGAATTGATAAAATAACATAACGATAATTAATTTATATAAAAATTAATAGCATAATATTTTATAGAAAAATTTCATTATTAATCATTCTCCCATCTTCTAGCAAATAAGATAGGATCATTAAATTGTTTTAAATTTTCATTTATCACTTCCTAAATTATTAAAAGGTCCTTTGATAATAACTATTAATTCACTATTTGTAGATAACTATACAATAATTATGAAAATCCTTTAGTAAATTACTCCAGATTATTATTAAAATATTGACTAAACTTTCGATCATGATGATTGTAAAATACAAGTCCAACTTTTTAAAAATATTATTCAAAACTATCAATCCATTTCTACAATTCTTCTTAGATTTAAGTAGGACATTGATTTATTATTGCATATGATTTAATTGCTAATAATTTTCTTAATAAAAAATAACATTTCTATTTATCTTCAGTGTTGATGGAATCAAATTTTTTTAATGCTGAATTTAAAAATATCAAGAATTTATATGTTGGTCTAATAGAAGCTGTTAAAGTATGGAGAGTTGTTTTTTATTTTTCATAATCCTTTTCTTATATTTTTCTATCTACTTCAGTAAATTTATTAATTGATAAATCAGTCTTTGCTCTTTATTTTGTATAATCGATTCTTTTTGATTGAACTTAAGTTGACTTTACTATTAAATTTTGAAAATTAGAAAGAGAACAAGTTGTTGTGGGAAACTTTCTTTATCGTAATGGAGATACAATTAAATGTCTTAGAGATTAATTAATATTTTGTGGAGAAACTCTTTAATTTCTACTTGTACTCCTTTCAGTTGTTTTAGTAACAAGTAATGGTGAGTTTGAATTAATTTAATTCTAAGATTAACAATTAGAAATCTAATTATTTTTTATTGTGTCATTCGTGCTGTTAGGATTATTATGTTAATTAGTATCACTATTTTCAGATGGTAATTTATTTGAGTTTAATTTTGTTATATAAGTTGACTAAACTGTAGGAATAGTGATTCGAATTTACTTTTTTGATTTGTCTTTAGTTTATAAAGGTGATGAGTCAAATTTAGGATCATCGTTAAATAATTAATTCGGTTAAATGTTGTTTAATTCTAATTTATGTTATTTAAAGCTATTTCGAAATGAGATAGGTTCTATTTTTTCATCAATATCTGGTAATTCATCTGGTAATGTTTTTAAAATTTTTTAAAAATTTCCAAAATTATCATTATCAAAATCATCATGTTCAATTTAATGATATCCACTTGACCTACGTAAAATCTTATATGGAATGTTTTTATGTGAATTATCACATTTCAATTTTTTTTAATGATTTAATATTGATAGAATTCCATCCATACTAAGTCGTTTTTATGGATCCAATTCCAACATTCCAACAAGAATACTTTAAACTTTTTTCATTAATCCTTTATCGTTTAGAATTTTGGCATGTAGATACTATTACTTACCATAGAGATCTCCGTCTTTTTTAAGGTTAAAAGGAATTTCTTTATATACCATTAAGTAAAGAACTACACCCAATGACCAAATATCTGATTTTTCAGAATATAAATTTGACTAAACTGTTTCAGGGGCCATATAAACTGGAGTTCCTACGCTAAATCTTTTAATAATGCTCTCAAAATCATTTTCAACAATAGCAAATCCAAAATCAGAAAGTTTGTAAATTCCATTAGATCTCAGTATATTAGCTGGTTTTATATCTCTATGAATGATTTCTAAAAATGATATATGATAAAGAGAATATACTTTGATCATGAAGTGCTTTAACACCCTTTGCTACTTAAAGAAAAATACTTAGAATTTCTGTTTAACTAAAATTAGTTTTCTCTAAAATATTAGCAAGATCGCCATCATTGCAATATTCACATATTATGTAGGTGTTATTTTTTGTTTCAAAAATCTCGTAAACTTTCATCAAATTCTCATGATCTAATTGTTTTAAAATAGTGATCTCATTTTTTAGCAGGGTTTGTGAAATTGGAGTTGTTAAGGTGGAAAAATTTATAACCTTTATTGCAACAACTTAATTGGTATAAAAATTAATGCCTCTGTAAACTTATGAGGAATAACCTTCTCCAATGACATCGTTTAAGAAGTAGGAATATTTTTAAACTCTCTTTTAAATTTTTGATTTAGCTTCAATCATTCTATTTTACTCTCGATTTTAATCTTAATAAAAATTATTTTGATGTTAAAAGATGAGACTATTATACTATTTATAATTCTCCAAAAAACAAAAGAATGAAAAAAAATACATTTCCCATTTTTTTCTTTGTTTTACCTTTTAATAAATTTTTAAAAATGTACATAAATAAAAAATAACTATAAAAAAGAACATTATTCAACTAAAGAAATATAAAACTTCTAAAAACGAAATCAGATAACTTAAGTTTCTAAAAATTCAATACAATTTATTGATTTCTATTATAATTCTTTACTATTTTGTAAAAAAAATTATAATTAGATACATTATTTAAATTTGGGGCAAATTTGAGTACATTATCGAATATACTATTGCAAATAAAAAAATAAATTATACTTTTCTTGTGTTTTTAATCGATATTTTATTTACAATAAAAAGTTAGCTAATTTTATTAAGCTTCCATTCTCATTTAAGAGTGAAAGAATATTGATAAACTAATTGGATTCTTATAGAAATAATTTAAATTTAGAAAGGTTAGAATCTTTGCTTATGGATTACTTTTTTTTTATTTATTAAATATAATATAATTCAATAATCATCTTAATCAAAAGAGAGAATTGTTGGTTTATTGGTTTTTTTTACAATTTCATCTATTTTTGATTTCTTAGCTAAAACAGGTTTTTAAGTTTATAATGGATTAGCGAACTTTTTTTTTAACTCTTCTTCCTTCTATTCTTTTTTAGCTAATTCTTCTTATTAACCAATAACCGAATTTATATTCTTCTTTTATGAATCAATATTCTTTTATTGTTTGGATCCAACATATTTAGGTTTGAATTTAGTTAAATTAAATTCAAGATTACCATCATTTCCATTTCCATCAATAATTAAAGCATTTTCAACATCATAATCATCCTCATCATCGCTTTATTTTACAATAAGTGGATCATCATCATTACTTTTGATTTTCTTTTAAATTTTATCTTCAAGTTTATAATCAAATGTATCTACATTGCTTCCACCATTCACTCTCATTCTGAATTGTTCAATAAACTTTACTTATGGTTTTTCAAATTCTAAATTTAATCTTTCATTTTTCTTTCTCATAACTTTCTTTATGTAATTAAATTATTAATTTGATATGTAAATTTAATATTGAAAAATTTCATCAAAATTATATTTATATTAACTAACATTTAGGATCAAGGAAATGAATTTTAATAAATTTTAAATACTATAAAATTTAATTTAGATTATCTATCTAATTATCTTGTTATATAAAAAAAAAATCATTTTTATATGTAATTATTTAGATCCTATAATTCCAGTATTCTTAGATCTATCAGGCTTTATATGAAACTAAATAATTCTATGGCTTGCACATAGGTTTACCAAGATTATTTGGTTATTCTTTATGTGTATGAGATCCTTAAAATAAATCAAAAATCACCATTAATAGTATTAATCTGAATATTAATGAATTTGTAAGTTAAGGTCGACTTGTTGTAAAATTGTTGAATATACTTGCTGTGGGTAACAATCCATTTGGATATGCTGATCTGTACATTGTTTCTTTGGGTGGAGGGACATATTCTTTAGGAATCAAATTATAAATGCTTTCCTGTTACATTTAATTAATAATAATTGAATTAAATTATCTGTACGTCAATAAATTATAGAATATTTGTTTATACATCTTTTTGCAATATTAATAAAGATTTCTTATAAAGGGTAAATGAGTAATAGTTTAGACTAATTATATAATATAATAGATTATAAGTATTTAGTGTATCTGACTGAATCAATCTTTTATCAAGATATTTTATAAAAATTCATAAATTTATTTGGAAAGAATATTTGAAAAAAATGAAGAAATAATTATAATTTAAATGTAAGTTTGATGTAGGAAGTGAAAGATATTAAAAATAAAATAAAGTGAAAATTGATATAACATAAAATAAGATAAAAATGTTTGGAAGGTGTGTAAATTAATTAGTTATAATAAATTATATTTATATGGGTTCATGCAATTAATGTGTATAGAGATAAGAACCGTTGTAGTAAGTAACATTATAGAACAATCCTGTTAATTTATTGGAGCACAATCATTAAATGGTGATAAGGATTTAGACAGCATATCGTGCATATATTTGTAGATAGAGATTTAAGTAAGTATGTAAGTTTGAGAAATAGACAAGAATTGGCAAAGAAAAGATCGATGAATTAAAAGAGAAGTAACTCAACAGATGATTGTTTAATTGAACATCGTACAAACTCTTATTCTCCAAGAGTTGATCCTCAAGAAGGTAGAAATGTAAAATCTATGATTAACAATCATGGGAAAAGGAAAAGCCTATCTCATTTCGGGAGAGAATATAGTGCTAAATTGTAGCCAAAAGAATCAGATTCATTAGATGATGATGGACCTGAATAAGTTGAGTAAACCCCTTTATAATAGAGTAATTCTCCTCCAATAAAATCTATACGATCCTCATAAAATTAATCTAAGAAAATACAATCATTTAGATTTCGATGCGTTTTAACTCACGAAATATTGGAACCAAGAGATAAGATCAAATTATAAACAATAAATAAAAGAATTAAATTAGATGCAATTAAGTTAATAGGAGGAAACGTTTATAATGGCGAATGGTTAGATTAGATGCCAGATGGAAAAGGAAAATATACTTTTTCTGATCAATCTTTTTATCAAGGTGAATTTAGTAAGGGTTGTTTACATGGTAGAGGAGAGTTTAAAAGTAAAGAAGGAAATACATATAGAGGTTTATGGTAGAACAATAGAATGCATGGATAAGGAGTTTATATGTATAGTAATGGATGTAAATATGAAGGTATTGTATTTAAATATTAGTAAAAGGAAATTGGGAACGAGATTTACCAAATGGAGAAGGAATGGAATGGTATGCAAATGGATCAGTCTATGTAGGTAATTTTTTGAATGGAGAAAAACATGGATCAGGGAAAATCACATTCATTACTGGTGAAATTTATGAAGGAGAATTTGAGTTTGATGATTTTAATGGAAGAGGAATTTATGTATTTTTGACAGTAGATTTATCTAGAGATGGCAAGATGGTAGAGTTTATGAAGGAAATTGGGTTGATGGAAAAATGAATGGAAAAGGTAGATTGACATGGCCAGATGGAAGATATTACGAAGGTGAGTATTCTAAAGATCAAAAAAATGGATTTGGTATATTCCAATTTGCTGACGGTCGTAAATATGTTGGGTCATGGAAATAAGGACTTTAACATGGATAAGGAGAATTTTACAAATCTCTTGAATAACAACCTACCAAAGGTATTTGGAAACAAGGACAACTCATAAAACTTCTATGATCTTAACTGCTATTAATTTTTTTCTTCTTTTAAATAAGAATCTATCATTATCTATTTTGATTTGTTAATTATTAAATAAACTTTTTATATATTTAGTTTTATTTATAGATTTAAAACATATATTTAAATTAATCATATTCTTCTTTAAATATATCTTACTTATTATTTTATTTTCTAAATTTTATTTGCGAATTTTTAAATATATATTTTTAGAATTTAAATTAACGAAATCATTGAATATTTAAATTATTATACATAAATTCTATCAATCTTAACATTATGCATATAGAAAGAACTTTTTAGAACATAAAATATTAAATATTATTATAATCATGTTAATATTTTTCCCAGATTGATTTCTTGACTGTTCCAATTATTACCTAGTTTATTAATGTAACTCTAAGATGAGACTTCCAATATCATTATACAAATTCAAGAAGAATGCAAAATAGTTATTGATTTCACTCAAATAAAGAGATAGCATTACAAAGTATTATCAAAAAAAGAAAAAGATGACGCTGTGCTAATGTTAGGACAAAATCCTATGTTCGATGATTTTTAAAGAGTAAGTTAGGCTTTTGGAACCACCATTAAAAACCTTAAACGATGGTTACAGCATGGCACTGAAAGAAAAAAGGGCTGTGGTAGGAAAAAGCTTAACCCTTATGCTGAAAAATTGTTGATTTAATGGGTTACAGAGAAAGTTCAGTTAACAGGCAAAAAGATATCAAGATAATAATTGAAATCTAAGGCTTTAGAATTATTCAAAGATGAGAATTTTTGTGCATCCAAAGGATTTCTTGATAAATTTGTCAAATCCTATCAATTAAAAAATAAAATGAATGAGTAATATATACTTAATAAGAATAGAATCCTAACAAGTATAGGAAAATTAAATAATAAGAATTTCTCCAAAAAATAAAAAAAGATTTCTAATAAAATTCAATAAGAATTATTAGCAGAAACTGTTAAAAAGGAAGAAGATATTATTAAAATTGAAAATCCTAAATTAGAACCTAATAAAAATTGTTCAGCTTTTGAAATTTCATGAATTTGTTTTATATTTTGAATGAGATCTCATTTTAATTGATTAAATAGAAGTATAAATTTCCCTTTAAATCTTTATAACATTTTTAGTTTCATCTTTTTTAGGATTTAGCCCTTTTATTTTTAATATAAGATTTTCTTTAAGACTATTATCGGATTTTATTAAATTTATGATTGACAATGCAATCCTAATAGCAATTATTAATCAAATTTATAAAGCTGTACTCTAAGTTTTTTGGATAATAAATAATTTTAAATGGTATATGATAGACCATTAATCAAATGTCATATTATATACTATTTGAACTATCCAGAATATGGCCTTCATGTATTCTAATTAAATTATAACATTTAAATATTTTTTATAAATGAATCATCTTAAATGAGTTATGAAGTTAATTAGTATATTCTTAATTTAAGAAAAAGTATAATTGATTGTCTAAAAGCTGACTTTTTGTCTTTTTGGTTGATTTTATAATTAAACCATATAATTCTGTAATGAATTCAAATATTAAACAAAGTGAAGCAAATCTTCATATAAATAGTAGGCTTTAAATTATTTTTTAAAGGAAATTTAAGATTATATTGCTTGAGTAATAAAATTTCTGCTTTATTATTAAATTATAATCAACAATAAATATTTCCAATTTTTACATTTCTTTCAATTGCTTAGTTTTATAACATTTTAAAAAGGAAATAATTTTAATGGCACGCATATTAATTCGACCTAAGTTTTGATGCAATAAATATTTTGGAGATTATCAATTCAGGTAATTATTTTATTATTATTAATATTAATATCAATCAGTAACAGTTGCAAAGGTTTTATATATTTGAACATCTGTTAAATTGCGACTATGTCTTGCCATACTTTATCTTTTAAATCTATCAGTTATTTTAACTTTTTCTGTGTCCTTTTTGATTTATTCAATTTATTATTTTAGACTAAGAATTACTTTTGGAGGAGTTGCAGGTTTAGACTAAACATGAGTTTATTGCTTAGAAATTCTTTCTGTTTAAGCTTCATATTAGCCTAAGTCTTAGGCTTTTTATTAATTAAGCTCAAAAATTAAAAGATCACTTTTTAGAAATCCAGTATAATTTACTCCTCCAAAAATAAATAGTTTTTCCTCAATAACAGCAGCAGAATGACCACATCGAGCAGTTTGAGGCTATCCTTTAATATCTAACATGCTCCAGGATAAATTACGAATCTCTAAAATGTACAAGTCATTCAGAAATCCATAAGTATTTATATCATCATTTTTGCCACCATAAATGAGAATTTATTATGTTGTTTCTACAAATGTCATTGAATGCTAACATCTACTTATAGGAGCTTTTCCTTTTGGTTGTATTTCTTCAACATAAATTGGTCTTTTCCTTACATCTATCCTTATGAGTTTGTCTAGGTAATGCCCATTCGAATCAAGGCCTCCAAATATATAAACTCCTTGATTCTCATAAGTCATATCAGCATCATGTTTATAAAGATCTATAGATTTATGTTCTAAAACACAACAAGATTTATGAAATGCAACCCCATCTTAAAATACAGTAGAGTTTAATTCTATATTTTGCCATCTTTATGTTAATATGTCATAAGCAAGGAAATCATTCAAATAATGACCTTTTAAGTCTATTCCTCCTTGAACTAAAAGATATCTCCCAATTACTTCAGCTATATGGCCCTTTCTTGGAGACACTATTCCAGCATGTTATACTATTTTCATCTCATAATTTACTAAGTTGATATGGGTGACTTCATTTGTTAACTCACAATGAATTCTATCTTCTTTATGTGGAGAATATAAAATTCCTCCAAATATGATTAGCTAGCTTTTATATATATTTGCTGTATGGAATGATCGACATGAAACTTATTGTTTTAATTTTATCGTCGTCCATTTATAAAATTCTAAGATAACTATAATCTTACATTTATCTAAAGTTGCTTAGCAGAGATCACTCATATTTCCTGCTCCTGATCCTCCATAAAGATAAAGTTTATCATTATAATTTACCATAGCACTGCTTTCTCTTGATGAAGGATTCCAACCATTATTTTAGTTGTTGTAAATATAGACATAAATTCTCTTTACCTCGTTAAAAATTCGAGATTTGGTATGTTCAATTTATTATTTAATTAATTCAGTTTCCTAACGTACTAGTTCTTAAGAACATCCCATCTATAACTATCTCTTAATTTACTATTATCGAAATTGATCCTTGTTAGACATAGAAGGATATGATTTTACTCCTTAAGTTTCAAGATGAATTTTTTTATATTCTTTGTTTATTCCGTCTAATTATAACTTCAATTGAATATCATTCTATTTCTTGATTCTATAATAAGCATCTCTATTATGCAATAATTCCATTTTCTTGGAGTTATTTTATTTTTCAATAGGACTAGCTGCAAACAAAGCTCTACTGAAATTATTCCACATAATTTTAGATTAGTAAAGAGATCTCTATAACTCATCTATGGCATCTTAATTGAGTTATTTGAATGAAATAAAGTTTGTATTTTCACCATCTGGATGCTATTGAAGTAATTCTTATCCAGCATCTTAAACAATAGATTGAAAGGATTCGAGAGGAAGAGGACTCATAATAGCCTTTTTCTTTTTGTATTTTTCTAGTATGTCGACAATATTTAGAGAATTTCTAGGAGATGACTCCAAACTACTCATATTTTAATAATTAATATCATTTTTTCTTGTCTTACTATTATTGTCCAACATTGAGATCTCTGAGTACAACAACTTGATTTGTGGCTCTATTAAATTCCCAACCTCCAAAAATTAAAATATGTGGACCAATTGAAGTAGCAGTATGTCCATATCTATTTTTGGGAGCATTTCCTTCATATTTGGCTTTTTCCCAACACATCTTCTCAGTATTCAATACGATTAAGTAATCAATATCAGGAGGAGTAGCATAATTATTTTCACTAAAATTATTCAAATTTAATACCTTCTTGCTCCAGAATTAAATGACCATCCACCAAAAACAACTATATCAGCACCACTGACATTAGCTGAATGTCCATAACGAGGAGCAGGAGGAGTTCCACTTACTCTTAGTCTGCTCCAAGCAAAATGTTCAGTATCCAGAATTCTAATATCATTTAAATAGCATCCCCTTAAATGTGATCCATGTCTCGGATTAGCTGTTTTAGGTAAAGATTTAAGAGTTTTATCTTCTTAATAATAGAAACCTCCTTAAATGATTAAGTTAGCTCCCACCTATATTGCTGTATGACCTTAACGCGGAGTTGGAGATGGACCTGTGCAAGTAGGTTAAGACCAAGCCATAACTTCTAAATCTAGCACATAAAGATCATTAAAATAATCAATTCCATTCCATCCTCCAAATATAATCATTTTTGTTGATGCATACTATTATTGTTCATAATATTATAATATACTAATGTAGCAGAATGAGCAAATCTAGCACTTGGAGAACCAGATCCTTCTGGTCCCTAATACCATGTTAATGTTAATGGATCAAGAGCATGTAAATCTCTAAATACACATTTCTCTCCTTTTCCCCCGAATATAATTATTCTTTGCCCTGCCAAGACTGCTGAATGAGCATATCTTGGTGCAGGTGGTGTACCTTAAACTTTAGCTTTAAACCATCTGTTTGCATTCACATCCATTTAATAAGTATCATTCAAATATTTATATCCCTCATCCTTATTAGCATAATAGTGTCCTCCAAATAATATAATTGAAGCTCCACTTAAAGTTGCTGAATGGCCTCCTCTAGCACATGGAGGAACTCCCTCGATTAACGGTTCAGCCCATTACCATTTTCTTTGATCGAGTGGTTAATATTTAAAACCTTATTAACATAATATATTACTTTACTAATCATCTTATTATTCTTCTGGCTGATATTCTTGAAAATCTTCCTACTGTTACATATCTTATTCATCTTCATCATAATATTCTTGTCCTTCCATGTCACCTTCTTAACCATCGCCTTCATCATATTGCTCTATATTATTCCCAGAGTATTGTGAATCTTCTCTTCCTTCAGAATACATTATTTAATTTGAATTATATTATAATTATTGTCTCACAAAAATAGTTCTTCTTCCCTTTTTATTAAGTTGCTTGTAAGATCAATTAAATTAAGAACTTTATTCACATTATCTCCCCACTCTTACAAAACATCATTTTCGTTCTTCTTTAACTAGTATTCTATTATACCTTATATTCTATCTATTTTACATTTCAATAACTAATTTTTTATTAATATAATATACCTTTTAATCCATCATTAAACAAATCTCTTCCTCTAATTCTTAGGTGCTGACACCAATTAATTCAGTTATTCTATTCAAATAAATAGTATCATAATATATCTAAAATATTCTTAGGTTATGATGAATTAACTGCCTTCTAAAATCTTTAATATATTAAGAATACTTTACCAAAACATCTTTGCTAATTATTTTCAATATTTTCATCAAATATTTCAGCAGCTTAAATGTTGTGATTTTGTGGCGATGTACTTATCAATTCTGTTCCCAAAAAAGCTTATATTAATTGATGCAAATTAGGCAAGGCTTCTAAACCATATTTATAAGTTGAAATAATAAATTATAAAGATTTTTACTAAATTTAATTGAAGTAAATACCTTCTCATCTGAGTATAAACTCAATATTGTATACATAGCATAGTTTTCTAAGATTGTATTATAATCAATTCTAAAATTGAAATCTACTTTCGTTGCTTCTAATTATCTGTTTTTATGCAATGTTTCAAGTATTTTAGAATAAGCATGAGCAGTCTCTTTATAATTATTCTCATGTCTATTGTACATAACTAAGAAAGAATAGTAAATAATCTTAAGATCTGCTATATTATCATCTTCTATATTTTTTGGTTCAATCTTTTTTGAAATAATAAACAATCTAACATAATCTTATTTCTTAATCATAATTTTCATTTGATATAAGATAAATTCTAATTTCTCTCTTTTATCCATTGAACCATAGGTTTCAACTTAGACTTCTTATAAAATTTTGGCAGCATCAGCAATTTGATTATCATCTTCTTTATATTAAGTGAGCATCAATACACATCTAGCATACTCTACTTCTAAATAGATCTTTTTTTCACAAACTTTCATTATGGCATCTATCATTTCTAATTTTTAATTTATTGGCAAGGTCTTTAGTTCAACCATAGCCATTTAAACAAGTTCAATTTGAGCCTTTTTTGGTTATCCTCTTTTCTTACTTAGTGATACTATTAATTCATTAAATTTTGAGTATTGTTTAGTATCAAAACAGAGTTTTGCAATTTATTTTGTAACCTTTAGTGTTTCAACTAAATTGTTTGCCAATCTAGCTGTCTTTTCTTTATTAAGCAAATCCTCAATTTGTTTATCGAATTCATTCTCTTCAATAATCATCTTGATTTTAAATTTAATTTAATAAAATACTAATCTGAATTATTCATGATCTATGAAGGCAAACAATCTATCTTTAGTCATCAAGATTAATACGCTTTGATTAGATTAGTCAATTCAGAAGATGATGCAACCACTAAAAAGCATGAAGAGGGGAAAACTACATTCACATTAAGATTAGCTAAATACTTATCAACATCTGGAATTGGAGATTATTTAGACACAATAAATGTTTTTTTAAGTTTTCTATTGCCAGTACTCCACTTAATAGACTGCTCCTCTTGGGAACAAGGTGGAACCTAAGATGTCGGTGAGGCTTAGGCTTATATCACAGTAAATTCAAATGAATTATAAGTTCTTAGATTCCTGAATTGATATGCTATATCTATTTTCTTGTAGATTTCGTGATCAACTTTTATCTATCTGAGAATAAATTATTCTTTACTTTCCAAACAACCTCATTAGTAGAATACGTTTCAATACTGCCCTCCTTATTAGCAAGATTAAATATCATCACAGGATATAAGTATATTTACTTACTAAGAGTTTTGCGATTTTTATAATGCTATAAATTAGATAAGGTGCTTTAACGTTAATCTATGGAAGGTAGTTAATAAAATTGATTTAGAGTATTTAGGCTAGCTTATAAACCAATAGTAACAGTGATGGCAATCATTATGATAAATTCTTCAGTGCTATATGTGGTTGAATAAGATTATTCGATAGTGGAATATATTTATTTTATGGTTGTGACTATATCAACAGTAGGGTTTGGTGATGTATATCCAACCACAATATATGGAAGATTTTCAATTATCATTGCAATTCTTATTATGTTTTTAGTACTACCAACATAAGTGGAAATGCTTACAAGCGTTTATAGTTTAAGAAGTTAATTTGCAAGAAACAAATATATATCAAAAACAGAATAAGAGCATGTTTTATTGTTGGGATCTTCTTAAGTTGAAGGATTTAAGACCTTTTTAAACGAACTTTATCATAGTGATCATGGTATGAATGACACAAACACTGTCATTTTATAGCCTTAAGCACCAAGCGAGGAAATGACTATTTAGCTAAAATTACCTGCATTAGCTTAAAGAGTTATTTATTTAGAAGGACACCCGTTATAAAACAAAGACTTAGAAAGATGTAGTTCCAAAGATTGTAATTGTGTAATAGTATTGGCGAATAAGACAAGTCGTACACCTAAAAGAGACGATTATCGTAATATTATTCATGCATTTGCTGTTAAATAATTTGCAAAAAAATAAAAATCAAGAAAAGGTGCAAGAGTATGTTTACAAGTCCTGTAACCATCAAGCAAAGATTTATATTTTAATTCTTTAGGAGGTCATGACACAGACTAAGTTATATGTGTTGATGAACTTAAACTTTATTTATTAGGAAAAACTTGTCTATGTCCAGGAATCAATACATTAATATCTTTTTTAATTCAATCATCAAAACCATCATATGATACAACAAAGTATGATAAAAATAAATGCGAATGGATAGATGATTATTTATGTGGAATGTAAAATGAAATTTATAGAGTCCCTTTAGAATCTGAATCTTTTGTAGGCTTGACTTTCAGCTAAGTAAATAACTATGATCTATTTTTTAGATATCATAAGCAATTTATAAAGAATTAAATATAATTTTATTTGCTTTAGAAGTTGAATTAGAATCTGGTACAAGTGTATTTGTAAATCCAGCTGATTATCTCTTTGAGGATTACTTACATTATGGATATGTTATTGCAACAGAAATGCCAAATATTGAAAAAATTTAATAAACTAAATTTCCTGAATATATTTAAAAGAATTACTGTTTCCCTAATGTTTAAAGATAGGCAAATAATAAGAATGCCCTATAATAAGAAACTGAATATTTAAAAGAAATATTGAGCGAAGGACTAAAAGAAGATAGTTCTAAACATCCCTCATATTATTAAGTTAAACCTTAAACTATAACAACTGGGCTTCCAAAAGTAGGAGATTAAGAAAAGTTTGAAAATCATTTTATAGTTTGTGGTGTTGTTTCAGATATGAAATATTTAATGATGCCTCTTAGAGCCAGATCACTTAAAAATATACAACCTATCGTCATTTTAAATTAAGATTTAATACCTACTGAAATCTAATTATAAATTAATAAATTCCCTAAAGTATATTTTTAATAAGGTTCTCCTTTAAATACAGAAGATCTTAAAAAGGCTTGTATATAAAAAGCATCAGCTTTAGTAATCTTATAAAAATCAGCTGATTAAGAAGAGGGAATTTCAAATATAGTAGATGCTGACACAATATTTATTTATAAGACTGTTAAACTATTAAATTCTAATATCAATATAATCACTGAACTGGCATCTATATCTACAATTTCATTTTTGTAGATCTCCAGAAATAATTATGTTTAAAAATATGATTGGTCTGTAAGTGAACCATTTGCTTCAGGAGAAATATATATCTCTACAATGCTTGACACTCTAATCTGTTAGGCTTATTATAATCCATTTATTACTAGTATTTTTGATTAAATGATTTTAGGAAGTGCTTCTGTCAATAAAAAAGTAAAGAATTAATTATATAGGATAGAATAAAAAGCTTTATTAAGCATGTAAATTATAACAAAGTAATTTATTTTTAATAAATGTACCACCAAAATATTAAGAAAAAACATTTGGAGAATTATTTGAAGCTTTACTAACTGAATAAAAGATGATTCCTATTGGACTTTACAGAGGAGAAAGGGTTAAAAATAATAATAAGCCATATGTATTTCTGAAACCTCCTATGGATGTTGTTTTGTAAAGCAAAGATAGAGTCTATGTGTTAAGTGCAAAGCAACCTAAAGAACCGGAAACTGCTATTGATTATGAAATGGGTTAGGGGTAGGAAAATTTAGCTTAATATTTCAATATAAAATCGAAATTATAAGGAGAAGAAGGAAGAGTCGATATAGAATTTTCTAGAGAATTAATGAAATTTAATGATAAAATGAAAGACTTTAACAATTAGTTAAATGAGATTAATTAATAAGTTTTTAATTAGGGTCTAATTCAAGAAGGTTTTCAATTTAAATATATTTGATAGATTTCGTCTCAAGAGTTAGATAAACTTTACAGACGGAATTAGCTAATTTGAATGCAGCTCCTTGACAGGCTATATTTATCACTTATATAATTATTGTTTTATATTTTATATATAAAGTAAATAAAGTTTCATTTTTGAATTCTTGTTAATATTGAATAGATGGCATTAATATGGCACAATGTTTACTTTTGCAAGCTTTTGATAATGAATTCTCTTTAATAACCAAATTATTCTATCTATGAAATCACTCTCAAGTCTAAGTTCTGAGGACTTTATTATTATTTTTGTTATTTAATATTAAAATCCTTGAGCCATTAATGATTAATGATTTCACTTAATGTTATTCTTAATTTTGGATTCACATTTAACATAGATTTAATAATATCTAATAGTAAATTGATAATATTTACCTACAGATTCATTTGAAAGATTTTATTTTTTCATTTCAATAAAATTTAATTAGCCATTTTAAATATTATGATTTAATTCATTCATGTTATTCCCTTTAAAAGGGACTTTACCAACTAATAAGATGTAGAGTAAAACTCCAGAACTCCAAATATCACTAGCAAATCCTTCATATCCTATTTTACTGAAAAGTATTTCAGGTGCCAAATAAGCAGGAGTTCCGCACTATTCTAATATTTTCTAACCTTTAATTATTTATCTACTGACTCCAAAATCACATATTTTTATTGAATCTCCTTAAAGTAAAATATTATCTAATTTGATATCTCTATGTAATATATTATGAGTTTGAAGTATTTAAAGAGCTAATATCAATTAAACAAATATATTTTTGGCTTATATTTCAGGAATGGCCTTTTCTTTAGTCCATTTCATTAAGTCTCCGCCTTCTACATATTCCATAATGATATATATTTATTTTTTAGTTTCAAAAACTTCATACAATTATGCAAATTATTTGTATTACGATAGGATTTTCATTATTGTTATTTCCTAGTTATAAAATTAACTTTTTTACTAATAACAATCTTTTTTTTGCACTTTCACTTTTCAAAGTTGATTTTTCAATAATTTTCATTGCGACTTTAGCACCTGTCAATATTTGAATTCCTAAACATACTTTAGCAAAGGCTCCTTTGCCTATTACATAGCAAAGCTATCTTACTAAGGTTAGAGATTCGGTACCTTATAGAAATCAGGAGTTGATGGAGGAATTCTTTTCTTTGTCTTAATTGTATACGCAATTCTATTTGCCAAAATAATTCTCTCCTTCATGATATCTTCATTTGTAGGAAAGTGAATCTCAGGTAATTAAAGAAAGAAATCTTAACAATCAAGCAATTCTGTTTCCATTCTTCCAAAATCAGGAAGCATTTTTGGAAAGGATTCCTCTTTACTTAATTAACTATTTGATCTAGATTTTTAAGTAGTTTATTAACTGCGTGATGTAGCATTATTTCCTAGATCAATTTTTACCTTTCCTAATTTAGATATTTGTTTTGAATTTGACATAGAAGTTGTTTCTGAATTTTTTACTGGCACTGGCAATCTAATTATATTACATTTAATTCACTACTTAATGGCAGGACATTGTTTACTCATGGATCTAGATCGATCTGTAGAATTCTTGGATACTTGGTTTGAAATACTTCTAGAGCGTGCATTAGTAGATTATGTGTTAAAATTGATGCATTTAACAGAGATATGTTTTTTCAGTTGATTCATTTTTATAACAGATAAAATTTAATTATTCTCAATATAACAACAAATCCAGCCCTAATAATATGCTTATCAAGAATCCATTTAAACCTTTTGTTTTAGACCAACCACATAGATTATAACATTCCATTAAATCTTGTAATTCAAATGTTACAACAGTTAATGTACTATTTAATAATGGTTCTTTGCAATTCTTAAATGATAAAGTTGAATTATAACAAATTTAAAATCTTCCATAATTACCCAAACAATCTTCATTATGTTTGCATGCTACAATCTCTTCAGCACAATTTGATTCTAAGCAAGTTTAAGCATCTTCTAGTGGAACATATTTTTATAAATTTGAGGAACTCAAACTTGACGTTGAACCTTCATCTGTTGTTTCCACTATATCAGGTTCATACTAATCATAGTAATCAGCATCATCTTATCCTAACTAAGCAAAGCTGTTTTATAATATCAATGCAATAACAAAAAATTAAAACATATGTATATATATTACATACATTTATGAGAAATATTATTCAAAATCATTTTATCAAAAATTCTTATAACTCTTTCAAATATTACATTGTCTATGAATATTAGTCTTTTATGGTTTCTATCTCTTCAAATAAATTATTAAAATAATCTTCACGGATGACCTAAAAATATTATAAATGAATAGTTTTACTAAATTTACAGACTATTATAATTGATTAAAGTCATTCATTTATTAATTTAATAGCTCATGAGTTTTTTGTAAATTATAAGTAAGATTATCAGTTTTTTGTTTCAATACTTCTACTTCGGTTAAATTATCTTTTGAAGTTATTCGCTCAATTTTTTTTTAAATTTTTATTGATACATCCAAAAATGATTTTAATGATTAATCAACCTAATAATCCAATTTCATGATACATGCTAATTATATTCTATTATTCTTTTTTCAGTTTAATTTTTATGGGATTGAAAAGCTTCGTCTAATTATTTTAATTTCAATTCAAATTTTCCAATTCTTTATAATAGTATTGTAAGTTTTTCTTAGATCCCATTAAAATAATCGGCACTTGATTTATTGTTCTATTAATACTGTCTGTTAGTTTTTTCACTAAATATTATAAATAAGTACCTCATTTATAATCTTTCTTCAATTTATTCAAATCTTCTCTCAAATTCATTCAACAACATAACCAAAGCGGAATCATTATTATTACTCTAATATTTAGAAGCATTATCTCTGACAGAATCATATGATTTTTTTTAACACTCATCCATAATACTTGTCTTTTTTGAATTGAACCTGTCATTCTCAATAGATTACAAGTTAAAAGATATGCTTTAATTTTATGTTTTCATAGGAACTGCATTAGCCTCTATTGAATTTGTGAGTAAATATTAATCATTATAACTCTCATTTTAGGCTAATTATTTCTCAATTAATAGTAATTTTTCATCTAAAGTCTTGTTGTTCTAATTCTAATTTTCCTTCTGAGTCCTCCTATTAATCATTCTAAATTCATCTATACTATTAGCTCTTTGATTTATTTTTGACATTTTTGAATTTGAATACCTATTAATTTATAAATCTCTAATGTTAATTATTAAAAAGCATTATTTTATTCAAACTAAATACCTTATAAAGAACTTTTTTTTTATTTAAAAAAAATAAAAATACAAAATTTTATTTTTGAAAGATGAAAAGAAATAGTAGTTCATATATCGTATAAGATTCATCGTATCAATTTTAAAAACCTAATTCAACTATAGATATGAATTGTATTAATTAGCTCTTATAAAAGCTTCGATGTGCTAAAGCCAAGAACTTCTATAAAATAAATCATTAAATCAATAATATGCCAATAGATTTTTAGGAGAATGGCATGAAGAAACCTATCTTGTAACTAGAAAATATGTTCCCACTAAGACTAAAGGCTTAAATTTGTACACTACTTATTGTACCCCTTAAAATCCTATAGCAACAATAGTTATTCTTCATGGATATGGAGATCATTCCGGACGATACTTCCATGTATTAAAAGTTATCATCATTAGGTGGCTGATGAATATGCAAAATATGGGTTTTAAGTCATTTTGTATGATTAAAGAGGATTTGGTAATTCAGGAGGAATAAGAAGTCATGCTGATATCAAATAAATGCATCAAGATTTAGAATGCATTTTATTAACGATTGAAAGATCATAATCAATATTCTTGTAATGCTAATCATTAGGTGCTGCAGTTGGATTAAGTTTTTGTATATCAAATCCATCACTTATCCTTTAAGGGGTGATAGTAGTAAATCCTTATCTTAAATTCAATAAGAAATATGGATTGTTAAAAAGAATGTTACTCACTTTAATGAATAAGATCATTCCTGTATAATTTTTACATATAATATTTTAGGGTCTCATGGTTAATTCATACATAGATTATGGTCATTGTAGTAAAAACAATAATGTAATAAAGAGTGTTGCTGAAGATAGTCTTGTATAACCATTTATGAGTATTGGAATGGCCTATAACATATTATAGTTAGATTCTTACATTTTACCTAATGTTCATTAGTGAGATATTTTTTAAATATTTTTAGATTCACTCAACCTTTACTAATTTTGCATGGGAAAGAAGATAAAGTAGCAAGTCATATGAATTCTGTAGAATTGTATCGTGAATCAGGTTCAAAAGACAAAACTCTCAAATTATTTGACAAAGGATTTCATGAACTTTAAAATGATATAGAATTTGAAAGAGTAAAAAACGTCATCATCAATTGGTGCTAAAAATAAGTTAATAAAGACAAGAGAATAAGTAACATGAATTATAAGTATTTTTAGGCTATTTTAGAACTTTAAATCATGGATTAATTGCTAAGAATAATAATAGTTCAAAATTCATTGTTCTTTCATGGATTTTTATATATTTCATGTTAAAAAAGTACAAATTTATATTTAATTTATTAGTAAAATGAAAAGTCTTGGAAAAACTGCTAAATCTGTTTGTATTTTAGCATTGATGATTGCATCTCTTATTGTTCGTATTAGATGGTGATTATTGTATAACAAAATTTTAATTTGATTTAAAATTAATAATATAAATTATTGTTAGAATTCATTTTAAATTTCTGAATCATGTCCCTTAAATCTCAAAGAAGCAAATCTAAGCAAACATAAAGCTAGACTCTTGATACAAGTTATTAGAACAAGAGTCATAGTGACAAACGTACCAGCAGATTTTTAGCTAGCATAGAGTTAAATAATGAAAACTCTAACTCAAAATAAGATAATCCTGAAAAAGCCTTTTTGTAATTGTCATTTTTATTTTCCAAGCATATTATTGGATGCATGTTCTGAACTTGTACAATTACATAATGATTCTCATAAATAAGAAATTGATTAAGCGATCAAATAAAATTAAACTTTTGAATAGGTAGCTATCCTTGTACATTCAAAATTATAATTACTAAAGAGGGATTATATTACAAGTGAATATCAGTTAATTTAATTAAAAGAATCAATAATCTAAAAATAACAGCAATAAAATTAGTAAAATTCTTTTGAATTATATTAAAAATTACATGATTAAAATTAAAGATGGAAACAATTATATTTTTAAGAAGCTAGATAATTAATTGAAATAACCAAATAATAAAAACAATATACAATTGAAATTTAACAATAATTAGAATATATAAATATTTTGGAATCCAAATAGGAAACATTAGAACACAAATATTTAGAATTATTTGAATTAATTCACACTTAAAATTCAAATTACGATATAAAAAAGTATTGTGCAACATTATAATAATCATTAAATGAAAAAACAGAATTATTATCAGTTTAATTATAAAACTCAAGAAAACAATGCATAGAATTATCTAAACGGTTGTAAGATGAAATTATGAAAGTAATTATTCTATTTATTCTAGGTCTAAGCTGCCTAAGAACTAAGAATAGTTGATATGTAATATATAATGAGTTTAGAAAATAGTATTGATTAAAATAATTAATGACAAATTTTTAACTATGATTTTGAATTTTGTAATTTAAACTTTATCAAAATTTACTATGAGTTAAATAAATCTTCTAAAAATAATTAACTTTTAAATATCTAATTATATATGTCTACATTTATTAGTTGAACTTTATCCTATAATTTTTCGAATTCTTTTTATTGAGATTGAAAATAACAAATAAATTTATTAGACTAGTAGATTATAGATATTTAAGTCAGAAAAGATTAACATTAAACTCAGTATCATTAAAATAGTAAGATACACAATTTTTATAATTCAATTAATTAATACACTTTCTATAATTATCAAATATTATTGATTGGGGGGTTCTTAGAAACAAAATGATTATGAATACTATCATATTTCCAACAAAGAAAGTTTACAAAAAATTTTTTTTATAATATTTGCTATCTATTGTTCCATTTGATTAATTTGGATTTTTAGAATGAGTTTTGTTAGAAAATTCTCTCAGCTTAAGAGAATATTTTGAATTAAGATTAGTATGATTGGCTAGATAAAATATAGATTATTAATAAATATTTTCTTAGATTTTTTAAGTAATCATGACGCACATTAATTTATACAAATTGGTACATAATTTTGAATAAAAAAACAAATAATATAAATTTTGAAATTTAGATATGCAATAGATTGCACCCGAGGTTGAGCAATATCTTTCCGAATTATTGAAGCCTGTTCTTGAAAGAGTAGAGGAATTAAAAATAAGGGATCAATAAAATGAAGACCAAATAAATTCGCTAGTTTAAGAATTGACTTAATTGAAGCAATTAGTCAGCTCCCTTAAGCCATTGAAATAAGAAGAAGATAAAAGTACTAATTGATATTAAATTTTATTAGAGCAAATAAAGCAAGAATAAAAGAAAGATAATAATGTCAATCATGGTAAGCAATATTATAATTAATTCAATTTAATTAGAAAACAAAAAATAGGATCGTCCTACAACTGCTGTTGCCTAGAAGAATGAACAAAATAAGGTAAAAGAGCCTAGACCTCAGACTGGTTAAAAAACTTTGAGTTAAAGCTTAATTGTAGATAAGACATCTACAAATGAAGTTTATAAAGGTATATTTGATAAATCTATGAAATAGTGCCTTTGAAATCTCCGAGAGATTCAACATAAAAGTAACCAAAACCTTAGGGATAATAATAATAATAACCTCCATAACCAAAACCCAAACCATAAAAATAACCTGATTAAAAAGATACAAAAGATTTAAAGGAGACTAAAACATAAGGATAAGGTAATTATATTAAAATAAAATAATTTAGCAGAACAACCTTAAAAGCAAGGATAACCTTAAAAAGATGATAAAAAAGGAGATAAACCAAAATAAAATAAACCAAATCCTCAAGTGTAGCCAGAGAAATAAGAAAAACCTAAAGAAGCTCCAAAAAAGGGAGATAAGCCATAAGATTAAAAAACGAATGGTTAATAGAAAAATTAACCAAAGCCAAATGATAAAAAGGCAGATCCAAAGTAAGATGACAAGAAGATTGTAAAAAAAGGAAAATAACCTGCTCCTTAAACTGGAGATTAACAATAGACTGATGAGCAATTTTAATAATAATAATAAGCTTCTTTAGTTAATTAAGAATAAAATTCTGCTGAAAAATCATCTAAAGAAAATCATTCAGAATAAAATGAGTAATAAAACGAATTATAAAATGAATAATAATAAGAGAATCATTTAGAAAATACAAGTAATGTTCAAGATGTTGAAAAACAATCATAAGAATAGCATAAAGAAGAAGAATAAAATCAATTTTAAAATCAAGAATAAAAAGTTGATGAATAAGTAGAAAATAAAGATTAAGGTCATGAACAAACTAACGACTAGCCAGAAGTTTAGTAATAAGAGGTAATTTGAGCTTATATATATTATAAGTGCAAAAATATAATGTATAAATATTATAATTAATTCCTAATTTGATCAACTGAAATGTCAAGCGAAAACTAAATTACTCGATTCACAGAAAAAGATGCAATGATGGAGTTATAATCTGATGTAAGAGTAAACATTACATTAGTTCATGAATAGAATCAATAAGAACAAAATGAAAATGGAATTATCTGCTAGAAAATATGATGATGGCTCTGTTGAGAAATCAATTAAATTTACACCTATGACAATAGGAGACTTTATTGGAATATGGGCTATAGCTCTTTTAAAAAGTTTTCTTCTTATTTTTTTTATTTTGATGGCTTATGAAATATACAAGGATGTTTAAGCGCACATTGATATTTCAACAACCAAGGTTTTGATTGAAATGAAAAATTGTGGTGCAGAATATGAACAAAACTAATGTTAAGAAAATTACTTAATAGAATCTATTGCTCAAAAATGTTAAGAATTAGAAATTTGTATAAACCAAAACATTGAGATGAAAGTTAGAACTCAACAACTATGGTTATAAGTTTTAGGAAATTCCTTTGAAAATATGTTCAAGGCTCTCTCTCTTAAAACATGTGTTATGATCTCCTTCATAAGTATAGCTACTAGCATAATTTTTATCAAAAATTGAGTTGAGTTATTATTGCTTTAAATTATTAAACCTTTTAAATATAAATAAGATTTCATTGGCGGCATATTAAATATTATTCTTATTAGAATTATTTAAATTTAATAATTACCTATATAATTTATTTCCTTTCTAAATATATATAACATTGATTTTTGTTAGTTGTGACATAAATTAAATAATATTATACTATTATACTCAAAGAATAATTTAATCATTTATATACATTTTCATTCCTTTACATTTTTTTTGATTAATCTACTCAAAATCTTAGAACTTAATTTCTGATTAGTAAGATTTAATCAAAAATCATTACTTGTAATATTTAGATAATAATAATATATATGATTATTTGATTTTTAAAATGATAAATTTCGAAACTCAAAAGTTAATAAATAATCTAAATTTAGAGAATAAGTATAGAAGATTAATGTGAGAAATATAGAAGATTATTATTTAATTATTAAACCTAACTATATGTGTTTTTTTCAAACAAATTGCTTTAAATAATTTCTGTATGGTAAACTTGGTTTTCTAACGCTATGACATAATAATAGACTTGCTGTAAGAACATTTAAAGCATTAAATTAATGTATGCTTCCAGAATGAACTTAAACCTAGTGTAATGATACTTTTTTACTTAATTAAGGAGTGCTAAAATTCCTGTAAGTAGTTAATAATTAAGAACTCCATAAAGAGCATAACAAGTATATCTAACTTATTTTGGCAGATTACTCTTATAAGCAAGATAAGTAAGATATGATCCAAAAGTATATGTTAAGTATGCAGCATTTCTATGATTGAATTGAACCCTAGAAAATGATTTTAAAATACATAACAACGTTTTCAAAAAAGTTCTTATAAAATGGCGATGCTTTAAATAAATTTGCAGGAATAATTTATCCATTCATAGTGGGCCATGTGTTAAACACCTTTCCTGCGTCTATACCTGCCATTGCTGCTCCAGATAATAAATTTATGGCTACTAGATGAATCAAACCGATTCCTAATCCTCTAAATTTAAGATGAGTTTTATAATTTTCTGGAGTAATTTGTAAATGTTAAGGCTTTTTAAAAAGTGTGGCAGCATTCCATATTAATAATGAGTACAAAGATAAAGCCATAGATAAATGTACTGTAAGTCTATAAGTAGAAACTCGAGGCTTTTATTAATATTCAGGTTTTGGACGATCTAATCCTGATTTAACCATCCACCAACCAATTAAACCCTATAATAATCCAAGTCCTCCTATAGCTCCAAGTCTTTTGGCATACTTTGGTTTAACCCATTTCAAAGCTGTAAAACCAGCTAAAGGCAAAACATACACAGCTCCTAAAGTTGATCCAGAAACTCTGTGTAAATATTCAACAATAAAGATTTTCTTGAATTTTTCTAAATCTATAGGAGTATGTTAATATTCTGGGAATTGTTTATAATGATCGAATTCTTTCTCCCAATCGGATTGATTTCTCGGATAAACATATTCTACAGGTTTCCATTTTGTCATTGATAATCCTAGAATATTATTTTTCATATTCTTACCTGAATGAGTAAGTCTAGTATATCCACCTAACAATACCATAAAGTAAACTCCACCTGCACATAGAAGTAGCCATCCTCCTATTAACCATCTTTTGTTTGGATCTACCCATTCATTCACTGGATCTTCAAAATGGGCATTTCTATCGAATTTTGCATCCTTGCTGGCTTCAGCATTGGAAAATTTGTAATATCTATTATTTTGCAAAGGTTTTAAAGTTGTTGTTAAATTTTTGAATGTTCTAATTCTTGATAAAAGCATTAAATAATATAAAATTAAAAATAAATAATAGATCTGAATTAAAATTATTAAAATAATTATGAGAGAGTGAATTATATAAATTAATTGACGAACTAAAATTCAAATACATTTAGATGCTTAAAATTTTAAGAGATAACATCTATTATTGAGTATCCTAACTTAAATTAGAATAAAATTAAAAAATTTTTTCGGAATAATGTTTTCACTTATATAGTACAATCCAATAATTAAATTGATAAATAAGAAGTATTCACTTATTTAAGTTGATAAAAATAAATGATTCTATGAAAAAGATTTTCTAAATCACTAAAATTAATATGGATTTTCTGATATAAAATAAATTATTATATTCTAAATACAATATTTATTAGAATGAATAATTTATAGTTATCAAATTGAGATAATATATCAAAAGATATTAACTTAAAATCATTTTTTATCAGAAGTTTATGAATTTAGTAATAATTGGTTTACTTTAATCTTCTTTCCTATTTAATTTTATTAGAAACTAAAATAAAACATATTTTCCCTTGGAGCTATAATCTATAAAACATTTTTTACTTTTTGATTAGATTTCAAGTGCAATTTAGGAAGTATTTTCATTCTATTTAAAAACAGAAGTACTTCTCTATAACTTGTTTAATATTGTGATATCTGGTTTAGGAGTCTAAAATTGTAATGAAATAGTCTTATTCATGCTTTAATCTTATTTCTATTCATTTATTAATTTAACTTTATCTTATTGTTAGGGTACATTAAATTAAAATAATATTTAAGAAGTACTTGGTCTCATATGTTCTGATTTTGAAGATATTTTAATTCTTTTACATTGTTTTATTGATGATTAGCGTTACCAGTTAAGTGACCTTTATTAAGCTTATTATGCTGAAATTTTTTTTTAGGCTTTCAATAATAGAGATTATGAATCAAAAAGGGTTGGCTCAATTTTCTATTAAGAAATGGAATTTTGATTTTTATTTTATGACTAGGGATCTTATTTTTATTTTATTTTAATATTTTTTTATCTAAAATATTTTTAAATGAAAGTTGGCATTTTCTTATAAGATAAATTCCCAATAATGTATTATAAATTTTCATCATTTGTTTAACATTGTTAATCCTAAGATGAAGAATTTTTTTAAATAACTTTAAAAGATATAGTTTTCTTAATGTCTTAATTTAATATTTAGTTTTTATTTGCATTTTACCAATGTTTTTCTAATTCTGAACATTTTTTTTTATAGATTTCATCTCTTAAGGCATTATTCTCTATTGAAATTTTAATAATCGCTTAATATACTTATTGACTTATAGTTTTTAATTATTGTATAGGTATCATTAATAATGTTGCCGATTTAGATATAACTTGAATATTATATAATGCAGTATCTCTTTGAGTGAATTCATCACCAATAATACCTTTGTTTATTAACTCTTCTATAATAATTTCATCAAACCAAAATTTCTTTGGTAAAACTAACTTCTCGTATGAGGAAAGATTCTTTTCATAGCTTTTGCTTATGGCTAAAATTCCATTTTAGAGTATAAATAAAGAACTACCAGGATCATCCATTTTTTATATTATATCTGTATTTATAAACCTAACCTCTTGAAATCCTTTTATAAGTTAATCTTGAATTCTATAGTTTAATTTTTCAAGAATGGGTATATTGGATAATAATGTTTTCTTTTTTTACTGTAACATTTAGCAATGAGATACAGTAAATTTTTTATAGATGCTCATGGGCAATGTGAAACAATGGGTTTCTGTCTAAGTTTGAGTATTTGAGTTACTTAAGCTTCAAATCCATGTTCGCCTTCGTACCACATATTTGCTTGAATTTGTTAATTCTCAAATGTTTTTAGAGCTCCCTTGATGACATAGTAAGCTAGATTACTATTTTATTGATTGATTTAACCAGTTTCAAAATACTAATAGCCAATTCTTTTACTAAGCTAATTGTAAGAAAATCAGATATACATCTTTTAACACTTCATTAGGAGCTTGAAATTAATGTTATTGACTCAAATGATCATGAATTGCAGATAAGTCTTCTTAAGTTTTCTAATCCTTAATTAGCTTTGGTATTAAATGCATATTAATAAGAATCTTAGCAAAATAACTAAATATTCTAATAATATATCCATAAAATTTATATTTTTTGATTTCTCTTAATTGAAAAGTTGAAGAGTCAATTTGAATTAATAAGTCTGAATTCTTCTCTAAAAGTAGTAAGAATAAACTATCAAGAGTTTATTAATTTTATAAAATAATTGTAATTATTTTAGAGTAAAAAGTTAATAAGTTGGTTTAAATGATATAGAAACTTAGGTAGAAATATTTTATTTAAAGTAATTAAAATAGATATCATAACCTTTAATTAGATTAAAATTGAAATTTAAAAATAGATAGATTAGAATTACATGTAGCAAAGATTATGATTTGAAGTTTAGATAATCAAAATCTAAGTAAACTTCCAGGATATATAAAAAATTGATCATATTTTACAATAAATTTTCTTGTAAAATAATTTTATAGATTCTTATTAATACTCTACTTTTTTATGTTCGTAGTTTTTATGGTCTTATTTGAGATGTTTAGAATTATTGTAAATATTATCTAATTTTAATTCTGTATGGGAAGCTAACGATGAGTTATCATCTTCTAAGCATTCTTTTCTTTATGCTACTTTCAATTGATGTTTTTAGGTTGGTAATAGTATTCCATTACGAATTAATCTAAATCATAAAATTAGTTTACATTTGGCTAGGAACTCTACAAAGTATTCCTGTTTAAAGATTGGGACCTTATGAATTAGATTTGAGATATTCAATTTTTGATTCTAATTCATTTAGTGGTAATTTTCTAACAGATATTTTTTATCTTGGCGATTAAGTATGAATGGAGGATGGATTTGATTTTTTTTCTGCTTTAATTTATGGTGGAACAGTAGTTTTAATTAATTGTTGTGAAGAGAGGAATTATAATGTTCCTCTTTGTTTAGGAGTACTTTCATCTTTAAACTATTACACATGAACTGAATGATCAAAATATTAAGAGGAGCTATGCTTTGTTCTATTGGATTTACTAGAAGGTTTAGATTCGATTACTTCGTCACATTCAACAGATTTAGAAATTCTGTCTGAAATTTTTAATTCTGCACACATTCTTAATAAATTTAAAGGTTTTTGTATAGGGCGAAACTTCATGAAAGATAGTTCGCTATTTCTACTTTTAAGAAGTGAGAGAAATTTCTTTTTACTGTGTTAAAGGAGTTGTTATTTTTATTAAAATAACTATTTCTCATCCTTCAATTTTTGCTTTTCTTTTTATTTCACCAATGACTTTAAGTAATTGTTTCTCTAAGCAGGTGTCTTTAAAAATCTATATTAAAAAGAGATTATACCTAAGAGTATCTCCAATAAGTTTATTTTCAATAATAGGGATGGAATTTTATTATTTCATTTTATAATAATGGATGATGAATTAATAGACATACCAATTGATTTTGATGAACCAAAACTAGAATCATAGGAGTCATATCCAGGATAATAGGAAACAGTATCTTAAATAATATATCCATCACTTTAAGATAATCAAGACGATATCATTTAAAAATCTAATAATCATAAAATATCCTTCCATCTAACTGAGTAAGTGCAATAGAGTTATACTTAATACTATGAAAATGTCTCATACATACTTTGGAGTTAAGTTGATGATGAACCAGCTTAAACAGTTCATCGTAAATATACTCATTTCGAATGGCTAAATGCAGCATTAAAAAGAGAGTTCCCAGGATTACTCATCCCAGCCATTCCACCAAAATCTGTATTAGCAAAAATTAATTTAACTGATCATACTTAAGTAGTGAGAGAAAAACGATATAGAGTATTTATATATTAATCAAATTTTAGTAATTGGAAGAATTTTTAAACAAAATTAAAGATCATCATGAATTATAAATTAGTGTTAAATTTCGAATATTTCTTACAGCATCCATGGAAGTTTAAAATTAATAATAATTTTATAGATTATGCAATAAGAACTCTTAGAACTATCCCAATATTAAACTTATGTTTATTAAATAGGATCAGCTCTTGCAAATGCTGGATCAAAAGCTTATGATCTTGCTAAAGGATCTTTTAATTTTCTAAGTAGCTTCATTTATACTGGCTAATAGAATTCTTAGAAATAATTAATACATCCTGATTTGGAAATTTCATAAGACATTAAGGAATGCTTTGAAAGTTGGGAAGATGTATTTATATCATAAACAAATTTATAGTTACTGATTGAAGAATAATTAAAGGTTAAAAGAATTTTTGATTACTATTAAAATATAGTCAATATTAAACTAGAGTAGAATGAAGACACAAAAAAAGTTATCACTTCTATGAAAGAACTTTAACTTCCTTAATTGGAAAAAGACATAAATAAAACAGAAACAAGTTGCTATCTTAATGAAACAATCTTAAATGATATTAGACTTAATGTTTTATTCAAATTAGAAGTACAGTTACGCTCTCTATTTAGCTTTGTATCCTTGATTTAGATGAAGCCATTGGAATTATCAGAAGAAGGACTGATTTGATTTACTAAATTTAATAATAGATCAAACTACACAATTAATTAGAATCTTTTAATGGTATTATCAATTATTTACTAAAGAAAAAATCTAATACAAAGAATAAATAAGAGAGAACTAAAAATTACTTTAACTTATTGAATCCAACTTTTAGAAAGATATAAAAATATTTGCTAATTGGTTTAATAAGTATCTTTAATAATTAATTGAAAATTATAATGAGTAGTTTTAAAAATTATACAAAGAATAAAACAAAAATTGGAATGATTGATTATATTTATTATTATGAATATTAGATAATTAGACAATATCATTTCATGGCTTCTTTCCAAATTTAAGGCTTCCCCTTATAGATGGAATGAGTAATAAGTCCATTCATTTTGCGAATCTGTTGGTTTATAATGGGCTATTTCAATTATTACAGTAAATGACTTCATCAATATTTAGGTTCAAGCTACTCCAAAATAAAGGTCTTACAATAATTAGGAAGCATAACTCTATGCCAATAAGTTATAGATACCTTTTTTAGATGCATGTACAAGATAATATGAAGAAATATTGGAGTTGTGCAATGCTTAAAGCATTTATAAATTAATTAGTCATTCAATGGATATCAATCTTTATTATTAAATATAGAAATTAAAAATATGGTCCCTTATAGTCTTAAAATATCAACATTACAGAGAAATATTTAAGAAACATTATGGATCCAGATTGTTTTCATAATCAAAATGTAAGAGTTGCACTGCTGAAATTAGTTGTGCATGCTAAATATTAGGCAATTTTTTGTATGAAATAGAAATCTACATTAAGAGTATATATGAGCTTCCTACTACTCAAAATTAAAATAGAAGATTTTCGATGTATATAAGTTCAGATATAATTAATTTATTATTAAAATCCATATCTCATTTACCTTCATATGATTAGCAACCTCTATTCTGGGATATGGATGACATTAAAGTTCTGTTACATGTCATCAAATTTCAAGATTATTATTAATTACTATTTCAAAATTAAATTGACGGATTTATTTTATTAATACTTGTTAATCCACCTTTTAGGGGAGACAATTTATTTTTAAAATGCCTATTAATGAGTTAATAGAACTCTTCACTTAAGCCATAAAACTTACTTTTTCAAAATCGTCAAAGTATGGTCAGAAATACTATGTAGACAGCTAGTAAATATCATTAAATCAATTAACTTCTTCATTTATTACATTATTTATTATAAATTTTAAGTTTAGCTGCTTATAAAAATTAAGAATCATATGCAGAGTATAAATAATTGGGATAAAGAAAGGTAAGTGAAATAAGATGGATATCATTGTATTATTTCACTAAAGACACTCATGTAGGATAGGCTAATAGAAAATCAATACTAACAGATTAATTTAAGAGATCATCCAGATCTTATGGAAATGTTGAATAATAAATTAAAAACAGAAATAAAACAGAGACATTAGATTAAATTGAAATTAAAATTATGGTCACAGATCAGAGTTTAGAATAGATAAAAAAATAATTTAGTGAGCCAAATGTAACTCATTCAGCAACTACTTCGCCTTTTGTATAAAAAGATGCCAATTGGATAAAATTTAAGAATTATAACGTTAATTAATTTAATGTTGAAGATAATATTCATAGAGGTAGTTCATTATTAATGTACATTTTTATAATAATTAAAGACCTGATAATGAGAGCCTGCACCAAGAATAAGAGAGGGATAGGTAAAATACAGAAACTCATGTTTAAATCGAAGAAGAAATATTATCAGGTGGTAATGTTAATCAATCATAAGAAGAACAATCATAATAACTATCTAATTAAGAAGAAGAATAATAAGAAATATATGATTAAATGTAATAGTCTGTTTCATATATGGCTTAATCAGTATTAATTTAATAATCTTAATAATAATTATAGCAATAACAATAACAATAATAATAATAATAATAATAATAATAATAATAATAATAATAATAATAATAACAATAATAATAATAATAATAATAATAATAAATGTGCGAATCTGTCATTTTAGGTCAACCTAATGTAATGCAATAATCAGTAATGATGTAACAATCAGTAATGATGCAATAATCAACAATAATATAATAACCACCCATGGACTAATCAGTTATAATTTAATAATCAACAATTATGTAATAATCTACAATAATGCAATAATCAACTCTATTAGAGTAATCAATCTAAATACAATAAATTATTGAATAATAAGATAATTAACGAGTAGAGTACTTATTATAAAATAATTTTTAGATTTAATAATAGAAAACATTCAAAGAAAGGATACAAGAAAGAATAGAAAAATTAACTCTTCAGCCATTATTTGATTTATTCTAACTTTCTTAATAAACTCATTTAAAATTGAAATGTGATGAATAATAAAAAGTAAAAAATACTTGTTAATAATAGTTAAAAGTTGTTAATATTTAAGGAGCAAGTTTTGGTAGAAATGAGGATTGCACATTTGCTTTCACAGACCATTCTAAAATTAGTAGCAAGCATTGCCAAATATATTATAAAGATAGTAATATTTATAATTATGTTGACAGAAGCATTTTACTTAGTTGATGTTGGATCAAAAGGTGGTACATTTATTAAAATAAACCATAATTTTGTTATTGAAAGAGATATGTCTGTTTATATTGGGAATAGATTTGCTTTTAAAATCATTGATATTAATACAGAAACAGGATTTTTGGAAGTTAGATATGAGCATGAAGGTACTGCTAAACATAAATAAATCCAATTAAAAAGAGGTGATAAATTTTTAATAGGAAGAGAAAGATCAAAGAATAATTTTACATTTATTCATTCTTAGTATATTTGATAATAATATATTTTAGATGCAATAGATTAATGAGTGCAAAACATATGGAAATCTATTATGATTATAATTTTAAGGCTGGTTCAGTTAAGTTAATGATAAATGATTTAGAAAGCAAAAATGGCACATGGTTACGTTTAAGCGAAAAACAAGTTGTTAGTGCACCTTTTCATTTGTAAAAAGGAATAAAATTTAATTTATCATTTGAATTAATGTTTGATGTCTTTGAATTGGTATGTGATATATGATTGATGATTAATGAAAAATATACATAAATATAATTATGAGTTAGAAATTAGAAATTATTGGAAGAAAATTAGTCGTATTGATTGCAATTAGTGTTTATTCTTTACATTATTGGATCAATTTTAATTTATGGATAACAGAATAGTTTAACATACTATTGTATATACATATAATAGCTTTGAATATCGTATTCTTAATGCTTGTCTGGTGTTTTATAGTGATGATTGCAATTGATCCGGGAACACCTAAAAAGTAAATTGACAGATTAAGATAGAGCAGAAGAATTTAATTACTCTCCATTTTCAAAGAAAGGATTCTGTCAAAAATGTAAATGTCCAAAGCCTGAAAGATGTCATGTAAATTTTCAAAATATAATTTCAGCATTGTTCAATTTGTGATCGTTGTGTTTTATAAATGGATCATCATTGTCCATGGATAAATACTTGTGTTGGATATTAAAACAGAAAATAGTTCATATTACTCTTATTTTACGCATTGTTATTTAACTTTATAACAACTGTAAGTACAACCAAAACATACTTGCTAACTTTTGTATTTTCATATTTTAATATGCTCTATGCTTTAGTTTGTATAGGTAACTACGTTTTAGTATTTTTGCTTTTTGGTTTTCTAAAATATCACCTTACTTTATTATCAAAAAATTAAACCACATTAGAAGATATATTTAGTAAAACCAATCAAACCAATTTTAATATTTATGACATTGATACAAACACAAATGTATAATAAATATTTGGATAAAATAAAATATTATGGTTATTTCCTATTTATTCTGGTATTGGATGCGATGATGGAAATTCATTTCCATTGAAAAATGAGTATAAAGTTATGTAAACTCCATCTCCCTAAGTGATCTCAGTGTAAGATTTGTATTTTATTATAGTTTTTATGAGTAATAATATATAAGTAGTGATAAACAAACGAATGAACATCCAACTATCTAAACTTTATATAGAAGAGAAATGGAGAAGTAAAAAATTAATGAAATTATAAAAAATTGATTTATTCTCTACAAATTTTTTCATTCTCTCTTAAACAAATATGCAATTCTTCCATTAATTGATTTCCATCTAAGAAATTGCTTATTTTAATTATAATTCTTAATTAATCAATCATTTCTAATATCATTTTTTCCAGGCTGCATCATATTTAATTAATTCAAATAATTTGAAATCAAATTTGTTTTTCTAATTTTTATTTTTTCCCTCAAATATTCAATATATCTTTAATTATTTTTTTCTCTTCTTCTCTTTAAATATATCAATTGTGCTTTCTTTTCATCTGAACTACCGTCTTGTTAATCTATTTTGCTTTCTCTGAATAATAATAAAACTATAAGGTTTAAGATTTAGCTTTGACATATCGCTTTAATTATTTTGTAATAATCTTTGATTTATGCTTGTTAAAATCTGATTTACTTTATATGTGATTCTTTTTGTTATATTGAATTTTGTTAATTTAAAAAAATCATTAATATAAGCTAGGAATATTCAAATCTTATCTAGTTTTTATTTGCAATAATATTTGATTTTTAAAAACACTAAATTTGTACCTTAGTTTTTTAGTAAATTTAAAAAAAAACTAATGTTGAATAAAAATGAAGAGGTTTATTTCTTCAATTGTCAATTAAATCAAATAAATTGAAAAGTAGTTAAAAGTAAGAAATCATTTATTCATCATTTTTTTATCAATAAAAATAACTTATTTCTTAAAAGATCACAATATACATTCTAAAAACTTTAAATGATATTATTAAGAAGTTTTTAAATATCATCAATTTTAACAAACTATTTGTTAAAGTTAGAAATCTAATAAAAAGATTTTGATTGAAAAATCTATATAAATAAAGATAAACTAATTTTAGAGAAAGAAAACAATAATAAGATTATATTGTTAAATTATCTATTAATTCAATCTTAAGAAATATGATATTTGAATTAAATTCAAAATAATTTTATTATTGTTTAAATATAAATTTTATTTAATATATGAGGCATCAAAATAGTCACATTTAAAACTTACATTTGATTGCAACAAGAATTAGCTCTTAAAAATAAAATTAGAAATCTTGCTTAAATGAAAGTTGTTAGATGTTAACCTAATAAACCAATTTATCTATTAATTAATCATATAGCAGTCCAAAACATAAATCCAATCAAAACTCTTTTGTAATAACCCAGCCAATTAATGCAAATATGAGTATGAGAGACACTTAATAAAGTTATAAATGTAGTTCCCCATCAATAAGAACTAGAACAGAAAAAAATGAAAAAGATGATTAAAAGTAATAATAATTCATTGAAGCAACACTTAAATTGTTGGCTTAAAACGAAAAATTAGAGAAATATATTTGTTAATAAAATGAAATTCTTTAGATGTATCAAGAGGATAAAAAAGAATTAGAAACTACAATAAAATAATTAACCCAAGAAATTTAGTTTCTCAAAGAAACTAATTCAAAATAAATTGTTTTATTAGAAAAATAACTAAAGCAAGTTAAAGGGAACTCATATTATCTTCCAAAAAAAATGTTTAAATGAAAAAAGTTTTGATATATTTTATTATAAATTTTATTGTACAAATTTTCTTAATAAATTTATTTTCAATTTGGTTTCTAGGGTTATCAGTTAGAATAGAATAAAATTTATTAAATATATTATATTATTATTTTCAAGAACTTAAAAGAGAAAAATTAATATTTTTATCTATTTTTTTTAAGAAACGTTGATAACATTTAATTTTTAATTCTAAGTCTGAAAAATTAATAAGTATTAGAAATTGCGTCTGTTTTTAGAAAAAATATTGAATTGAATTATATTAATTTACTTTCTCTCTACTTTTTCTACTCTGAAGACTTTATTGAAAATAAAAGAATAAAAATTTATTAAATATAATTTTTATTTTGAATTCATCATTATATTAATGGGTTAATTTTTAAGCTCTCAATGTTGTGATAAGAAAGAAGAGCCACCTAAGTCTCTATTATAAGTAGGTCCAATGTTGAACTTAAACCAAGACTATTAATATTTTTTTAGTTAAGATTGGTTTGGTGTTGATAAGCCTTAATTCGAACCTTAAAAATTTATATATATATATCCTGGATATAAGGAGGATTAATCATAAATGGAAAAGTTTTGGTCGAAAGCTGATACAATAAATTTAAGGCATGGAGAATTAGTTAGATAAAAAGGAAAAGTCTTAAATAAGAAATGGCAATATTTAATAAGAAAGTAATTATATTCAGTAATAAATATAGAGGAGTACCTTGTTCTTTAGCTAAAAAAATAATATTAGATACTTTTAGATTAACTTATGTTGATTGCGAAGCTGAATATTTATCTGCTTTAAAAGTGGTATTCAAAAACAAATAAATTCCTAAAACCTTCAAAAATGTTCCGCTTTTTGGTTGTAATACTAATGAAGATGAAGATGAAGAATTCAATTACTTAAATGAGAGTGAGAAAAAAATATAATTAATTCTTAAAGTTCAGATATTAAATTAATAAGGAATGGAAGCATTAATACGTTTACTATGGATTGTAAACAATTTAAATCATTTTTTGGAATATAACCCAATGTTACTTCATATAATAGTTCTACTTTTAATTTTCTTAAGTGAAGCTTAAACATATTGTGTATTGTAATTTATGATCAAAGATTCTTAATAGAGTTTGAATGATAATTAAACAAAACAATAATTAAGATGGCATTTAATAATGAATGAACTGCATTTTAAGGAGTAATCAATTAAATTTATAAGCTAGAACAGCAACTACATTTTATGAAACTGTAAGTAGAAGAAGTAAAACATTTAATAATGTTTATTAAATTATGTAAAATATTCATTTTGATTCATTTGAATTATTCTAAGAAATGTCAATAAGTTTAATGTTAACATACTTACCATTTCCAACTGTCTTAAAAATATTTGTTATTTATTTAAATGAAGGAATTAAAATTTATTTTAGAATGTTTTATTCTGTTTTAAGATTAGTTTCAGATGATGTAAAATCTATAAAATCAAACTCTAATTTCAAATCAATTTTAAGATAAAAATTAATGAATTTAAATATAGAAGAATAAAATAATATTATTAAACAAGCTTTTAAATTAAGTTTAAATGAGAGTGAATAAGTGAAATCCTATATGAGGACAGCTGTATCTTATACCAAAAATTAGCCTTGTTATTTACCTATACCGTCTTAAGCATCAGAATTAATTACTAATGAATAGGCATTTATAGATATATGATATTTAGCTAGTTTGAAATATTATGGGATTGGATGTCGAACATTTACAAGTTGAGTGATCCATTTTTAATATTCTCATCTAAGTCTGATGGACATTCATTAAAACAATTATATTTTAAATGTCAAGATTTAACAGATTTTCCAGTTCTAATAGTGATTCAAACTAATTAAAATATCGTATTATTAATTCATAATTAAAAAGATATTTGGTGCTTTTTGTGATAAAATGTTAGCAGTCAAAAATAAATATGTTGGTACAGGTGAAACATTTTTGTTTACACTTTCACCTGAAGAAAGAAAATACAATCCGACTTCTGGTAATAAAGATTATATGATGTGTGCCCCTGATTATCTGGCATTTGGAAGTGGCAAGTATTCATTTTAAATAATCTATAGAAATGGACCAGCATTTTAAATTGATTCAGAATTGAATAAAGGGTTTACCTATTAAAGTGACACTTATGATAATCCATTATTTACAGATTAGAAAAATTAAAATAAATTTAAATGCTTAAGCATTGAAGTATATTATCTAAAATGATAATTAATATTAAAGAAATTTATAATCTTAATTTTGCTTTTCTTATTAATTAACTTAGATTGTGATAACTCTTAAATAGTTATGTGAAACAAAAATTTTGAGGAAAAACCATCTGCTTTTAAGGTTAATGTGTATCTTAAAAAAGTACAAGAGGTTTATATATAGATTTTATTAATTATTTTAAAGTAATAAACGAAAGCTTTTTAAAGTGCATTCTAATATTTAGAGCTTTTAAAGTGGCGAACTCAAGCTAAGGTTTATATTATAACATTTGGAGAAGAAATATCGATTGGATTATAGTTAGTAGTCCCCATTATATTAGAATATTAATGTCTTCTTTTATTGTGAAATAGTTTGAATTTTTATACTTAATTTAACATCTAGATAAAGAAATTCCAGAATAAGGCTTCAAATATTCCTTTAGAGGATGATTGAAAAAAAATGTCTCATTTGCTTTTGGAAGATTTAATTATATTATTTCTGTTGATATAGAATCTTATTATAAATCAATTAATTGCTTGATTACTCTGATCAATCATGTTTTATATAAAAAATTTCTGGATAATTAAAATCCATTATGGAATATAAACACTTTGTATCATAAATAGATCTATCCCATTAAAGATATTATTAAATATGAAAATGACGAAATTTCATTTAAAAGTGATGTTTTAAGCAGAGCTTTATTGGATAATTAATAAATAATTTATAATAAAATGCATTTTTTAATATTGATGTAAAATATAATTATCATTCAGAAATTTATTCTTAGGTGCTGTGACTGCGATTTAAGCAAACTGTGATAACTCATGTGATGGTGATCACTATTGTTATTTTGGATAATGCATTTCTTGTAGTTAATTTAGAGAAGAGTGTAAGAAAAAAGAATAATCCTTTAGGGGAATTATAAAAACCAGATTTTGGAGTTGTAATTGGCCATGGTAATAAAGTACCTGCATATTCTTGTGAAAATGACACATAACATATTCTTGAACTTTAGCATTACATATAACCATAAGAAACTGGCCTCAATTAAACTGTTTATGTTGGAATGAAGTATATATAACTTTTAAATAGATATTAATGTGTCCATTATGCAAGACTTTACTGGATTATTAAATATGGATCTGCTTTTCCAGATATAGACACTGCTGATGAAATATTTTTTTTAGATTATGCTGTTGATTATTTAAATGGAGGGAATCGATAAATTCTTAAATATTATAATGGAGGAAAAGAAAGACCTTTACCAGGGGATTTAATTATTTGGAATAAAAGTCAACCTTATTATCCTTATGGACATGTTGCTGTAATATTGGATGTTCAATTATCAGAAAAACAACCTTACGTTACTATTGGAGAATAGAACTATGATGATATGTGGGACACCCCATAGTATGCTAGAAAATTATAAGTAACGAAAAACAATTAAGGAAATTATTATATCGTAAATTAAAGAGAGATAACTAATTTAAATCCATAAGAAAAATGTAAGGATTATAATGGAAGTGCTCAAGACGCAATCATTGGATGGGTTAGACTTATTTGACAATTTATTTGAATTTGATTTGATAATTAATTCTTTTTATCTTCTTTTATCTTTCTTAGATGATTATATGGATTACTCTAAGTTGTTGTGTCATAGTTTATTTAATTCAATAATAATATAATATTGATTAATTTTAATATTAAAATATTTGTTAATTATTCAATAATTTTAATTTAAAAAGGTTTCTTTATTCAAATAAACAGACTTGATAAAATTGCCTTTTCACCTTTCAAATATAAGGGATTTTACTATTTACTTTAAAAAACTTTAGATAGCACTACCTTATTGAAATGTTTTATGAAATCACAATATTTAAATCATTAAAAATAATTATGTAAATGATTTAAGTTAGTTTGTAACATCAAAGAAATTATTTGAAGTTTGTAGAATAATTTTTATTAGAAGAGAAAGAGGAATTTAACAATTGTTAAGGGACGAAGATTCATAATTGGGAAATGATATTATATTATTAATTGCTATATTTCCTATATAGAATGCATACCATAATAATTTGAGGTTAGAAATCAAATCTGTATTTTAATGACAAAGAAATCATATTATTGATATAATACTATTGCTTATTATTATTAATTTGTATGACGCATTATCAAAGGATAAAAGTAAACTAATAGAAGAATATTAAGCTTTATTATTTACGAAAAATTCATCAAGTCATGCCCATTATTGCTGATTTAAAATATTAAGTTGAACTTTAAATGAAGAAAACACAATCTAATAAAATTGCCCCTAGTCTCAAAGAGAAAGTTATGTTACTAACGCGTATTCTATATGAAAAGAAACCGCTTAAAGAAGTATCATTCTAAAAATATTATTTATAGGCTTGTGAAGAGTTATAAATGTCATATGCCTGGGGTAAGGCCATATGGACTGAGCACATATCCCAATATAATAAAACAAAAAAACTATATAAAAAAAAAAATGCTTCTCCCAAAACTCCCCCCAGCGAAACTGAATAGATGACCAAGAAGGTCGCAGGCGTTAAAATGCTTCCATAAGGTCATCATATAACGAAGCAATTCCATATTCAAATTTTGATTCATGGGAATCCTGTCGTCTCCAAAAATGCTGCTGATTGAGATTAGACAGTAGGGCTGTTCGCCTTGCTATCTTTTATTTTCTTTTAATTTATGTTAATCTAGTCTATTCTCCTTCAGGAGAATAAGCTTAAAGATTGACAAAAATTATATATATAATTTAAAATTTATTTTGTACTTTCTCATTATACCAGTTACATAGTATTTTATTTGATTTCGTAACGTAACAATAGACCATTAAAATTATTATTTTTTTCTTTTATTATGAGATGAATTTTTAGTTTACATTATTTCATAAGATCTCTTTTTTTTCTTAGGAGGTATTTATCACCTTAATTATATAATCTTTGTAATCAAAATAATTATTTTAATCTAAAGAAATGAATCATAATACCCAAATATTTAATCAAATTAATAAGGTCTGAATGATTATGAGAAATTATAAAAAATGTTGATATCAAGACTATAGAATTAGAAGAATCTTATTAAATGAATTATCTCTAATATATAAATCAAATAATATCAAAGTAAATACACTCCTTAGACTTTATCATAAAAATATTTAATAAAATATCTGATTGAATGAAATTAATAAATTATTTATTTTTAGATTAGTATTTTATAGCTATTTTTAATTAAATGTAATCAAATATTACATAAGAAATCTTATCCCATTCATATTTAGAAGGATAATTAAGATTAAATTTTTCTTACGTTATGATTATATTTAGGAAATTTAATGCCTTCATTTGGCTATAATCCATGTGTTCAACAGTTTAATTATTTTAAGTTGAATAAGATAAATTTTAGAGCACAATAATATTATGTTCTAAATTAGAGGATGCTTATTGTTAATTTTATACTGCTCAGTATGATATTCATCTTTTACTATTGAAAATATTAAATTTACTATTTTATTTATTGTATATGAATCAATACCATCATTGAATCAAATATACGTCGATATAATTGAAGAATGACAACATTTAGAATCAATTTTAGCATATTGATGGGAAATTTCAAGATCAAGAAAGAATTAATAGACTCAATGAGTAATTCTAGACTTGTAGTATTAAATTGGTTTTAAATCTTGAAGGATGTCAAATCATGATATGATGAAATTAACAACAGTGTTTTGTCTTATTTTCTTCTTTATTCTGAGGAGAGAAAGAGTATATCCTAAATGAATGAAATTAGCAAAAAATCTTTATGTGAGTTACAAGTTTTAATAATGATTGGAATAGTCTCTTAGTTTCAGAGTCATCCTCCTATTATAATCTTTTCACTATGAGATTAATTTGAATAGATATTAACTTAAATATGACTATATGTTAATAAAAGATTTAATTGGTAATATTCTCGTATTCAATTATATGTTTAAATGTATACAATAAAGTAATTAAAATTAATCCTATTTAATTATTACGTTCAATGTCCGCACCTCTATTCATAGGTATAAAGTTCACCTGATTTATTAAGAAAATGTTCAAAACGTCTTAATCAAACTATTCCACTCTTTGGTACATTGTAATACCTGCTTTTCAACATTTCTTCTCTTCTTTAAACCCTAAAAAGAATAAGCAAAATTTTAGAGATCATTTTTTTTTTTCTAGTAACCTTTGGAAGATTATCTATCTTAAGTTTGATTCTATAAAGAATGCTTCTCTATATGTATTAGGAGTCTAATAAGAATCTTTTATCAAATGGTTATTGATTGATAGGGATTCTTTAAACCTATTTTATCAAATATAGATTAATTTGAGGATGTTATTCCTCTTTTAGTATTTTCATTAAGCTAAAATTAATTCTTCATCTCAGCATCCATTGTTTACAAATGAACTTAAATAAAATGGCTTATAATATTACTTTTTCTAACTTTTTGGGTTAAACATATTAATAAATATGAAACCAGAATCCAAAAAAGAAATTCTAGCAAAATTGATGCAAAAAGTTCCTCTTATACGTGAACATAGGCTTAAATTAGGCTATTTTGTTAGGCAACCTATCCCATAGAGTCCTATCCATGTTACTCCAATTAATGCTTCAAGATAAACTGAAACAATTACTGACACTTCAACTATCTACCAATTAGTACCAGGATTCAAGATTAATAACTAATCCACTTATAAATTACATGGAAGTTCTGGGAGAAAGTATTAAGACAAATCTTGTTCAATAACTAAGTTTAAGACACAACCTTCATTTTCCTTTAATTCCACTATCTCTAGGATTTATCTGTCTCCAAGGCCAACCAAAGCATTAAAGTATAAAAAATTTGCAGAAACATCACAAAGTTATAGAAAAAATATTCCTCGAAGAGCAATAGTTTTGAAATCTAACAAAGAAGAATGCTACAATTAACCCTCTTAATGGAATCTAGATAGATGGGACACTAACGATGATAGAAATGAAAACAAATCATTTATTTTTTGATTCATACTGCATCAACTCAAAATAATTCTAATTCAATAATAAAATACAAATGACAAGCTGACACAATTGACGATTCTTTTGAGCTAATACTTAATTATATTTAAAAATGACTGAATACTGTAATCTAAATGCAACTGGGTTTTTACATACATGTGGATAGTTTAGTTAGTGTTAACCAAATGCAGAAGGGGTAGCAACATGTATTCATGATCCACCTTATACACTTAAAACTGGGATCATAATATCTTATATCATTACACCTGTTTTGATTGGAATAGGAATACTTGGAGGATTGGGAGGTAAGAATATCTAAGTAATAAGGTGGTGTCTTAAAAGGACCTTTATTAGAAATGATACTTAATTATTCATAAAGTGAAGCCACCCATATTGCTTATTGTCTCATGTTTGGAGGAACTATATTAAATACAATATTGTTATTATTTGAAAAGTAACCAATATTATACTACAATAGAAACCCTGAAGATTCAAGAAGACCAATTATTAATTATAGAATTTCAATCATTTTTAATCTTGCTGTCCCTTTTGCTACAAATCTAGGATCATCATTAGCATCTTTCCTCCCTCAATTATACACATTAATACTTTAAGAATTATTTCTTATAGCTGTAGCCCCCCTATTATGGAAAAAAGGTAATTTATAGAATGAATTACTTAAGCTTAAAAAGCTAAAAAGGAAGAAATTGAAACACCTATTGAGTAAAATAATGATAATAAAGCTTTCAATTTGGAGGGATCTAATACATTGTAAAAGATTGAAATGTAAAGAATTGAAAAAACACAAAATTCACTTTCATAAATTAGCGCAGAAAGTAATAAACTAAATTCTAATACTCTCTTTTATTAATTTAAATAAGAAACCGAGAATATTTTGCCTTTTATGCCAATTCTATTTATTTTCGGTTCATTTGGAATTAATTAAGTACTGAAATTAATAGTATAATTTAGATATTTATCCAAATGAGATCCACAAATCCTATAAAGCCTTCTTATGTTGGAATATATGATTGCACATGGTAAAATGATTTTATGATTGTTATTTTGATAATTGCAAATGTTCTCTTTGATTATATTGCATGGAAATTTGGATCTCGTTAGGAGAAATTTTTTGATTAATTAAATTATCTTCCAAATGAAAGATACTTCACTCCAATTAATAGATTTTTTAAAATATATGCGGGAGGATTTGGTGCAGGTTTCGTGTCAGGATTTCTTGGAATGGGAGCAGGATTTGTTATGGTTCCGACTTTATTATATAGTGGTTTGATCCCAAGATGTGCTTCAGCCACTTCCGCATTTATATATTTCATGATATCTTTAAACAATTTGATAACTCTTCTAACTAATCATTACTTAGATTTGTAAATGATTCTTCTATTTACAGGATTAGCTGTAAATTAAATTCATTATTCAAGGTTATAGGTGGATCTGTGATAACAAAAATAGGATATGTATTACTGAGAAAATATAAAATTGGTTACACAGTCATTTTGATTGTCTTTGCTTTAGATATAGCCAACGTTATATCTTAAGTTTATTATGGAGTTGTTTTTGGAATAAGATTTGGTTTGGAATATTTAACTAAAGCTAACATTGTATGTAAAGAATAATGAATTGTAATTAAAATCATATCTATTTATAAAAAGTAGTGTATTCCTATTTCTTAATATATTTCAAATTTTTTCAAGAAGTGTAACTTTTTACTGTTGTAATATGATATTAGATAATTAAGTTTAGATGAAATAAGAAATCACCATTATTTTTTTCAATTTTTTTATGTATTTTTCATTCCTATAGTTATTTTCTTTGTATATTATACAAACTGAATGAATTTGAATATACTTAGGAATTCAACATTATTTTATTTCTACCTTTAATTAACTATCAATTTAACAATTTTAAATAGCTTTATTAATAAATTATCCTTAAATTGTATGATATTATTTATTTATTCCATATCATCTTTTTTTCATTAAATGTTACTAATACCCTTTATTCAATAGGACTTTGGAGAAATCTTATTTAACCAAATTGTTTTATGATTGTCAAAATATTTAATCCATTTTTTCAAATAAGAAAAATTACTTAATAATATTTATTTTATTAATATTATAAAGAATTACTTATAAAACAATCTTCCTTTTGTATTAAGATTAAAAAATTTTCAAAAACTATATTTATAAATTTAGCTTATCAATGTTATTCTTAATTTTTTAGAAATTCTAAAAATTGAAGATCCTTTTCTTTAATTTATCTAAACTTTATATCCTCAAATTATTTAATCTTATTTTGTAAATTAGTTTCTTATTAATTATGTTCTATCAATTTAGTTTTGATTATTATTTCTTTGTTTGACTTTTTAAAATTAACTTGTATTATATGTTCAGTAGGAACTTTTTCAAGATCAATCTCATCTACTTTTAATATGCTATTGTCATCTTTTTTGAGGATTTTACGATTATTTAAGAAATCTATATGAAATTCTTCAAAATTCTTATTCAACTTCTTAACATTAGATACTGGTTAAAGAGAACTTCTTCTTTAAAGCATTGGAGAAGGGGCATCATACTCGGTTTTAAGAGAACTAGTCATCAGCTTATTTTGTTATTCTTCATTATTTAATGAATTTGATAGATTTCTGCCTTTTAAGACTTTTTCTCTATCTAATTGATCAGAATGAAATAATTTATTTAATGAATTAGATTTTTACCCCATTTCATGTAAGACCTCTTGTAATTAGCCAAAAGGATCGTTTACTTTATTTTGATTCTTATCCAAAACAATTTTGTTTTCGATGGATTATTCACCCTCATGTTAAGATGATTCTGAGTATTCTGACTCTACATCTGTGTTTAAAATAGGGATAGTTTCGAAAATATTTTTGGTGATTGAACTTGTCTAACAATTTATAAATATATTATTTGCTGATCCATTAACTCCATCCTATTCTAAATATTTATTATCCTCTACATCAAGAGCAGAAATTATTACTTTATCTTCTATTTAAGGACTACTAGGATCTTCACCTAACTTATTTTTATGTCTTTCTTCTTATTTCATTAAATGCAACTTTAAAATTCTCCAAGAATGAGAAATCATTAATTCCTCCTCTATTTGCTTTAAATAATCAAAATAAGGCAAAAACTCTCCATCTTTTATTAATTTAAGAGATAGTTTTTATTCAAATGAATATATTTGTTTGTCTAACTGTTTTAGATTTTTTTGATGAATTTTATTTTTTAGAATAAGCTTAGATGCCCAATAAGGATGATAATCATTTAAAGCTCTTTCAAAAATGAATGATATCATATTTACTACATAAGAAATAAAAATATCTGATTTGTTAAATTTATGAACAAGCCCAATTATTAATTCCATTATATTAGACTTATCTATCCTTTCCCATAATTATATATCTGTTATTCTAACTAGATTATCAATAATCTAAATAATCTTATATTTTATACTTCAACAAGTTTAATTATTAATAAGCCAACTTTATTTTTATTTTACAGCGATTATTAAAATATTTAAGCAAATATTTTTATATCAAAAGAATCAAAAAATTCTGAGTTTCTAAATCTATTAGTAATTTCTTAAGTTTCTGGTTCATCTAATTGAATATTTTGCATATCCATAGAATAATAATTGGAAACTAATGAGAGAATATGCGCGGCATTCTTTAAAGTACTATTATATAATTTATGTCAAGTACATTGCATTAATTTCATCTTTGGTTATAACGGCTAGCATTTTTCTTTATATGTCTCCTTTTATCACATAATCAATTTATGCTTTATTTAAAATTCTAATCATTATCTCATGTACAATAAATGTAAAATTGATTGCGCTGCAAGGATCGAAATCTTAAAATCTGTCAAAACCTGCTTTTAAAAAATCAAGTTATTATTAATGGAAACCAAACTCATAAAATATGATAACTATTTGAGCAACACTATTAACATGAATTAAAGGTAAAAATGACACAAGAAAATTTGGTCTTTAAAATTAATCGATTACAAAACTCTTATTTCTTTCTTTTATCAACTAAAACAATCTATGGGCTATCCCCCACTATGTATCCGGTGTCACCGTTCTCCATCTCAAATCAAAAATTATTTCCCAATAAATCTAATATAACATCTGAATATCACTTCTATTTATTTCATTATAGGTTCCAAGTTCAAATCAATTATCTCAAATATTTTGGTTATTAAATCACTATAAATTGCCAATTAATCAGTTTAAACTTTAACATAATCTACAAACAAAATATCAAACATTTAATTGACATTTCTTTATATAAAATCAATCGCAAATGGATCATTAGCTCTAAAATATCTCATAAATATTTCAATATTTAATATTATTGATAGATTTGATTAACTATAAGCAATAATATCTTCAATTTGTTTTTAGGAGGAGTTTTATGTTGAGTACATTTATTTTATAAAATAATAATTTAGATATTTTTTATAAAATATGATTATTTTTAAATAATAGAATTTCCTAAATATTTATTTCAGGATAGATTTTCTCTTATATAATTATTTTATTTTAAATGGCTTCACCCAATTAACATTGTTTATTAGATGGTCATTAGAATAGTTAGATTTTAGGAGCTTGTCTAAATGATTTGTGTAAATCCAAAAGATCATATTGTCATCATTGTATTTCACTCAATCATTCACAACATGTAACTGATTTAAAAAATTTTGAATAACTAAATAATTATACTTCATAATTAGCGCAAGTCAACTTAGATATTTAGGATAAATCTTAATCCATTTAGAGTGCATTATCTATGTTAACTAGCTAATTAAGGGATTTATATGTAGATCCTCAAACAAACTTTTCAGACTTAAATTAAACTGATCTAGAAAAACATGTCTAAAAATTGATGAGCGTTTAATAAATATAAAATTCATCCTTATTGACAAATCTAAATGAAATTGTTCAAAAATTCAATTTTGGAAAAAAAGAAGGGGATAGTCAAATTAAAAACTTATAATCTAGCTGTTTATCGCCTGTCTAATCAAACATCTAATAGTTTTTAAAGAACATTTCATCAAATTCTATTATTATAAATCCTACTAATTAAACAACTTTCAAATTTTCTAATGAGCTAGTCTTTAAAGGAATTTAAATTTAAGATAATTAAAAGACAGCTATTTGTACAGGGTTAGAATGGGGTTTTATTATGTGTGAACCAATCATACCCAAAACTGGCATATCCAGATTTAGTTTTTAAGTATTTCACAAAAATATTTGTAATCTATATATTGGTGTCTGCCATAAAGATAAAATTATTTAATCAAATTATTCTCCTAATTCATTTTAAAACTTAGGCCACGGAGCCTACCTACTATTTAGCACTGGATTAATACTGTCACATTTATAAGGGGATATTAATTATTAATTTAAAGGATTCTCATACTCAAATAATGATATAATAATTATGGATGTTGACATGATTTAATAGTAAATTATATTTACCCATTAGTAAAAGCAATAATAAATAGTAATTAATTTATTTTTTTAATTTAAGGTTTTGAAATTAGACGTTACATAAGATCTATATCCATATGCAGAGTTATGTGCAGGTTCATCGATCCAGATCCTCTAGAATTGATAATTTATAATAAAATTAAGCATAAACACATATATATATAAAGTATATTTATATTTGGATTAAATTCGTAAGATAGGATTTTAATCTCTCTAATAAATAAAAGATTATGATAAAATTTTAATAATTTTATTAGTAATCAATATTTAAAAGCTTATCATAAGGAATTTATTACATTTATGATGCATTTTATAATTCATATTTAGATAATGATATTAATAGTCTTCAAAAAGTTTACTAAACAAAGAAAAGATAACTTGAATTTGTATTTGTAATTGTAATTATTCCTTAAAAGAAGTATTTTTTTTGTGAAAAATAATTCATTCAAAATAGTACTATCTTTTTCATTTAATTTATATAGGTTAATTAGTTTGGGTTTCTTATTTTGTGATGAAAATTAATTAGATAAATAATTTGCATTAATAGGTGTGAAACTGATGATTGCTGCAGAAATTTTATCCGATAAGGTATTAATTATGTTAATATCATGTTAGCCAGAAGATTAATATTAGAGACTAGAGAAAGCTGTAAAATAATTCATGTATAATTTATTTAGATGATTGAATTGTTTAAATATGATAATTTACTGAACAATGAATACCTTGTTAGAAAATTTGAAGCTGATATTTTAAAACCTGATTGGTATTTGCTATAATATGTTGTTGTGTAAAGAGAAAATTCAATTAAAAGCTAATATGTATAAAATGAATTGAATACTCGCAAAAAATATCATTTAATTTTAACAGAAGTAAAAATTGATATTCATTTTTAAGATTTTAAATAAATATAACAAATAATTATGGAATTTTGATCATTAAATGTTAATCATTCGTCCTTATTTTCCAGCAGAGAGAAAGAGGATACAAATTAAAATACCAGTTTTGAACGTAGCTCTCATAAAAGAAACTATATAAAAATCTGGCTTTACAAAAGAAGAATTAACTTATGAAGAAGAAATTTATTAAGCTGATAAAACATATTTAAAATTAATAGTAACATCTTAAACTGAAAACTACGCTATAGGAATATTTGACTTTTTAATGTAAAAAAAAGCTGAACTATAAATTGATTCAGTACTTATGTAAAATGTTGATTATTTGGATGAATTTCATAAATAAATAAATTCTAAAAAATGTTCAATGATGACAAAGAAGATAGAATAATAGGATAACGATTAATAAGGATATAAAAGAAACGATTAATATGAAGATTAAGACAAAGAATATGATAGGTCATATCAAAAAGGAAGATCCAGAGGAAATAGAACAAGAGGAAATTATGGATATTATAGAAATGATAAAGATGAAGATAGACATGAAGAAAAATATAGCAATAAAGAAAAGGGAGATAGAAATGAAAGAGGAAACGATAGAAATGAAAGGGGAGCCAAAGATAAAGATAGGAGAGGAGGTTAAAGAGATAGAGGAAATAATGTAAATAATATTATTAATTTTAGTAATATGTGTAAAAAAATGATGTACATCATTAATAATAATAATAATAATAATATTAATTAATACCTAAAGCAATATTATAAAAGACACCTAAATAAATTATAAAACCTAATGCTTTGAATGCAAATGATTTCCCTGCTCTAGATTCTGAATAAAAGAGCTGAGTTATATGAGTAATAACTCTATAAAATTATTTTATTATTCAATGTATATGTGCAATTTTTGTTTTTAACATCTCATTTTTAATAATTATTAATATGCATCATAGAAAGAGCTTATCACCGTTTAGTGAAAAAGTGAGAGTTATTTAATTTACTTGTTTAAGATTGGAGTTTCTTTATCCATTAGTTAGTGAACCCTTAAAAGTAATAGTGTGTGAGAAACATACCTTCATAGCTAAACCATAAGATCAGAGATATGCAATTGTTAATTAAGTAAATGATAACAAATTATAAGACATAAGCTATTGATGTTTTTAATCATAAGATCAAAATTGAAATTTAAAACTTAGGGACTTCATAATTAGACTTGAATACATATTAAGCATTTTCATTAGAAAAAGTTCCAATATATGATAAGAAAAATCAAAAATAATTAATTGGATTCCTCTGCTTTAAGATCGATGAAACATCAAAAAAAAGTACTCCAAATGCTAGTATTTAAAACTCAAGAGAATAATCATTAAGTAATATAATAAATTAAAATAGATTTTGGTTCAAATTTATTTACTATAGCATTTAGCGATTAATAATAATAATTAAGTACAAAGGCATAGAACTAAGTTTAAAAATTCTCTCATGAAGAAATAAAAAGAAATATTGATTAAATTGCTCAAATTTATGAAGAAATGAGCAGAGAATAAAATTAATTATTACAATAAGATTTAAAATTGAAAAAGTTAGATAATGAGATCAAAGATCTAAATTAATAGCTTAAATCTTTACATGATTAAGAGCATCATTTAGATTTATAATTTAAAAAATTGTAAACATAATCTCCTTAGTTGTAAATGTTGATAAATCAAAAAATATAATAATAATACTCAATTTTAACATTTAAGAGAAAGTAAGAAATTCCAATTCAAAAATAAACACATTAATAAACAATTCGAACTGAATAATCTAGTTAAAGATAAAAGAAAACTAATGTTCTTCCATAATAAGTTACAATTAGTTTAATTGAATAAGAAAAGTTTATAAAGAAATAAAATAAAGAACCTGAAATACCAGTCAATATGTCTATACCTTTTTCTTTTAATGAATATTTTAGTTTATTCAAAAATTGATTGTACTTAAAACATTAGATTAATATTTCAATTATTTAATAAATAAAGAAATAAATTGCTTAAAATATTTGATTATTAGAATATTATACTACTATTAATAAATCCTCATGCTCCAATAGCTAATTTTGATCTAGCAGCTTGCTTTCTAGATTAACGAGCAACAACTTTATTATTGGCTTCTTTCTTAACATTTTCATCTCTTTCGGCAGCCCAGATTTCAATATGTGCATTAGATGATAAGAATGCTATTAAATAAATGATAAATGTTACGATTGATTCTTCCATGTGCTCTGTATGTTCTACGTCTACCCTTTTAGGCTCTATTGACTTACACATGATTGATAATTAATTTTTCATTACTCAAATTCTTAACTTATGCATTAGCAGCCAAATTTTATAAGAGTGACAAAACAATTCTTACACTCTTTTCAGGCCATCTACCTGTAATAAATTTTGTATATTTTTTTACCTTATGATCTGCCGAATTCTTTGGCTTAGCCTGTTCTGCCAACACCTCCATTAAATCTGGTAAATGGAACACATCTCTTGTGCTATAAGACATCTTGTAAATATTTAAGTGCTTAAGCAAGAGTTTATCCTTTAATTGCTCTGGCTACTTCATAGGTATTCTTAAAGTGAGTTCTCAAATCACTTGCTCTAGCTTTAGCTGACTTTTTAGCAACTGTAGGCTCTCTAGCATATTATTTGCCCATTGAATCCTTTTTTAATTAATTAAATTTGTTTTTTCAAATTCATTATTAAAAGGAAAAATGGCAAATAATTTTATTGTTAAAATAATGATAGGATAACTATCATTAACACAAATTCAATATATTATTAGTTTATTATTGATAATTGTTATTTTATATTCAAAGAAGAGAATTTATAAATAATTTTTTATGAAATAATAAATAGTTGAATCGAAATAGGTTATATAGTCATCAATTTTTTTTGTTAGTTATTTTATTTTTTTCTTATTGATCTTTTCTTTCTTCTAATGTCATATTTGCTTGAGATTTTTCAAGAGTCTTATCCTTTTGGCTACTCAAATAAGAATCATAATTATTAGAATATTAAACGCTCTCCAAATTTTGATCTGTTATTAAAAAACTAGTTTAACAAGCAATATTAAGTTAATCTATTGATTATGACTTTTTTCTTGAATCTAATTACAATTTTCTATTTTCTTCATATTCTATAATTGAGTTGTCATTTCTTGTTTCGCTTCTTTATATCCTTTCAAAAGTCTTGCCAGTTTTTTAGAAAGGGGAGCAACCCTTTTTTTATTATTTTTAACTCGAATTTTGACTCATTCTACTATTTGTTTTCTGAATTGATGGTAAAATAACACTGGTATCGTTAGAAACCAAAGCAGTACAAAATTTATTGCATAATTGTTATTCTTTGGTTTTAGCACTAGATTTAGATTTAAAATATTAACCTTTGTATTTCTTCTATTAATTCTTTTTCTTGTTGTTTTAATTTACTTATTTCAATAAGTTTTTTATTTAGAATTACTTTATTCATTTCCATTTCTTATAATTATCTTTACCTAACTTCTTTTATTTTTTTTTCTTAATATTCTGCTCTTCTTTTGGTTACTTCTGAATCAAACTCTTCTATTAATTTTACTTTCATTTTTTTCTGTTAAATTTCCCAAATTTTTGATTATTGCAATTAAGTTTCTGTTTTTAGCCTTTCATTTCTTAAATAAATCCCTTCCTTTTCCACAATAGGTTTGAATTGTTCTATTATCTGTTTTCTATCTAATCTCAATTATTCCTATAATTATGTAATTGGAGATTTTTATAATTTAGGAGAAATCTATCTCAGATCCTTTAATTTTGTTTGTAATAGAAAAGTCTTTTAATCAATATCCCTTAATTAAAATTTCAATGAATTGACTCTTTTTTTCACCTAATCATATTCTTAAGCAACTTAAATAAAACTTTGCTAATTCATAATTATTAATAAAAATTAAAAAGAAAATGATTTTATTAAAATAATTTGATTGGCAACTCTTTTGAAACAATGTCAAAATTCTATAAGTTAAGCATTTAGATTCTCATAATCATACTTAATATTAAGAAATAATAATTTACTTCTATATATATCAAAAATTTAATTCACAAACACTTCTCTTGATTTCTTTAGACAATTTTTAAGTTTAATATTTATCCTTAAGCTTCATTTATATTTGGCTATTAATTATTAATTTATAATTAAACAGATTGTTTAAAGGTGTTAACTAATTAAGCTGCTTTTATTTAAATTACTTTTAAGACTATAAATAATTTTTGATAGATTAAAACTTTATTAGAGAGACTTTTACTTTCATACCAAATCCAATCCTTTATTTCTTACATAATGTTCAAATGTTTGTTTATAGTAAATTTTATGAATTTTGATCATCTTAAAGGGGTGGTTTAATAATTATATAAAAGGAATTTTCAAAATTAATGAAGATATTTTTTATATAGTTTTATCAGATAATCATGCAAATAATCCTTTTTATCGACTTTAAAATTTTCTAAAATTATTTAAAAGCTTTTCCTCTTAATTTTGTGATTATTAACTATCAGCCTATGAATGTTCCTTACTTTTAAGAAGATATTTATTTGATGTGAAATCCTTTAATTTTTAATTTTACTCTCCAATATTAATTCCTTTTCTACTTAATGATCTTTAAAAATATGTAAGCTTTTATTCAGTATTAATACCTCTAATTTATATTTACCCTTATCCATTTTATCTATGATTAATTTTATCATACTCTTTTTCGAATTTAACCATATGGTAGCCTAGATTCTAACATAACTGCTTTATTTCTTATATTTATATATCATCCTTTATATCTTTTAATTACATAGAAATGATGGAAATATTTTTATCTTCCATCTATAGACATGGTTTAGAATTGATTTTTTATGATGGACTTTATGATCTTTATGGATAATTCATCATTCTTTTTTATAATTCTGAAACATGTTATTTATTTTCCTCATTTTAGACTTTTGCCTATGTCTGTACATTTTCTGTTTTATTTAATCGTGAGAATTCTTATTAATTTTTAATTTAGTTTTCCTTTTCTCCCTTTGAAAAATTGATCTATCTAATAGATTATCTTTCCTGTGACTTGGCCTCTTTTGATGTAAACGTTTAATTTTCATCTTAAAGAATTAGTTTAATTGGATTAATTATTTTTTCTTTTGTAGATTCTACTATATTTTAATTTTTCATAATTTCATTAAATTCATAGTATGGACGTTAAATAATTAATTTAGAGAAGTTATCACATGGTAAAACAGAAGAAACATTCTTTTAATTCTATCTACCATATCTTACTTCACTATTAGTAGTTTTATAATTTATTGTAATGTCTGTTTTGGAATTTAGTTATTAAGGATCCCAAGCTAATAACTTTGTTGTATTTGAAACAGATCTTGGTCTTACTTACTTTGGTTAATCTTAATAAATTGGATTAATCACTCTTCTTGAGTCTTAATATTGCATTAATATATTCAGTTAAAATTATCATTAATTTATTTTTTATGAAAGTTTTTGTAATTCATAATAATGATAAAATTAATGGAACACATAGATTATGATCATTTCCTTCCCTAAGACCACTCGATCATTTTGTATAACTTGACATATTTTGACAAATTACCATCTTTTAAATAGTATGCTTATAATTAATAATAATGAATTTACATTATTAATTGGTTGAAACATCTTAAAATTCGAAATCAAATTCACTATCATCCATCATCTACTCCAATTTAGATTTCTTAGTTTCTTAAGTTTCAGCTTTCTTTTCTTTTTCAGGTTGTTATACTTTGAAAAAATCAGCAATGTCCTATTCATCTTCTGTTTTTTCCCTTTTTATATAAATACAAATTTTACTAAAGACTACGAGAATAATATTAATTTATTAATCTTTCAATTTTTATTTACGGCAAATCTAAATTCTATTCTATCTTGTCAATTGCCTCAAACTCAATATCTAATTAAACTTAGTCTAATTATTCTTTCTTTTTATCAAACTATTCCTTTTCTTTGTAATCCTTAGTTTTTATATCTCCTTTAGGAATCATAAAGGATTGTGATAAATCTTTTAACTACACAATAATACAATATTTGTTACAGTGTATAAAATACTCTTAGCCTGAATTGCTGTTTCAATCGGACATATTATAGTGACTCTTAAAGTATTTTATTTTTTCATTAAATCTTTCGCTTAATTAACCTTCAATTTCAAATCTTGCATTGTTATACTGGGACTTAATTTAAAGTTTTGATCATTTAATTTTTACTATTCCCTTATCTTCACAATATCATTCATGAATTTTGATGCAAGTTCATCAGAATAATCACAAACTTTGCACAAAGCTGGTTTAATTTCTTAATTAATCATGATCAAATCTTATCCTAATTTATCAGCTTTTTTTCTTGCCTCTTCACATGCAAAAACACCAATCAATTTATTTTATGCATCCAACAATCTAACATCACCAAAAAAATTAATATCCTCATTTGCTAAACTAGGTTTTATTTTAAGTAAAGTAGAAACTTTATTAATAATGTTAGCATTAAATTTGTATTTTCCAAAACAATATAAAGACACTTTTCTATACATAATTTAATTATATCAATATATTATTTCTTGAAAATCATAAATCCCGAAAAATTATACATTTATTTAGAGATTCCTTCTCAATTTCATTATTGATTCCTCTCATTATAATATTTATATTATTTTTTTTAATTGATACTTTTACTATAAAGAAAAATATCTCATTTGGCTTTAAGGATATATATATAATAATTAAGATTAGTTCAGCTATCGTTATGAATTCATTATGTTTCATACTGACGTGTAAAATTTCATCATTAATTAAAAACTTAATTTTATTATTAATAAGAACTTTGATAAATTATAGAATTTAAACTATGAATTTGTTGCTACATTTTTAATATTTGTTTGAATTTTATTTATATTATTTCATATTTTAAAACTAAATACTTATGTAACCAACAGAAGTAAATTTAATACTAGTAATATAGGAAACTTAAATTTTAAGTTCCTCTCCTAGAATGAAATAGGATCGATTTGTTAGTACTTAAGCTGTTGCTATGAGATCTATTCAAAAAGCAATAAAGTAATTATTAGAATAATATTAGAAAATAAGACTTATCTTTTATTCTTGGTTCTTTTAATAGTTATAATGGTGCATCATAACAATAAAATGAGAGTGTAAGGAACATTTCGAATTTTAGTTATAACTGTTTTAAATGGAAGAAAAAGAGGTTCACGAGAAATTAGGAGAACTGAGAAAAGAGTTTGATACATATCATACAACATCCATCTATAGGGAGAAGGAGATTTCTCAATTTAAAGTAAGAAATTATAAATAATATTTAAAAAGGATTAACTTATAAAATTGAATTTGGAAGAATTAGAGTTAATTAATAATAGTACAGGATTAACTAAAGAATTGGAAATTTCAAAATCAGAATATCTATTGGCTAAATAAAGATTTGAGGAAAGTTAAATGAGTGAAAAATCTTATATGCATGTAATAAGTAGATTGAAGCATGATGTACTTTGCTTTAGAAAGAAATTAAATGAAATGACTGATGTATTTGAAAAGAAGAAAGCAGAAGTAAATTAAGCAGATTCAAAATAATGGGAATCCATATAATTAAATCAGATGACAAGAAAAATGTGTGATGAAATGATGAATGTATTTTTTCTATAAAGATATAATAAAAATAGAATATAGAAATTGAGAAGAATAATAGACAAAGATAAATAGCATAATACAATAAATAAATAAAAGCATAATTAATAGCAAAAGAAAAAAGAGATGAAAGAATGATAAAATAAAGAGAAATAGCAGAACATGCAAGCAATGATAAGGATGCAAATGAAGTAATTAGAGTTTATCATAATTTGAATAGAAAAAGTGGAGAAAACTTTTGTTAGTACATAAAGTGGTTCATTCTTTATTAAAAAATAAAATGGAAAAAGAAATGGATAAATTTTAAATAGTAGAGGGAGCATTTTAAGAGATTAAAACAGCTACAGGAATTTCAGAAGCTTAAGAAATAGTTTAGAAATTCTTAACAAAAGAATCAACTTATGGTTCTTTATTGGGAACTATAGCAGAGAGTGAGAAAAAGATAGATCATTTGAAAAGAAAAAAGGAAAATTTGAGGTAGAATAAAAGTATATTTTAGAAATAAATTATAATAATTAAAAGATGAAGTATAAATAATGGAAATGAGCACAAAACCTTCAAAAAAGGGAATAGATTCGGAAATATATAAATAATTTTACAATATAGATGATAAATCAAAAAAAGCAGAAATAATGAAACAAAAATTATACACTTGGAGTATTAAAATGCTTGGGAAATTAGAGAAATCATCAATGTAATTTATGGATGAAAGACCAAACTATTATCATATTTATCCAAGAGATAAAGATGTAGAATTAGTTGAATAATTGCAGAAGATAATTGTTGAAGACATTGAACATTCTAAGCCAGAAGTAATTTAAATACTTATTAATATTAGGAAATATTATAAATTATTGGAGAAGTTAATAGATCAAATATTAAAAATGATACTTTAAATGAAGAATATCTTAAAAAAAATGTTAGGATTAAATATAAAAAATTGACATAAAGAGAAACAATAAAAAGAACTAAGTCTATGGACTCTAAAGCAGATTTGAGTAACAGAAGTTTTAGTTAATTTGGACAGTCAAGTGATTCTAGCGCAGAATAATCATTTTATGAATCAGAATCAGAAGGAAACACAGTTGATGAGAATAGTGAGAAAAACCATTTTAATTATTTAAGAGATGAAGCAAAGTAAGTTAAAAAACCTAAAAAAAAGGATGAAGGTTCAGATGGAAAGAAATGAGAAATAAATTTATTTATCAATTTATAAAATAATTTTGGGTATATTTAATGAATTATTAAAAGGAAAGTGAAAATGATGAAGTAATTTTTATTAATATTTAGTATAGTCTGATAGAAGTTTAAATAGTTTATCTATTAAGAAGAAGAATAAAGAAAGATAATTAAGAAAAATATAAAAGTTATAATCTCTAATAAATAAATCGTTTTTGTAGAAGACTGAAGGAGATATACAAAAGAGAAGATTATTATCAAAAGTATCTGATCTTATTGGTAAAACTATTAATCAACCATAATTGGTATAAACATTGAATCAAAAGTAAGATGGTAATCATAAATTTTTACTAAACATTAATCATCTTTAAACTACTTCAATTCCTAAATTAACTTCAAATTAAACAGATTCGGAAAAAGAATATGTTGATTATTTAATGATGAAAAAATGTAATCCTTAATTTTTTTATTTGATAGAAAAATAATAAGAATAGATGAGACGATAAGTTAATAAAAAGTCAAATTTAAAAGAGAACTATGATTCATTATGGTAGTATGATGAAGATTTCTCAGATAAAGAAATATAAGATACTTATAATGTTAATAAAGCACTTTCTATAGTGCATAGAACTTAGGCATTAAAGTAATTAAAATCAGATGAAAGAATTTATTATGCTAAATACAATTAACCAGCTTAGAGTAATTAGAAATTTTAATCATTGACTAATTCTCGATTAATTCTTATGTAAGATCAAGATATTAATGAAGCTGAAGTAAATTAATATTTTAGATTTTAGATAAGGGAGCAACAGGCAAGGAGAACTCTCAAAAAAATGAAAACAAAATAAGTTATTAATATTGTCTAATAAGCTACTAAAAAAATTTATAATAAAAAAGATGAATAAGTTTAAAAAGAACTAATTATGAATCAAGTCCATAAATAAATGAGTAAAGATAAAAAGAAAGAAAGTATCAAATCTATAGATAGTATTTATAGAAATTGTATATTTTCTTTAATGTTTTATTAGCTTAAAGTGAAGAAACCATCTTATAAGCTTAGAATCATTAAAAAAAGATTAGTACTATATTAAAAAAAGAAAACAAATATTTGTAGACTAAGATATTAAATGATATTAAATCGATTTAAAGTAGAGTTTAGTTAAGTCACCTTATCTAAAAATAAGATTCCAGAATTGAAGATTCACCTCCTAGATTTCAAAGTAGAAAAATTAGTCTAATTAATGATAAAATTACTAATTTAGTATCACAAATAGATTTAATTTAATAAAAGGAAGATGATAAATTGAAATATATAAAGTAATTAGAAAATGAACAAGATATATACAAGACTTATAGAGAATCTCTTTAACCAGATTAAATTTAAGATACTTTAAAATCACTTTTAGTTCCCAATAATAATAATTATAGAAAACCAATAAGATTTAATAATAAAAAATTTTTCAATTAGATTTTATGATATTTTATATTTGTATTTTTAGATTGAAAGCATATAAATAATTTATAAGTTGTAAAATTAAGAAATTATAAAATCATAACTTAGGTAAAAAAAAAATTACAAAAAATTCGATTGTAATACTAAATTTTTATTATATAATTAAATTTATAATTTGAATCTTTTATACTTCTATATTTGATGAAAGAAGTATGGAAAAATTAAATTAGAATAGAATTAATATTAGTTATTTAAAATATTAAAAAGATATTCTCATTTTTCAAATTGTTAGTATTTTATAGAATAAAGATGAGTTGACTAAAGAATTAAGATCATTTAAAGAATATTTGTTTCTGAAAACTTAAAACTTGATAGGTCTAAATTAAATTGAAGAATATCAGATTTAAATTTGCAATTAATAAGATAATTTTCAGAAATCATGTCATAATAAGTAAATTAACTAAATCTTCAGTTTTAATAAAACCATTTTATGATTATGTTATTTCTGAGATAACACAATCGAATTCTGTTAAATTAAGAACATCTCCTATTTTTGTAATGATTGATTTTATTTCTTTGACATCAATGTAACCTGATTTGTTTTTTTCAAATATTTTTAAAGCATTGATTATCTCTTATTTATTTGGTTTACGATTTCTTACGTTATAACAAGCTGTTATAAACTATTCAAAATTTAAAATTTGTGTTTTTTTTGAATCTAAAAACAATCCTAATTCTCTTATTTCGATTGTTGTCACAAGATATCCTATTGCTCTAAGAGCAAAACCTAAATCATCTCTTTTAATTGTGCTATTTCCACTTTTATCAAAATAAACAAACATATCCATGATTTATTTAAGTTCTTCAGGCGCAAATGCTTTTTTAGCAGTTTCAGCATCTACTTTTGTAAATTTTAAATATGGAGTTGATAGTTTACCACCTCTTGAGAAGTGAGCAAAGTTATTTTGAGTTTTCATAAAATTTAATAATTATTGCTTAATTTCTCTATAAATGTAATATGTATAAGATATTGTGAATAATTATCATTCTATTATAGAATTATATTACAAAGAGGCAGAATTAAGTAATGAAAATAAAATAAAAGAGAATTCAGAGGCAACAAAAATTTAGAAATGGTATAGGATGCATGTTAAGCGAATTAAATATCTCAAAATTAGATATGTATGTTTGCAATAAATGATTTTAGAATACAATTTACATTTAAAAGTTTGCAAAAGGTTATTTGGCAAGAATGTTAATGAAAAGAAATAGCGATAATAGATATAATGAAAGAAATCTAAAATATTTCAACTATTAGGCAACATAAATTTAAAGATATTTTCGTGGTTATCATTATAGAAAATATTATTTGAATTGGGCAACTAGAAAAGAATATTTATCATTCTTAAAAAGAAAAAATGAAACGTTTCTGGAAGAACTCAAGAAAGTGGAATAAGAAGAAGCATAATAATTAAAAATTAGATAATAATAATTAGCTAGAACTGAATTTGAGTCTTTGGCTCGTAACCTGCATCATCTATCATCTACTAAATCTATTTCAGGTATCTACAATAGACCATTTGGAAATAGAGATGTGGTTTTCGACATGGATGTTGAAAGTCATTTGAAAATTGTATTCCATAGCAACTATGAATGGGAAAAGTCATAATAGATGTCAAGATATACAAGAACGAAGAAATTAAGTATGTAAACCAAATTAAAACCTTTGAAATGAATATATATTTATTATTTTAACATTCTAAAATAATTAAGAATCTCTTTTATCAGTTAGATTGATAGATAAATCTATAAAAGGATCACTCTAATCAAGATAATTAGAAATAAATTATAAATATTTGTTTTATATTATGATAAATTTATTGTCTCTTTCACTAATCTATTTAGCAAATTCTTTATCATTGAAATAAGTTTTATTGGCTATAGATTGTGGAGGATAAGAATCATTTAATTCGAAAGATGGATATCTTTATTAAGATGTATTAGAAATTTCTATTCGAGGATCAATATTTTGGTGGGGATTCCAGGGTGTCTGATTACACTTTTAATGAAGTTGTTTTAGGCGGAATTGCATATACATTTACTCCAAGAGTATATCATACTGAGAGACATGGGAATTCTTTTGATTATAGTATTCCAATAAATAAAAATGGATAATATACAATTATTTTATAATTTGTTGAAGTAATTCTATAATTTATCATAGCTATATTTTGAAAATGAGAATGAACGCTAATTTGATGTTTTTATTGGAACTAAAAGAATATTACATAATTTTTCGATTATTGATAGTAAGCATCAAAAAGGATCTGCAAAGGAAGTATTTATTTACTTCGAATTAAAAGATGAAAAAGTTTATTATAATAATGAAGAATGCAATAAAGGGTATATAACCAATTATAAATGAAGGTTCATAAATGGGAAATTAAAAATTGGATTTAGAAAAGGTGCTTCCGATCTACCTAAAATTGATGGAATAGTAATTGTTAAAGGACATAATGCTGGAGAAAAGGAAAGAAATTATTTAATTGAAAATTGGGAATAAATGTTAGAAGAAAATAGAAAACAAGAAGCTGAAAAAGAGAGAGCAGAGTTGGAAGCTTAAAATATGATTGTACCTGATTATGTCCAACCAGAGGATGTATATATATTTATATTGATTTAACTTTAGCAAAGTGAAGGATTAATTTCATTCTTATCATCACCTATTGGAATAGGGATTATTGCTTTCGGAATCGTTGTATTTGGATTATTGATATTCACAGGTGAAACAGATGAGGACAAGAAATAACAAAAGAATAAGAAAAAATGATTATGTAGAAACTATTTCCTCCCCAATAATTTTTAATATTATCTTAAAGATTAGAATAATATATTTAAATTTTGTTTCACTTTCTATTGAGAAAGAAAAATGATAATCAAAAGTAGACTTAATTATCGACATTAAGGTAATAATTAAGAACGAAAGCAATCATTTCTAGTTTGTAATTACTATTTTACTCTAATTTTTAATATTTCAGTACATTTATAAGTTTATTCTAATTCGCTTAGATTAGATTTTTATTCCAAACTGAATACAATGCTCTCAAATCCAAATAAAAAATAAACTCTATGATGATAAAAATGATAATATCTTAACTACAAAAAGTGGTTTAGTAACTAAAAGAAATTAATTTATGATGAGACTATAAAATACAAGACATCCAAAATAAAAAGTTGCATAAGAAGAGGGCTTATATTCAAGCAAAGTAGAGGATTTGGCTCATCTAACGCAGAGAAATTATATTGAATAAAATATCTAATTATAGGAAATCAACAGTATATAAAATATTATTAGAGAATTTATTAATTTTATATAAATGTTTAAGTATTTAATCAGTTAACTTGAGTTTTTCTCTATAAATATTAAATTACTTTTATTTTTAAATTCTCATAATATATGTCTCTTAAAAGAATAAAAAAGGAATGGGATGATCTTTAAAACAATTCACTCATTAATTGTTCCTTCTGCCTTTTTGATGATTAAGATTATTATAAATGGAAGGCAACTATCTGCGGGTCTGAAGGGTCCTTGTATGATGGAGCAATTTTTTAGCTTCAGATTGACTTTCCAAAAAATTATCCTTTCTATCCTCCAAAGATTAGATTCTTAACCCCAATATATCACCCAAATATTAATTCTAAAGGATAATTTTATTTATTAATATTAAAAGACGAATGGTCTCCAAGTTAAACAATAAGGAAAGGTGAATAATTATTTATAATAAAATTAGTTCTACTAATTATTTGTAACTTATTGGACAATCCAGACCTAGATTCCCCATTAGAGCCTTAAATTGCAAAGATTTATAAACACAATAAATTATAATTTAATAAAACAGTAAAAGAATGGATAAATAATATTCAATTTGATGTGTCGCTTAGAGTTTGATAATCAAGAATATTCATTTTATATTATATTTCTTAGAATAAATAATTAATTATCAACTATAAACCAAAGACTATTCATAAGAATAAAAATTCCACTTAATTCGATGAGAGATAAACAGACTTAAAAGTTTAAATATTATTATTTGAAAATAATAAAAATTAATATTATTATAGTAGATTATTGAAAAGACAATCGGTTACTATAAATTTTTCTAACTCTGTTTTTTAAGATTTATATAAGACTTAAAACAGATAATAAAATATAATATATAATAATAAATTTTCACTATGATTTTATTAGTATAATTTGTGTAAGCACAAAAGAGTACTAGAGTATTAATTTAATTAAATATCATAAAAACTCAAATAGAATTGTGTCCGAAGCAGATGATCCAATTATATAAAACTTTTGTTTTAAGTCTTGAATGATAAAGATGTCATAATGATTTCTATCATTTTTAGTTTCAATGATTAATTCCCCTTCTCCATAATATTCTACACCATTTATTATTTATTTATTCATATTCTGAATATCAAATCTTATTTATGCTTAAAAGACTATTATATTTCTATTTTCATCTTCTCCATTTCCAAATATTTCATTCTTTTTATAAGATAAATTCATATATAAAGGTTAGCCATTCGTTTTAACGACAACAAATCTATTAAACTCTTTCAAATTCTTTAACTATATTTTATTGAAATAATTAATTTACTTTTTTATAATCATCTTCAGGATTACTTAGATTAACAGATATTTTCCCATCTTCAGTTTTGAGTTCATAAAAATATTTTGATGGAAAAATAATATTATTTTCAAAGTCGTTTAAACGATATTTTAATTTCATTAAATTGCTAATTCCAACTAAAGTTTTATAGGCATAATTGCTAATCCCCTAAAGGGTTATTTTTAAATTAACTGCTTCTTATTTTACTATATGATTGTGAGTGTCTAAAAGAGAATCTAAAGATGATTTTAATTCTGAACTTTATAATTCTGCAATTAGTTTTGTTTTTACATAACAATCTACTGGAATACATAATAATTTCTAAATTAATTGAAGACCATTCTAACATAATTTAACTTGATCTTTAGTAAGATTAAAGGATTGAGAATTATACTTTATAAATCTAAGTGAAGTTATTAACAATTTATAGATTGAAACACCAAAAATTTTATAATTTTCTTAACCTAATTATTTTTAAATATTCTCTCCAAATGTGTGCTTAATCAAATTCATCCATACAAACGTTGAATTAAATATTTAATTCCATTTCTAACTAACCCTTTAAAATATTAAACACATTTTTATTGGGTCCTCTAAAAAAAGTAAAATTTACGAAGCAGCAGGAGAATTAATAAGAGAGATGCTAAGTTTATTATTTCTCTCAAATTTTAATTGTGAATAGTATTAGTGATAATCTCCTTAAATTTCTGGTTATTTTTAAACTTTTTATGGTTTATAATCACGCTAGACTTATCTAAATGTTTTCTTTTTTTCATCCAATTCTTTCAATCCTTTATCAACTTATTTAATCTCTGTTTTTACACATTCTAACATATCATGAAACTATTTTTCTTTTGTTAAAAGTTCCCTCATCCAAGCTGGGTAATTTTCTTCCTTTGTCAAAGCAGGTTTTATATCTAATATAGGAGTATCATCAGCTTCTTCTTCACTCATTTAAAAAAAAAATTATAATAATATTAAGTTTTTTTTGAATTAATTCTTGTTTTTCCTAAAACTTCTATTCTTTAATTTAAATTTTAAACTTCTTAATCAAATAATTCTTAAAATTACATTAGCATTACTAATTAATACTAACATTATGGTTTTAATAAACTTAAAGATATATCGATTTTATAAAATATTAATGATAATTGAATGGTCATAAAATTTGGTTTCAAATCATTTAAATTCATAAATATCTATTTAATAAATTAATATAATAAGGATTTAGCAACTAATTTTTGATTCATAATTTAAAATAATTGCATTTAAGTTTTCTCTTTTTTAATAAAACTTTGGTTAGACTGAATTTGAGAACTTTATTTATTTCTAGTTGTATGTAGTTAATAATAAATCTCTTTATAGTTCTTTAGCTTTTTTTAGAAGATGATTTTATAGTCATACAAATACTCATGGAGATTGTACAGAGTGAAAATAAGAATAAACTTTCAAGTATTTTTAGTATAAATAAATTAGAAATGATTTATATTAATAAGTAAAAGTATTATATTTATTTAAAAAGAGAATATTAATAGGAAATTCCTTAAAAAGACCCATAGATAAATCTTTATATTTCTTAATTGATAGATAAGGATGATGAAATTAAAAAAGGGTTCAACTTAAAATTAATTTAAACATTTGTAATTGATAAAAAACTCTCTATTTTTATTAATCATATATTTTGAACCATTACTCATAGGAAGAATGTGTGAATGGATTTTTTTGAGTATTATAAAAATAAGAAAATTTAATATAGATTAAAATACAATAAATGATATTTTATTTAGAGTTCTTAAATACAAATTATAATTAAAATAATGAGAAAGATATTGTCATAAGCATTATCAATAAGTTTGAGAAGATCTTAAGTAGTGACTCCGAGGTTTACTAAAAGAGTAGCTGTATCATTAATCTCACTTCCACTTATCCACTATAGTTTTTAAGTATTTATTTTTATAAAGATCTCAGAAACTTAACCTAAATGATTTCTATGAAATTTCAATTGAAGATAATATATAAGAAGGTGAGATGAGAGAAGTATAAGTTGGTCCAAAAAAAGAAGATGCTGTTTTAGTTTGCAAAGTTGATGGATAGATTTATTGTGTTTCAAATTCATGTCCTCATGTTGGTGCTCCACTTTCTGCTGGTTTTTTGGTAGGAGATAAGGTTAAATGCCCTTTTCATAATGCAAGTTTTTCTGTTAAAGATGGTGCTCATGAAGAAGGACCTATGTTCAGAGGATTGTAGACATTCCCTGTTAAATAAGAAAATGGTTAATTGATAATAAGAGTAAATCAGGAATTGCTAAACGCACCTAGAACACTTAATATGGCAACTAAGGGTGATGATCCAACTCATGTTGTTATTGTTGGTGGAGGGTATTATTATTTATTTATTATTTCAGAGTTTCTGGTTAAAGTGCCGCAGAAACACTTCGTTAAGCTGGATTCAGAGGAAGAATTACAATGATTACAGCTGAAGATACACTACCTTATGATAGAACTCCTATGAGCAAAATGTCATTTCTTGTGAAACTTTAAGGGTTATAAGTTAGACAATAATAATTTTATGAATAATATGGTATTGATGTATTGAAAAATAAATTTGTTGATTCTATTGATGTTAATAATTAAGAAGTTCACATAGGAAAAGAAAAGATCAAATATGATAAATTATTATTAGCAACAGGAGGATCTGCTCGTAAACCTACTTTAGATGGGGTCAATTTGAATAATGTGCACACATTGAGATAATTTAACGATTTATAACAAATTAGAGAAAAGGCTAAAACAGCTAAAAATATTGTTATAGTAGGAGCATCTTTCATTGGTATGGAAACTGCTTCAGCTATAAAAAAAGAATTAAAGGATTAAGTAAATATTACTATTGTCGATGGTACATCTGTTCCATTTGAAAGAGTTCTTGGCACAGAAGTTGGTGCATCTTTATAAAAATTGCATCAATCTAACGGAGTTGAATTTGAATTGTCTGTAGGAGTAAAAAGAATTGCTGGAGAAGGTTCAGTCACAAGAGTCGATTTATTGAATGGAAAATCTCTCTTGGCCGATCTTGTCATTTTAGGTACAGGTATTCAACCCAACAACAAATTGGCCAAAGATTAATTGAAACTATCTCCTAATGGAGGTATTGAAACAGATGTCTTTTTGAAAGCTGCTAAAAATGTTTATGCATCAGGAGATATTGCTAGTTATCCATATTGGGCTACTGATGAATATGTTAGAATTGAACATTAGAATGAAGCTATTAAATAAGGGTAATATATAATATCATCCTAGATATGTTGCTGCTTTGAATATATTAGGTAGACCAACTCCTTTATCAGATGTACCATTCTTTTGGACTAGATAATGGGATAGAACATTGGCTTATAGTGGCGTAGGATAAGGATTTGATGAAGTTATTATTGATGGAGATTTACGATAATTGAAATTCATTGCATACTATGCTAAAAAAGGTCGAATCATTGCTTCTGCAAGCATGAACACTCCAAATGTTTATAAAATATTTTGATTTAAGGCTTAAATGATTATCTCTGAGGCTTTAAGACTTAACGTAATGCCAAGTGCTTAAGAATTAAAGGAGAACAAGACTACATTAGATGAGATTAAAAAAGTAGTATTGAGCAAAGGAACTTCATGCCATTGTAAACGTTCTGGCTAGTGCTAAGCTTAATTGTGAGTATGAAATTATTAAAATAAATTGATTAATTAAAATAATAAAACGTGTTTATGATGTTTATAATACTCATGACGATCATGCAGATATTTGCTTCAAATATAGATGTCTAAATTTCATATATAGATGCTTCTTTAATTAATATCCATTGGTGTAGTGATACAGTTTTGGCTCTTACTTCGAAAGGTTCAATATATAGAAGCGATGATCGTGGCAGATAATGGACCAAGATGTCTGAAATATTTCATCGTAAAGCACTCATTCAACTTGAGGATTCAGATGAAAGAGTAGGCATTGTAAATAATTTGGTTCCCAGTCCTGTCGATAAATCACTCATCCTTTTTACAGGAACAGATTAAATTGCATGGATTTCATTGGATTGTGGCAAATCTATAACAGCTATTAATGCAGGTAAACAATTAAGAGAATTCTTATTTCATCCAATTGAAAAAGATTGGATTCTTGCTTCTGCATGGAAATAATGTGGGTCAGATGAACTTCTTGCTGGTAAACCTTGTGTTTCATACAAAGAACTATTATTAAGTTAAGACACAGGAATTACTTGGCATTCTATTGCCACTTATGTTAATTAATTTGCTTGGGGTGTTAAAAATAAAGACATGGCTAAATACACTCCTAAAGAACGTATATTAGCATCCTTTGACCCCTAAGGAAAAGGGCATCAATCTATAAGTAGTTGGAACATGGATGCCAATCTCTACTATAGCGATGATTTCTTTTAAACTCGAACATTAAGTGTTCCTGCTGGTTCAAGATTTTTATTGACCGAATCATTTCTTTTTGTAGCCAAAGTAACATCATAATACACACAAGAAGTTAGTTTATACGTGAGTGGTACTGAATTAGGCTAATATAAATATGCTATTATTGATGCTGATTCTAAATTGTTAGAACATTCTTACAGTATTTTAGACACTTCAGAAAACTAAGTTTTTATGGTTGTCAATCACTTAAAGCCTTCATCTCCGTTAGGAGTAATCTATATAAGTGATTCAACTGGTACAAGATATTCAAGATCATTAGAAAATGTTGCAAGATTAGAAAACAGTGCAGAGTTTTATAGAGTTTAAGGATTGGAAGGAATATATTTAGCTAATGTATATGCGGAAGATTAAGCTAAAATTTATTCTCATTAAATCTAAGAGGCTATGGAAGAAGGCTTTTATGCATAACAAAATGGATTTAAAGATGAAGATTTAAAAAAGTATAAGTAAACAAGGATAACATTTGATAAAGGCGGTTAATGGGTTCCATTGAAGGTATATTTATTAATTTTATGAAAAAGCCTCCTGCAGTTGATTCAGATGGAAAACCAATTAATTGCAACAAATGTTAGTTACATATTCATCTTAGTTAAGCATTTTATTAATTTGCACCAATATATACTCAATCTAATTCAATTGGGATAATAGTAGCTACAGGATCTATTGGAAAATACTTGAGTTATAGATAAGATTAAGTTAATACTTATTTGAGTAGAGATGGTGGCTTAACTTGGATAGAAATAAAAAAAGGATCTTATATATATGAGATAAGCAATCATGGAGGATTGGTAGTTATGTCTAAGGACTAAGAGACTACAAATTAAATAGTATATTCTTGGAATGGGGGTTTGGAATGGACTCCATTTAACTTTTTAGATTAGAAAGCAGAAATCTAAAATATTATAACTGAACCATAAAACAAAGGAACAAGATTTATAGCTTATGGGGCTATTTAATTAGAATCAAACGGCTAAAAAAGTGAATAAGGTTTCTTAGCAACTATAGATTTGGATGAATTGCATTAAAGAAATTGTATTGGTTAAGATAAACCTGGTGAGATTGGCAGTGACTATGAATTATGGACTCCGTCTGGATTGGTGAATCCAGAATGCTTATTTGGAAAAAAAGTAACATATATGAGAAAAAGAAGGGAAGCAGCCTGTTATAATCCAGATTAATTAGAGAAAATCATAAGCGTCACACCATGCTAATGTTCATAAGAAGATTATGAATGTGATTTGGGATTTGTCATGAATAATTAATAATGTGTTCCAATAAATGGAACTATTAATGTTGATCCACCTACTGAATGCAATGATTATTATACTGTCTCTAGTGGATATAGGAAAGTAGCAGGAGACATTTGTGAGGGAGGAGTGGAGCATCCATCCATGAGATTTACATGTCCAAATAATAAGGGATGGATATTCGATTGGTTTGTTATTGGAGGAATCATATTTGCTTTATATTGGGTTTATAATAATTAAGAAAAAGTAAAAGATTTTTTGAATAAAACTGAAATGAATCAACTACCATAATCTAAATAAGATGTATTATATATATACTTATCATTATTAGAAATTAATCAAATAAATTTAACAGAATTAATCCAAATAATAATAATAGTAATAGTAATAATAATATTAACCCATAAACTTAGAACAAAATGATATCTAAGATTAGAAATTTGATGAAGAATTGATTGAAAATGATGATGAAAATATTCAAATGACAGATGATGGTTCTCACGATTTGATTTGATTAATTATTTAAATTATGACTTTTATCTATATCTTAAATTTTCTCACTTTATCATAACTAGCTTTATCTTGAACCTTTTTTCTCATCTATCTTTTTAAGATAAAAGAAATTTTTATAAATTTATATGTATTTGTAATTTTTATTAAATACTTAATTGTATCATTTTTTAACCTTCTTTTTCTTCTTATTAATTTCTGAATCACTTTCTTCCTCTTCACTATAGTCTTCGTCCTCTTCGTCATCAGATATTGAGAAACTGTCATCGTCATCCTCATCTACCTATATTTATTTATTTGATTATACTTCTTCTTCCTCTTCATCATCTTCGTCCTCATCATCTTCGTAAACTTCTGTCTTTTCTTTGACAATTTTACCTTTCTTATCCTTTCCATCTAATGCCTTTAGTTTAGGAATCAAATCCCATATTTTTTAAGTAAAATTTTCATCCTCACAAACAGGATTTTTATCTAGAAATAGATGTGTTAATTGGTCAAGTTATTTTAATTACTCAATTTCCTAGTTCAATATAAGTGTATTATACATTGAAATCTTTGATTTAATTCTTTTTCAAATTCAAAAATGTTAAAGATGGAAATTTCTAAACTATTAATTTAAGGCATCCATCATCTAAAACATTTTCTTCTAAATTCAATGAATTAATATTTTTATATTCAGAGAGATTATTCAGAGATTGAAGTTTGCATCTCTAAAATCCCAATTATTCTAACCATATTATAAAGCTTATACATAAATTTGAAAATGTTTTTAAATACTCGTCTATCTCATTGTTAAACTCTTGAATTTATATCCCTAAGAAATTCAAGGAATTTAATTTTGAATCATTCTGTCTTGACTAAGAACGTCTTTATTTTTAAATTTGCTCTAAGATTTTATTCTTCTATGAGCTTCCCTTCATTTTGTGATTAAGATGATTTTGTAATAACTGATAATATAAAATTTAATAAAATGTAAATAAATTTTCGGTTGATATTCTCTTCTTCCATACTTAATTCTATGATAAATCACACTTATAAAAGATTTTATGAATTATCTATATTTTATTAAAAATCATTCCTCCATTACTAAACTAAATCTTTTATAATAAAAATCAACAATTATTAAAAAGTTTGCAATATGTACCACTCTCTTTAATAGTAATATTTTGAACTTGAAAATTAGAAAATTTTATTACTCTTAATAAATAATGTATTCAAATTTTATAAATATAAGTAAAAAATTATAGATTATAAATGTATATGATGAAATTGAAAAATGATGATAAAAGCTAAGATATTTCAAATAATTTGTGAATATTTTTATTCTATATAATAAGGACAAGAATAATTATTTATTTAAATAGTATAATTGCTTTCAAAAATATTGTTTACATAGAATCTCAACTTAATTTTAAAATCTTAGAGTATTTTGATATTTATCCCCTTATACAAAGAGTGACATTAATATTTACTGAAAGGATGTAATGATTTGTTTTTTTAATTAATTATTTATTGAATATCTTTCTAATTAAAAGATAGAATTTACAATCGTTAATAATATTAATTATTAGAAATCCGTCACTAATAATTTAATTATCAAAAGAGATACAGAAACAAACATTTAGAGGTTTGTATACTTATAATAAATCCCTTAGTTGAGGTATATCTTAAAAAAATACCAGATAACTAAAAATGCTTCTACATTTCTTCAAACTTGTTTATTCTTTTAAAATAAATACAATAGATTACGGAACTTGAAATACGTTCTATTTCTTTCTTTTTTCAATATTCTTTGTTTAGTTAAGCATATATTATGCAAAGATTATTAAGAAATAGTAAAGTAATAAGTATAAAAATTTAATTCAATTTTATTAATTTTGATTTCGCAAGAAAAAAGTATAAATGAATTATAATTTTGAACCTGTAGATTTTCATGAGATTTGAGAATTTTATAATTATTTGCTTTTACCCCATGCATTAAAAATGGATGTATAGTAAACGCTATTAAGATTTAAGATGATAACAGTTTTCTATCTATCTCATTTTATTTTTAAGAAAATATTATTAAGAATTTTAAAGCAAAATATATGTATTTTTGTACATTTATTTATAAATCATGTAAAATAAATTAAATCTAAAAGATTATAAAGAGTTATTCTATCTATAGTGTCTTACTTTACATAGTCCTAATTATTTTACTATTTATGAAAAGGATTTGCCTACTATAATCTAGTTGTATTAAGGAGATTTGTTATTCGAACATCAAGTTATTAAGCATTAATATTTTGGAACAATTTTTGAAATTAAATGAAAGAAATTATTGTAAAGCAATATTTAGTTTTTAACATAAAATGTTTAATATTTTAGATTACAGGTGAACGAATTGATCAAAAATATTGAATGTGAAAAAACTGGTTTATGATTAAATATTTTAATACTTTGCTGTTGCATATTTAATATTAATTTATTAAATGTCTGACGCTGTATATTAACATTAGCCTTTAATAAGTTAAACACTTGGATAATAAAATAATTCGATTAAGAAGGACAAACCTATCATTACTCAGATAGTTCGACAACCTTCTATACCTTAGATTAGAATTTCAAAAAATAATAGATCTTCTAATTATTAACCAACTCCAAATAAATTGAACAACGAAAAATAGATTTAACTATAATTGTTATAAAAAGATTATACATCTATAGAATCAACCATTCTATTTAGCAGTTAAATTTGCTTAAATGAGTTTACAGTGCAAAGTTAATCTATTATGCCTACTATTGCCATCAAACATTCTACTATAATAATTTAAGAAGATCAAAAAGTTTAATAATAATTATAGAATTTTAATGAATCAATTACGAAACATGCAGAATCTAAAATAAACGAATAAATATAAGATGATGTTTAAACCATAACAATTTGTCCATTAAAAGAAGATAAAGATTAAAATATCAATACTATAGATTTTAGAACTAAAAGTTTGATGTTTGGAGATTTGGCTGTGTTAAATCTTTACAGAAAAAGGGCTGATTGTAATAAAATAAATCATTCTTTGTAAATTGTGTCAAAATTAAATAAATTTAAAAGTGATAAATAAAGTTCTACGCAATCTAAAATTCCATCAATAGGTATATTACCTTTAAATATTTAATTGCAATAATAATTTATCTCTGTTTTACCTTCTAATCCTACCAAACTTATTTAAATTTAATAAGAGAATTACGATGAATAAATTCCAAATAAACTTAATTTTACAATAAATTTATTAAATTTATAAAATGATGCTAAGTATATATAAGATGAACCTATTAATTTAAAATAAACACAATTTAGGCCACCTTTGAAATAGGAATCTAAAAAAAATATGTAATAAAGTTTATCATTTAATACAAATACAATCTTTGATGAGAAAGAATGCTTTATATAAAGTTTTCCTAGCAGATCTTTAAAACTTACATCAATAAAATTCGATGCTATTTCTAAAGAATCTAATTGCATATAAATAAATTAATTAATTATTTAAAATGATGAAAAAATTTATTTATAGTCAATTCAAATGAATGAGAAATTTAAACTTTAACCCTTTTAACAGGATAAAACTGAATATAGTTAAACTTAGATAATGTTATCAATGAAAATAATATAAGAAACAAATACAATCGTTCAACCTTCAAAAAATACAATAAATCCCCTTCCAAATTTAGGGAAATGTCGTTTGATTCGTGACTTTTTTAAGGAAGTTTCAAGAGAACTTAAATTTTCATTCAACTAATTGAATATTCATAACGAAACAGATTTATTACTTAACCAAATTCCTTAAAATCCTTAGAATTAATTCAATTTGAAAATACTCTAGACAGATAATAATAGTTAGATTAACAGAAATATGATTGAGATGACGCCAAACAATTTTGAAAATGATGTTGAAGTTTAATTTATTGATTAAGTATAAACAAAGGATAAACCTCAATATCCTACCTTATTAGAGATGAATAGGATGAAAATTGAAAGGATAAAATAAATAATAACTGGAGCAAAATCTCCTAAAGATTTAATAAAACCTAATTTGGAAATTAAGGAAGAAGTTGGGTTATTTGTAAATAAATAAAAATAGTTTGGAATGTCAGATGGATCTCCAAAATTTAATTATAAAAGTGTCAATGGTAGTAAGGTGTTTGATGATCCAAATAAGAAAGATTAAATTAAGTTAGAGAAACTTAGAAGTTCCAGCATTGATAAAGCAACTATGCATATGTAAATGAGCAAGAATCAATCATCAGTATTAAATAGATTTAAGAAAATAAAATATTTAGGAAGAGGCAAAATGAGTGATGTCTATTCTGTCATAGATAAAAAAACTGGGATGGCTTTAGCATTAAAAATAATTTAAAAGTCATTAATAAAAAGTAAAGGATTAGCAAATTTAGTGAGTAATGAGATAAAAATATAAATGTGTATGGTTCATTCTAATATATTAAAATGTTTTGGAGTTCTTGATGATAATAAATAAGTATTTTGTGAATTTATATTTTTAGATAGCTTTGATTCTGGAATTAAGTGATTAGACATTATATAATTTAATAAGAGTTTAAAAATTGTCTAGAATCTAAACATTAAATATTCTATTCTAAATATTAAATGCGGTTAATTATTTACACAGTTGTGGAATCATTCATCGCGATGTAAAACCTGAAAACATCCTATTATGTTAAGATGTTATTAAATTAGCTGACTTAGGAATTTCTATAAAAGCTTATCATAGTGCTTAATATTGCGGAACGATTGGATATATGGCTCCAGAAATTATACAATATCAAAATTATACTTCAAAGGTCGATTGTTATAGTATTGGCATTCTGATTTTTGAAATGATTTATCAAAAGCTTCCTAATCAGCTTTTATGCCAAATACAGAATCTTGAAAAAGATCCTTTGATAGATTTAATGAATAATCTAATAGAACATGATCAAGATATTAGATTCTCATGTTAATAAGCTTTAAATCATGAAGTTTTTAAAGATCTTAAATAAAATCAATAGGCAAAACCTTTACTCTAAAAAGAAATAATAAGACTACTTTGAAATAAAATGAAAAATATGAAGTTTTCTGACTTTTAACTTAAAATTATAAAAATTCAAGCCTTATTTTTCAATTAAACTACAATGCAAGTTATATCATCCCTTGCTAAGCTATACTTTTTCCAAGCATTTATAGCTTCAGCCATAAGTTTATCAGCAGCTAACTCAATATTATCTTTTTCAATATATGGAATCACAACATTCATGACCTTATTTATTAGTAGTTTTTACTTCTTCATTTGTTAAATACTCCCAAACTCCATCTGAAGCAACAACTATAAATTAATCTTATGAAGTGATATTATATTCAAGTATTTCAGGAGTACTAATCACACCAGCTTAAGCCCCTAATTAATCACCCATACTTCTTGTCATAGCTAACCCAGGAGCATCTATTTATTATAACCATACTCTCTCTGGTCCTAAAGAATTTCCAAAATCATCTATAAAATAAATTTATATTTATAATTAATTTAAACCTCTATAACTATCAATTCTACCTCCTGCTTCAATTATTCTTTGCTTCTCTAATTCATCGGATGGTTTATGATCTCTCGTTAATTAAATAGCTTTCCAACCATCTTCATTTCTACAAATTATAGCTCTACTATCACCAACATTAGCTGTCCATAATTATTCTTTTCGTATTAAAAGGGCAACAGTTGTTGATCCTGATAATGCTGTATCGAAATTGCTTTCAACTACTTCTTTATTAGTTTTCTCAAAAGCCAATACCAAAGACTTTTCAATATCTTTTCCCTATTATTTTAATTACTATTCTAAGTATTTTGGTAATTGTTATTTTATTAAATTTGATACTAAATGTCCATTAGTTCCATGCCCATCACACACAGCAATTAAGGAGTAATTGTAACTTTCTAAATGATAATTACAATTTACTGTTCTAGATTGTTTGGGAATAAGATTGCAGCATCCTAGTTTGTCTTTAAAATTTTATTAGGAAGACAACCAGCTTTTGTCTTTGAAGCAAAGAATCCGCCTAACCAAGATTTTGACATGAATCTCCTTTTATTTAAAACTTATCTTTCAGGACTCTTTTATTATCTCTTTTCTGGTGTTACAGATGAATAATGAGGTAAAGAATACTCTTCATCCAATTTTTGAGGACTTCTCACTAAAGGACCATTAGAACTATGCTTTTATTTTTGAACACCTTTCTTTGCTTCCAATTTTGGCAATCTACCTTAAATCCTTAGCCCATTTACATAATTTGGTATATTTATTAATTTCTGCTCTAAAAAACTTTATATTTCAGAATACAAGCCTCAAAATTTTGGATTTCTTATTTGTTCATCCTTGTTAATGTAGGAAAAGAAACCTTTCCATTTTACTTAGTATCTTATTCCTCATTCTTGTATCTTTTTTAACCCATTTATTTTTAAATCCTACTTTAATCAGTTTAATCAGTTTAAGGAGGTCGTGGTGGTTTTAAGGAACTGTACTCTAAAATTCATATGCAAACAAAATATATAATATGGAAAGTATTGAGGATATATGAGAAATTATTGCGATAATACCTATTGATGAAATCAGCTTTGGTTTTTGATCAGATTATAATTGTTAGCTTTATGCTAACATTTTTTTATTAATTATATTGATTAAATAATATATTACATTATCATTTATGTGCTTTTACTCCTTTAAGGCCACCTGATTTCTTTGAAAAAACTTCTTCAAACGCTTTGTTAGCTTAATTCTTGAATCTTTTATTGAGAGCCTAAAGTTAATTATAAAAATTAGATTTACTTTAGGATTTAATTAAATGAAAGCAAATGGTTCAGGTCTTCCCTTAACTGTTACATCTCCTCCTGCCTTTTATTTCGATTTAAATGTTGAACCGCTTTCTTTAATCACATGAACTACATCTTTTGTTTTCCTATCATTTCTAGTTATTTTCTTTTAAGCATGTTCTTCATCATCACTATTAGCTGCTTCTCTTCTACGCTTTTAACCCAAAACTTCCTTTTATTCATTTACTATAACTTTTCCATCCTTATATTCAACCAAAGGTTAAGTTGTTGATTGTTTTTGCTGTTCTTTTTCTAAAACTTTCTTTTTTTATTTTATTGCATCCTCAAAATGGAATTACTCTTTCTTAAAATCGTATTTTAATAATAAATTGTTCTCAATACCTTCTTCGGTCTCCATACCACCCTGCTAATGTTTTGGTTTTTATCCCTCATCTTCATCAGAAGCTTCATCACTTTCAAGATCTGAATCTTTTTATTTCTTATTTTTTTTTTCTTACCATTTTTATTTATTTAATTCTCTCTCTTGATCTCTTTTAGTTTTCTTTTTCTTCTATTATTTTTCTATTTTGATAGCATTTTTAAATAATTTTATATGTTCTTATGGAATCAAATTTTCAGCTAAAGGATATGCTTTACTAAGTTTCATTAATACTCTTTTTAAAATTATAATGTTTTTATCTCTTGATACTTCATCTAAATTAAATATTTGATTAAATAATTATTAAGTTAAGGGGTGTCTATGCTTGATTAATACTTTCACATATAATATAATGGATTTAAAGATTTCATTATTCTATTCTTTTAACAATATCAATATTAATTTTGTCATTTCATCAATAAACTCACCTTTTAAGTTTGAATAAAATTTATCAACTAATAAAGAAATTGTTGCTACAGCATCAGCTTTCATTACATTAGATTAAGCTGCTAAACCTGCAAATACCATTGATATAAATTGATCTAGTAAATCCAACCCTAACAATCTTTATCCGATATTCTCTATCAACTTTTCAGCCAATAGACGAGTTTTAATATTATTATCTCTAATTGCAACTACCATTTCAGGTAAGAATTACTATATAAATGTTTGATAACTATCTAATTTTGAATTTACAAATGATTCTAATTACAAGATAACTTAAAATCTTTTTTACTTAGAACTAGGTTCACATTCTGCTTCCAAAACTAAATTATATGCTTCAGCTAAGAAAGTATGATGAACTTTTGGAATTATGACGCCTAAAAATTTATAAATCTTCTTTTGAATAATTGGAATATTAATCATTTCTCTTGAAAAATTAATACAGTAATCCCATAAATCTGATGTCATTTATTAAGCACTAACCACTTATAATACAATATCCATATTATTCAAAGCTCTATCATCTAATTTATCTTTAGATGATAATAATTTTTCTATGTTTTTCTTAAATGCTTCCTAGATATATTGTTTAGGTGCAGCAAAACTCATTACCTTGATGGCATTTAATGTATGAGTGCAATTATTTTATTCAACTAATTTAGCCAAAGTAGATATGTATTATTTTGAGAAATTTTATAATTATGGAAATGCAATTAATTATGAAAAGAGTTTAGCAATCATAAGTAATAACTTTTCAAAAAATACATGTTCTTTTTTCAAATAATTTAAAGTTAATTCAATAAATTGAGATAACTTTGGGTGATTTTAAGATTCATTTGTTGCTTTAGAATTTGAAGCAATCTCTAAAATATGGAAAAGTATGTTCTAAATTATCTTTTATTCATGAGATGGATTAGCATTTGATGCTATAGATAATAAACTTGTTAATGGAAATAAATAATCTAGAAATTCCTCCAAATTTGGACGAGCATATTTACTTAAAATATAAAGAATCCAACAATTTGATTTTTCGTCAAAATCTTTATCTAAAGGATTGACTCCTTCAGTTCTAAGAGGGAATGTACGTAACAACAAGGACATGCTAACTCCATTGCATAATTAACCAAAAGTTTTCTCGAAATAAACATGAGGCCATCTAGATTTATTTTGAACAAATTCTTTAATTATTTCCTTGCAATGATCAAATGTTTTATCATCGACAGTAGCGAAAAATTTAGCAAATACATCAAGAATATTAGCATGATCAAATCTATTACTAAATAAATAAGTTAATGTTGCAATATATTTTTATTACAAAGTTCCAGCACTCTCTAATTCCAAATTCATTATATCTTCAGCCAAATCTTGTTTAAGTGAAAGTGTTGCTTTACCAATCTTTTCTATTAAAGTCATCATCTCTAATCTACAATGCTGCATTAATTTTTAATTATTTTGTAACAGCAACTCTGCCATATTCGATAAAGTAGATGGTAAATAAGATGCAGCCAAAGATAAAGAACTTTAACTTAATGTAAGCAAACATTGTCTAATACATTATATGTAAGCATGTTAAGCATTAACTTCCTCTGGTTATAATTGATTAAGCTATTATAGTAATTTCTCAGCTTAATCTGCTCCTACATTTTATTAAAGAACTTACTAAATAATTATTTTATATATTTACTTCTAAAGAAAGAAAAATAAATGGATAAAATTTGCTATCCACATTTTAAATTTCTTCAATTATTATATACAAAGCATCGACTAGAATAGAATAAGGAATGAGATTGTTTAAAGATGCTAAGAGTGTAAGTGAATGTTATGCACATTCATTGTTTTCTTGCAGATTTATTTTGAAATGAGTTCTAAGTCTTTCATTTATCTCAGGAACCTACTAAATATCTAATGCTTTTTATTAATAAAATGATTGCAATGTCTTATTTGCTTACTTTCGAAGTTTCTTTTTATCGCTTATAGTTTGTTATAATAATAGATTAAACAATTGATGTGTTTTGGGCATATTTAAGTCCTTAATTTAAAAATTTTAAATACTTCTTTAGCTGATAGAATCAAAATTTAACCAAAAACACCCAAAGTTAAATTATCTAATGTGACCTTACTAATTTCTTCTAATAATGCAGGTATTAACTTTCTTACTACGACTATAGGAACTGATGGGATTATCTATATTCAATATTAATATTTATTACCTTATAAATAAGCAAAATGATAGCATCTTAACCTTCTTTAGTAGATTTCAATAAATTAATCAATTAAGCAATATATGCTGTAGGATTTGTTCTTTATTCAAGGCTAAGGTTGTTTTCAATCGACTATAATAGTATTAATGCTTTATCGTTTTAAGGTGAACTTTTTTAGCGTAGTTTTGAGTAGAGTTAATCCTTGAATGTCTCGACTTACATAAATTAAAAAATTAATTTTATCAATAATCAAATAAATTATACATTATAAAAATGAACCTCATTCATTTTAGGGTTTTTCTTTTTCTAAAAATATACTTCCCAAATAAAAAGTTCATTTTTCCCATTATTTCATTCTATCTTTCTAAACATTTAGACCATTATATCTCTTTTCCTAATATGCAATTTTAAATGATTAAAGAATTTTATTATATATTATACAAATTTTTGTGACTCAATCTTAAAATTCTCGCTTGTAAATGAATTATTTTGGTAATTACCATTATGATTTTCAAAATTTAATATTTATCCTAAATTAGCTTCTCTAAAAAACGTAAATAGAGGATAAAGTTCCAAGTACTTAGAAACCAATCTGAAAATTGTCAAAAAAAGGATGTTCTTTACATGTTGTAAATCATTTTCTTAAAAATTTGTATTAATTTACAGATTACAATAAGATTGATTAAAATCGTAATCGCCCTAATTATCTTTTAAATAAATTTACGTAGATTATGATAATTGTTTTTATATAAAAATATAATCAAGATAAATAAATTAAAATGAACGAGATGTCTTCAATTTTAACTACTTCATTATTATTATAATAATTTTCCCATTTTTTTTTGCAATAGTTCAAAATAGAATTGGACAACTCTTCAATTTATTTTTATTAAGTAATAAATCTAATTTATTCCAGTTATGTAATAATTTCTTAATAGCTCATTACATCCCATAAACCACAAGTTCCTATTATTAAAAATCCTTCTTATTTTATTTAAAATGTTTAAAAATCTGATTCTGCTGTGATCCCAATTTTTTTCCCAATGGAATCTCCCAATGATCTAGTTGTATAAAGTTAAGGGATATTTTGATCTTGAAGAAAGGCATAAAAAGGCCCTTATCTTTTATTTGTTAATTCATTTTTTAATTATCTAATTTATCCTCCATTTTTAAGTACTCTAAAACATTCTTGATTGTTAGAAAGTTTATGTTCTTAAGATAAATCTTTATGTTGCCATTAATATTAAGATTTAGAAAAGAAAACAGCTTTGGAGTTACCAATATTTTAACATATAATTTTGTCTCCATTAATGAATACAGCTATTAAAGTTGTTCCACTTATCATCAAATTGAACTCATCATGAAATTGCATTTCTTTTTCAATATCCAAGGTGCATTAATTCATGAATTTAATGTTTTAAGATTAATGATCTCCAAAAAATAATGAAATCCTTAATTTTCTTTTATATTAATGTGCAACATAATTAGAAATTAAATGACCATCGGGACCATGGCCATCACAAATTCCAAATAAATACTGATCTTCATTATCATTATAATTGGTAGAGTAGAATATGCAGTCTTAATTGTTATCAATATTGTCATCGATTCCTTAGAGTGTTCTATATTATAAATTATATTTGAATACCTAATTGTAAAGAATCTAACACAGTCATTAATATAATCGGGTTCAGTTTTCAAAGGATGGAACTTTGTACTTGTATAATGTTGCTTAGAAACCTATGGTAGCTTTTATTTCTATTAAGCTGTTCTAAAAGTCTTAAGAGAGCTCATCTATTTATTAGATTTTCTGACCAGAATACTCATAATATTAAATTAATTGATTTGAGTATTATTATAGTAATAATTTTCACACCCCCTGATGTTCATTTTGTGTTTATATTTAAATATCATTATTAAATGTCAGAGGATATTAAGACAAGAGCAATAAATTATTTGAACTGTACTCTTGGGGATATGCATGAAGGAGAGCAATTAAATTTTGTTTGCCTAGATTCTACATGCAAAGAAATGGGTCTTATTTGTCCAGTCTGTAGATCATAAAAACATGCAAAACATAAAGTGATTCCTTTAAAGATTTTCCTTGCAGATATTTCAAATAATGTTAATGGAAAACAGTATCAGAATTCAATAGACTCATTATTGAGTTAAGTTGATCAAGTGCGTGTAAAATTATTATCAAGCTTGAAAGACACTGTGCAAAAAATGGTTTTGTATATTATTTATTATTACTATAAGACAAATAAAATTACTAGAAGATTAAATCAATTTAAGTCATAAAAATACAAGACAAAGATTGTTGGAATAAAATTAAACACAGATGAATTTTCCATAAATATTTTAGTAAATACTGAGTAGTCAATACAAGAATGTAGATCTACTAAAATAGGATATTAGAAAAATAATTGATAATGTTAGTTAATAGTAACCTGGAAAGATTGAGATTGAATTTAAACCGTAGAAGTTATTTGATTAATATTAAAAAGCAGTAATCTAATTTATAATAAGTATTGTAGTCTTAAGAAGCAATCACTTAATATAATAATTTACTAACATAATTCAAATCATAAACCTCCAAAATTTCTAAGTTGATTGAAAAATTTACATTACCAATACTAGCATAAAATACATCAAATTTTATTTTCAGTAGCGTTCTTAAATCTCCATCAATCAATATAACAGAATAAAAGAATGCTCATCAAACCGCAAATTAGAATAGTGACAATAGATTCATATTAATTGAGCCTCAAATTTTAGAGTCATGCAAAATAGCTATAAAGATTTCACATCTCACTAATTTCATTGGCATAGGAATAGCTTTCAAAAATGTTCTTTTATTGAAAAAGTAAATAAATTATAATAATTATTAAGCTTAAAATTTGATCATTAAAATTTGGGACATGGTTCTTATATGATATCGTCTAATGCACATACTTGGTCTCACTCCAAAAAGGAAGAAAACATGGTTTAGAAATCATTTACTTTTACAACTGGTGATATCATTATTGTTGAAATTAGTTTAGAAAATAAGGTAAAAATTTATAATTAAATTATAGACACTCAAATTTACATGTAAAAATAAACCAAATGACACTCAAGCTATAATTTTAGGGTTTGAAAATCCAGATAATGATGATATTCATTTCTGTATTAATATGTGTTCTTCTGGTGAGAAAGTGGAAATCTTAGATGATTATGAATGATTGTAATCTAAAAACAATTTATAATTATATATAAATTAAATATTTAATCAATATGTAATAATAAAAAGAATATATTCCAATAGTATTAATAGACGACAAGATTAAATAATAGAGGATCGAAACAGAATTTACAGAAGATAGGTATTAACATTTATAAACATTTTCCTTTATAGACTACCATTGATTGAATCTGTGATTAAAACTAATAAAACCAGCACTCATCTATTAAATTCAAGAACCTCATCTATCAAATATATCATTCCTGCTACCATTAAACCTATTGTTTTCCCTAACATTCTCTAAAAAACAAAAGAAGATATGATTAAATTAAGAAAATATCAATTAGCATAATTGCACTTTGATGGCGATTTCCCATAAAATACTACAAATTTGAAAACAGAAAATAAAGCTAAGAAAACCGAAAGAGAAAAATCCAGTTAGAAAATGTATACTTAAGTTACAAAAAATTCTTACAATAAACCTATCATAACTGAACTCACAACTCTTGCAAGAGATAATTATAGTGCTTCTCCTAGATCTGATTCTTTCAAATTTAGAAGTTTAAGTCCAGAAATTGAAAGTTAACTATGGTAGGTGAACAATAAAGTGAATCGAATTAATAAGGCATATGAAATACAAAAGGAAATACATCATTTAGAAAGATTTAAAACTTAGTGGAAGATTGATGTTATTTAATAGAGCTTATAATAAAAAATTATTCAAGTTGGTTTAAATACAAAAAAAGGTCTTAGACCAATTTTCATTTTAATTTATTTGCCACATCAAAATATTCATTTGAGAAGTTCTTAAACTGAAGTCAAATCAATGTAAATTTATTATCTAGAATTTAGAACCAACGAAGTAGAATTAACAGTATTTCCTTATTTCGTCCCAGTTTATGAGAAAATTATTAACGAAAAAGAGATTTAGGATAACTATAAAGAATGGTTTTCATACTTTCTTGATATTCTCCATTATAGAAGTTATATTCCGCAAGCAAAAACATTTTCTTTAGATAGTATTGAGATTTCAGCTTTAAACTAAATTCCACCTTATGAGAAGTTTTTATTTATACAAATTTAAGTAAACTATATTATTCAATTAGGGTTAATTTGATTTTTGGAATATAATCAAATAATAATTAAATCTATCAGGTGAATTTTAGGTTGATAAATACCCTAAATTAGCAACTAAATTATTAGATCTTAGAACTAAAGATGAAGTTTCCAGATTTTTTAGTAAAAGAGAAAATCTATTACCTTTTTATTTTCGATAAATTTAAGTTGGAAGTCAAACATCTATTCCTTCCCAATATTATATTGAAATAGAAAATAATATTAGGGAACCTGATGATGAGATGTTTGAATAATCAATTATTTAAATGAACGAAAAAGAATAGGATACTTATTTAAAACTATTATAATAATATATTCATTCAAACAAATCAAAATATTCTAATAAATTAAAGAATTTAGAGGAGAATATGAGATTGAGATTAAAAAAGATCAAAGCAATGAGAAGATAGTCTATTTAAGTTAGATTAAAAACAGTACTTTAATATATATATATATTTAAGAAACATTTTATTAAACCAGAAGAAGAAGAGCATTTTGAGAGAAGACTGTTATATGAGGATGAAAAATCAATTGAAGAAATTTAAGAAGATGCTTATGATCATATATTGCCTTAAAATACACATATTTTTAAAAAGAAATCTAAATAAATATCATCAGTGGAGGATCCATTCTAATCATTTACTCCAAAAGATAATTAAAAATTTAAAGAAATATTACAATTAATTAATGTTGAGAAAATAGTACTAGAAAAAAATTTGTCAAGACAAGATGTGTATCATTATTTATCCCTTTTTAAAGCTTTAATGGATTCAGATACTCCTTAAAGGATTAAGGATGTTAAATATCCAACTCTTTTTATTTCTCTTGATTAATTACGTAGAGGTGTTCCATTTATTGCTTTATATAAGAACAAGGTAAACACTAAGAAACTTGCAGAAGTTTATAGTAGAAAATATAATTATTGTGAATTTATGGAATTTTTGGATATCTTTACAACAGATTATAAAGTGACTGAATAAGAATTGTAGGAAGTGGAGTAAGAAATCATCTATTCTTAATAAAAACCAAATTAAACAACATCTTCTGTTTTATAAAAATAAGCATCTGCAATAATAGGAGCAGAGAATTAAAAAAAATGAAAAAATATATTCATAAATCTGTTAATTAATTTTTTAATAACACCAATAAATAAATAAGATTTATTAATATCATTATTATCATTAAGTGAATTTATGTTATTAATTTGGCGGTTGCTATTTACGTTAATTATTAATTGAATATTTGTTGATTTCATGAATCTAACAAATTTCTTCTTATATAACTTCGAAATCTTAATGATCTTCTTCTATTGCAATTTTGGATGGGTTTTATACTTGCAATGAATTTGATTGAGTTCTTGATGGTGTTATATCAAATATTAAATTGATAAATTACTTGATGATCCTGATAAAGAAAGATTTGAAATAGATTGGTTTAAAAATTGATTCATAATTGGACTTCTAGCGAAAATGTCAGGGTAGTGTTAAAATTATGGAATCATGCTTGTTGGCATATATAATTGAGGAGGATTTATTTAATAAATAGGAGTAAAACACTTCATAAACCAAGGATGGCATAAAGCTTGTTTAGCAGTATATCTAGTTTATGGGTTTGGAGACAATAAAATCATTAAAAGCTATAAAGCTAAAGTCATATTGAAAACTTCTACCTTCAGGACTAATCTTTTATTATAAATTATTGGTTGCATAGTTTATTTCACAATTATAATTTTTGATAACAAGTTCATTTTTTGATTTAGTTTGAAATGGAGATTGTCCACTCAACCTTAAATTTCTAAATCTTCACTTACATAATAAACATTAAAATCCCTGCACTGAACACATCCACTTTATAGTCATAATTTTTCTCTTATAAAATCTCTGGCGCTACATATCCTGGTGTTCCGCATCTTTTAAATAAATATTTGCCCTCTAAATTATAATAATCAGCCAATCCAAAATCAGCTATACAAACATCAGAGGCATTGATTGGTGAACGAAGTATAAGATTTTCTGGCTTTTTTTATATTTTAATATTATACTTTTATATCTCTATGAATAATGCCTTATGAATGCAAGTAATCTAAGGAATTAAGCAGATTATGCATTAATAATGCCACTTAGACTTCGTTAAACCCCTAGGGTTAATTTCGAAGATACTGAAATAATTCACCACCTTCTAAATAATCTGTTACTAACCAAATATGATTATCAGTTTCATAAACCTCATACAGTCTAATGATTCCTGGGAATTATATTTTTCTCATGATGCTGATCTCTAATTTTAAAGCATCCTAGCAATTATGGAAACGTAAAAAATACTCTTTCAAGTGTGAGATCTTTGAAGCTTTTCTTCTCGAATGACTTTACAGCATATGCAAAATTATCTCTTCCAATGGCTTTGTAGACCTAAGAATTTAATACAAATTAGTTTACTTTAGCAAAATTTCCTTAACCCTAAACCTTTAATAGTTTATAATCTTCATTGAAAGATCTTTAAATAGCATATTTCTTAATCAAAGAGAACCATAGTTAGTATTCTTATTCATTAGTAGTAAATTCAATTGATTTTTTATTTCTGCTTAGTCGAAATGTATATGGTTAATTTGTTTATTCTAAAATAATGTTATTGAGATCAATATGTCTTTTGTATGCTTTGTTATCAACCTCTACCAAGTATTCATTAGATATGAAAAATTTTCCTTTTTTAATCGATTACGAATTTGTTTTTTTCATTGTTAAAATACTTGATACTTGATATATTTTAAAGTCAGGTTTGGATTTTTACCATAACGGTCTGCTAGGCTCATCAAATAATGAAATAAAGTTATTGTTGCTTTCTTTATTCATTGTAATAATTAATATGAAGATTTATAAATAAATATAAGATGATATTTGCTTAAATGATATCACTGATATAATATGACATCACCAACCTTTCCATCTTTTCATCAACTATGGATACAAATTTTTATTTATATAAAAGAAATGTGTTTTAGTACATTTTTCAATATCAAAAAAATTGTTTTAGTTATGTTAACGATTTAATTTTATCAACAATTATAAATCAATGTTAGATAAATACTCGAAATCAATAACCAAACTAGATTTAAGAAATCCTTCTTTAAATAATAATCAAATAAAGTACTGAAAATCTTCTATTTATATTAATTCAATTATTTTATAAAAAGATCTATTTTATATTATAAGTAATTAAATTCCTAGTTATTCCAAAGTGTTCCAGTTTATTTATTTTAAATTTTTTTATACAAAATAGTATCAATATCTTTGTTTGTAAATATTATCTCATATAATTATTATTCATACAAAGAATTATAACTTTAAACTGTTAATTTAAAGAATTTTAGATTATAGCGCAATTTAAGTTTTAATTTCTTAATTTAATTTAATTCTTTTTTTTCTAAATTCATCCAAATATTTCCTCAAAAATATTATCAATAAATCATTCTTTTTATATATATTCTCATCAAATGATATGGTTTTCAAATTAATATACAAACTAATATGATATTAACAAATATAATATGATAGTTTGAAATAAATGATTTTAGAATAAATAAAGGATATTTTAAGATTCTCATAATTCACTTCTTTATGAGCAATATTGTACTAACTTTTTTGTCCTTTTGTCTATAATTGATTACTAAACCTTTTTATCCAAATCTTTAATAAATTAAACTAAATGCATGCTTGCTTTTCAATCCTCTATTATGATCCTCTTTTAATTAGCTTCTAATAAATTATCAAATAACAAAGATGCATCCAATTTTACAATGCTTTTCACTTTATCAATATTAATAGATTGGAAAATATTATTACTTAAAAAATTGATAATTATAAATGGAAATAATTATATAACATTAGATTAGATGTTCATATGACTAATAAAAATAATTTCTTATTTTCGGCTTTATTTATAATCAAAATAGGTATAATTATCTTAAAATCTATAATTAGAAATTTTCTTAAAAAATGAAAATTTTATCCCTTTTAATAAGCATTAACAAACAAAATTATTATCCATTGATCGCGTGGTGTAGGGGTTATCACGCGTCCCTAACAAGGACGAGGTCGCCAGTTCGAGACTGGCCGTGATCATGTTTTTTTTTTTTTATATATTTAATTAATTGATATAAATAATTCAAATATATATTAAAAAACTTTGATATAAATAATTTTTTATTGAAACTTAATTAAATTAGATATCAATTAAGAAAAAATAAAAATTTGATTTTCTTTAACTATTTTATTGATAATAAAATTGATAATCATAGTTCCATAGGATTTTTGATATTTTAAATGTGTTTGTCGAAGTAAATAAAATATTATTTAAAACAAAAATATGCAATCCTTAAAATGATATTTTAAATCTTATTTATAAGAATAGGTATAAAAATATATATTTATTTTGTAATTTAATTCTAATTTTTATTTTAATGATAAACAAAAAAAGTTTAAGTACATTGTAATTGATTCCAGAGAACTTCTAAAGGAGCTCAAAATCTTTAAATACTTTAATAAAAAAATAAATTAGTGAAGATGAAAAGTAGGTGAAACCAATTAAATTTCTTATTCTTAATTAGGAAAAAAATAACAAATTGAGCACAGGTCAGTTTGAAAATTATGTATATTTAATGATTATAATTCTTAGAAATAATTGTTGAGAGCTGGAGCGTCTTCATTTATTTTTTATATTTTCAAGAAAAAAAGTTGTTCAGAAAATTACTTCAATCAGTTGTAAATGATTGAAATAAAAGTACCCTTAATTGATATTACGTTATAAGTAGGCATTTATGTTTGGGATTATATTTATTATATAGATTAAAAATCTTTAAATGTTTATTAATTTTAGTGCATATTGGGTGATTAAGAATAGGAAAATAATAAACTATTATTCGTTGTTAGTTAATTAGCAAGCAAAATAGTAATAATAATAGAAGATTATAATTAAGAGAAAAATGAAATAGTTGAAAAACTAAAATCGTTTGGATATATGGAAAAAATAGATATTTTTAATCTTATTTAAAAAATATAAAATTCAATCTATAACGATATTGATTAAATTAGATATGTCGATCTTTATGAAAATAATTTATGGGAAAAAGCATACTCTAATAAAAATTCATCGAAAGTTGAAATTAGATTATGGCAAGAAGAAACTTTAATGCAAGTTTACAAAAAAACATATTAAGATATTGAAATTGATATTCTCACTGTTTTATCAATAGTAAACTATTTAAAATAGTTTAATTTTTCAGAGGAGAATCACAATTTGATGTATAGTTTTGATTTATCAATTAGATTTCTCAATGCTATAAAAAAATAAATAGAATATAGTAGAAAGGACATTTAAGATTAATTTAAATTAGAAATTTAGAAGTTGTGCTCCAATTCGAATCAAATTTAATAAAATTAATTATTATGTTTATTAAATTAGATAAGAAATAATGCTTAAAGCTAATTTTATCAACAGTTATAATAATTTTAAAAGTTAGAGGAATATCAAAGGCAATTCATAGAATTATCTTAATTCATAAATAATATCGAGGAAGATTGTTTAAATTTATTTCATGATGTAGCTCATTAGTAAGAATAAACTATATTCTAGTGATTTATTGTAACGAATGAAACACAACATTAAGAGTTAAAAAAGTAATGATAGCTTTCTTAATCATTATTAGAATTTCTTATCTCTGTTAAGTAACTTTGATGACATAATGGGAGTTAAATACAAATATCTAAAAAAACATTTTAAGAAAAAATATAATAACCTTATTAAATCTCATATATATTGTACATATGAAGTAAAATAGATAGAATTTATTAAATAAATAGAATATGAGATAGAGGGATTATAAAAATCTATAAATCAATTATAAATAGAAATTGAAGATCTGGATTACAAATTAAAAATTAGCTAATCCAAACATCATACTAGATAAAGTTCACTACAAACAACTATTGGATTATTTTAGAGTTCAAATAATGAAAGCCTCTAAAAATTAAATTAGAAAATAGAAACACTTTAATCTCAAGCTAATATCTAAGCGAAATAATGATATTTAATCTTTCATTAATTACTTAATCTTAACAATTAATATGCTGTAAAAAATAATTAAAATAAATTCAATATTCCAGATCTCTTTTCTTAAATTAATCAAGAATAGGCAAAATGAATTTAAAAACATTATTTAAGTCTTCTGTTTTTTTCCCCCCAGTGATTACACATCTACCACTCACAAATATTAGCAAAGTTATTTTCTTTTAATCTGTAATTCTTCTAAATATCAACCCAGGGAATATTTCTGGTTCATATTATACTACGGATCGATATTATTAATCTTTAGTAAATTCATCTAATTTAATTGGTTTTCTAAAATCAAAACTTGCCACAATATTTTATATCGTAAAGTTTTTGAACATCACAGGAAAACCTAATTTTTGGATTATTTTTGCATATTTTCGAGCAGCAACTAAAGATTAATCTTCAGATTTAGCTCCTGTACAAACCATTTTACCAGATTAAAATATAAGTGCAGTTGTACTTGGATTATTTAATCGCATAATCACAGCTGAAAATCGTTTAGGATCTATTTTAACATAAGAAAATACTATATTCAGCCATTCTTGCTCCGTTTGATATTACTACTAAATTTAGTTCAGTCCCTAAATCTACAGTTGATACAACATTTTAGATTTTTGGAGGATGCGTGCTACGAATCAAGTCTTCTAATTTTTCATTAATTTCTAGTGTTGTTTATAATTAATTTGACATCAAATATATAAAATAAATATAAAGTTTATATCTAATTACTATGTCTATAGAAAATTTGTTAAGCAATATAATTAATAATCTTAAAATTCATTCAAAAAATCAAGATACCTAATAATCTTAAGCCTAATTAGTCCTTACAGAATTAGTCACTTATCGAACTTAGCTAGTAGTTTATTTGACAGAAACAAACTTAAATCCTTTACCACTTTTTATTGCTTCATTTTAGGCTTCTGTCATTTAGATTTCATCCTATATTTCAGTTAATCTAGAATTCAATTGCATAACTTTTTATCTAAGTTGCTACAATTATAAATCATATTCTCTTGTTGCTTCTGTAGCTGGATCATGTTAATACATAAGATCATTTAATTTATTTCTACACATCACTATTTAATTCACCTTCCTTCTTTAAATATGTTCTAAATTTCCAACTTCTTATTGTAATTATTCAATCTACTTATTATTTATAATTTACCTTTTATGTGTCTTCTTATTTAGTAGGCAAATCTTTCCTTTACTTTTTCTAATTAATTTTCTCCCATAATTAATACATTTATTCTTCTAATTAAAATACTTAATGTCTCCAATATAATTCTATTTCTTCTTAACTGTATTAAGACTTGCCATCTTTATTGATTACTTTATATTAGACTGTTTATAAAAAAGATGGAATAAAGTTCTAAGCCTAGTACTGGGTTTATAATTAATAAGCTTATTTTAATGCTTCATATTGTTCTAATTACTCTTAATATTATAATTATAATTAAGAATAAGCTAGATTGTGTTATTGAATTTCCTCAGTTTATTTATAATATTTCTCAGCCCATTCTTTTTATTTTAATAACAGCTCTTATTAAATTAACTAAGATTGTTAAAGTTACTAATTTAATTAAGTACTCACATTTGCTTAATTTATTTAAACTTATTATATTTAAGACTGCTGTTAAAATTATTATTATATAGGTGGAATTTATGGTTGATAAATTGCCTATTAAATAACATTAGATTAAGTATTGATCGCAATAGGTGATTAATTCACTTGAATGGGTGCTTACTATAGAATTACAGGGGATTACTAAACCAGTACTGGTGATTTCTGTTGTATTATTGGGGGAGTATTGATCATTTAAGAAGTTATCGGCATTATTCTAGGAGGAGTTATTGGTTATTGCTATCTTAATTACATAGGTGATAATGCTACACCTTCAATAACCTTTCGAGAAACTATTCTCTCAGGAGATGTATAAACAACTAATTATTTATGTAATTTTTACCTCTCCCTCTAATTTATTATCCTGCCATAGCATGAGTTGATTAAACATAATTTTCTTCTGTTTATGAAGTATGTTCTCCTGATTAACATAGAGGACACTAAGGTTCATATTAATCAGAGTAGTAAGTGACTACTCCTACTTATTATGGTGGTAATTACATAAAATTTATTTATGAATAAGAGAAATAAATTTTATCATAGTTAATTTAATATAAATTAATTTTTTATTAATATACTATCAAACATAAATTGTTAGATAACTCACTATCATAATAATTATGTAAATATTATATTAGTTTCTTTCTAAACATCATCGAAGACCAAGAAAGAAAAATTATTATCGAAAATTTTGAATTTATTTATTAAACTAAAAAGAATGATCTTAAATTATTAAATATTCCAACAAATTCATAACCCATATAAAAGTTGAGTAGAATAGTCTAATTTTATATTTCATTGAATTTGTCTTTAAGAATCTTCTAAAATCTTATTCTAAGTGAGACTTATGATTTCTTAAATTTCTTTTTTTATTTAATAATTAAATTTTCAATTAAAAGAAATTTCAAAGAAAATTTATTTTTTTAAATATTCATAAGAACTTTGCTTTTTTCAAATATTTTTTATGATGACAACTTAACTAGATAATAATAGAAATCTTATTTCAAGAACTAATTATTATAATAATTTAAGTATTTTTAATGAAAGTTGTATTTTTTTTATTCGAAATTTCGTGCTTAGGAATGAAGAATTTTTCAGGTCTGATATAAAGAAATCATGTAAATTTCATCTAGTGATTAACTAATTACCTTATCATAAATTTTAATTGAATTATTAAAAAGTTTATTTCATTTATAAAAATGATTATGAATGTTCCTTTTTTCATTAAATAATGGTAATGTATCATTAGAAAGTATTAAAATCAAAATGTGCGAATGAAATGTTCATTTTCAATAATTTGTTAACACGTATAACTTGAATTTAAATACTAAACAAAAATACTGAATGTTTTGTATAATAATAAAGAATAGATAATTCAATCAAAGGATTTCCCTCTCGTGAGATTATTTTCTAGATTTTAGAATAGAATTGGCGTCAATCTCCAATAATGGAACTAAATGTTTAATTTCTGGAGATTATTTGCATTTATCTTATTGTAATACTATTGAAACTTCTCTTGTTTTCCCATATTTTTTTTTAAGTTTGTATTTTCTAAGCTCAATCGATTCAAATGGCTTTTAATGACTTTATGTATCAAAAACATTTTATTATTCTTTTACCTCAACACTGACAGTGCATCCCATTTTTTAAAAATATTAATAACTAGAAGGTTAAATTCTTTATTTTAGAATCTTAATTAAATATGACATCATTGTAATAAACTTTGAAATAATAAACTTTTTGCCATTTTTTTAAAATCTAGCCTTTTTTTTCTAATAAAGAATTTTACTTTCAAAATAAAAAGCAACAGGAATTTGATAATTGATATCAAAAGAAGATATTAAATTTGTGTATTATAACTGAATAACTCAAAATTGAAATCATATTTTTTTAATAAGCTTTAATTAAAATATGAGACTAGTACAAATTTTGATTTTTTTAAATGTAAACCATAAATATAACAAAATAATTAACAAACAATTTTTTTCAAGCAAATATCTTCTTTAATAATTCCTTTTCCTTTTCATTTAATTTGGCAGGCATCTTAACAATAAATTTTATATAAAGATCCCCTTTAACACTTGGAAGTTAATGAATGGGCATTCCTTCTTATGCAATTTACTTAACCTAAAGAAATTTGTGAATAAAGAATACTTCAAATGGCTAAATAATTTTGTTGCTTTCAACTTCGACATAATGATTATCTAAATGCTTCACTCTTTTCTTAAATCCTAATATAGCTTCTTTTAAGGTAATTTCCATCTCCATATATAAGTCATTACCTTTCCTTTCAAATAAAGGATGTTTAATTTATCTTAAATAAAAGATTACATCTCCTGGAAAATAATCGGGACTTTATTCACTTTCTCCTCTAAAGACAATAGTTTATCCATCAGACATTCCTTTTTCTACTTCAATCTATAATGTCTTTGATGTTTACTAGACTCTATTTCCTCTACAATTAGAACAATTTCCTGAACTTATTTTGCCTCTTCCTCCACATCTATCACATGCAGTTTACATTTAGACTGTGAATCCTATTCCCATATTTACATTTTGCATTCTTTAACCTCTACCATTACAATGCTTGCAAATTTTTAATGTTCCATCTTTTGATCCAGTTCCTTTACACTATTTACATAAGACTTTCTTCTGCAAAGTAAATTCTCTATCAGTACCATTATATAATTCCTCTAAAGTAACTTAGATTTCTGCTTAAGCATTTGGTCCTTTTGGCCTATTCTAATATTATGGATTCGTAAGGCCTTCTTCTCCATAGCTAAAAATTATAAGAAAAGTTATTACAAATCATAAATCATTCTTTTTTCAGGATCTGTAAGAATCTCATAAGCCTTATTTATCTCTTAGAATTTTTTAGTAGCTTATTTGTCTCCAGGATTTTTATCTGGATGGTATGTTACAGAAAGTTTTCTAAAAGCCTTCTTGATATCATTATCACTTGCTTCTGGAGATACTTCTAACAATTTGTAATAGTCTTCAGCCGAAATGATAGTTAGAAGAATGAATAAATACACGTACATATATTTTTAAATGATAATATATTTTTTGGTTTCACTCATAATCATCTTTATCGATTATCTCTTGTAACAACTCTTTCTTCTACAACTGCCTGTTATGCTGGTATCATCATGTAATATTGCATTTGCATAGTTTACATTTACAGTTATCTTTAATAAGCCACTATAAATAAAGAAAAGATAATTAGTATAAGTGTTAATTTTACCTTATTCTTCCGGAGTTCTAAACTCTGGCATAGTTTACTAGGGCGCCATTTCATTATTAGTAATTTAATAATTAGCTAAAGCATTCGGAGGGTTAATCAACAAGGGCCTAGAGTTAAATAATTAAATTACGTTGGTATATTTATTGTACTGGGATCTACACAAGTTTTAGCAAAGTAAGCTCTATTTATTATCGAATTTAAATTACTTTTTAGCTCCTTCTAATAATGTTTCGATTTCTCTTATCGCAATATTAAGTTATTCTTCAGTTCCACTTAAAACAAATGCTTTATGATCAGGTCTAACTTAAAAGTCAGGACTTTATGTAATAGCTACAAAAGCCCCACTTCTTTCACTTATTGCTTTTATAGTGACTCCTTTTTTGCCAATGATTAGTGCTACAAATTAATCATGTACTTAGAATTCTATTTTCTTAGCTCCTGGAGCTGTTCTGACTTTCCTCTAAGTATCAATAATTTCTTAAAGTAAACCCTAACATTTTTTTACACAATCAGGATCACCTACAATAAAAACATTTCTAGTTTGAGACCCAGGAGCAGAATCAGCAGCAACTTATACATTCTTGCATCCAGATTTCTCTTTTAATTATTAAATTGTTTCTCCTTTAACACCAATAACCAATCCGACAAATTCATTTGGAACTGGATAAACATAAGCATCTTTGCTAGGTGGTCCATAAGGAGTAGTCATAGATAAGTCACTTGGATCTACACTTCCTGTTTATGCTATAGGTTGAGCTGTTGTTGGAGCCTATTGTGATTATGCAATTAATTTCATTTAATCTTATCTATATCGTTATACTAATCAATATTTTATTGATTTATTACATTCATCAGCATCAGCTAATAAAATTCTTTCTATTCTATCACATGCATTTGCTGCTTATTATGGGGTTTCCGCTACTACTAATACATGTAAATCTTCATCATCATCAGGCTATGGTGGTTATTCAGGTTTTTATGATCCTCTTCCTCTGACCAATATTTTTGCTCCTGTTTCTTCTTCCAATTTTTTTTGACTCACTCCTTTAGGTCCAATAATTAGACCAATATAATTAAAAGACAAATCAGGAGGAATTTTAATCTTTCTTCTAACTTTTGTTGGGTCATTAAGCATTTTCAATATTGTAGGATTCATACCAGGTACCTTTTAATTACAAATTAATGTTACAAATGTATATTGCATTTATGTTTACATTGTATGAGACTATGGAACGATCAAGGCTTAGGCAGCTAAAATTTTTAATATCTTCTACTTTGTGGTGTTGCAGAAGTTTTTGGATTATTGTACATATCTCTCAAAAAATCATCAGTATTTCCAGTTTTAGGTTGTGATGCTACTCCCCAACCAGTAGATCTACCTATTCCAGTTTCTACCTTCTTCCTATCTCTTTCTTTAGATTTTGATTGTTTTCTCTCTTTAGATCTAGACCTTTATTTCTCCTTTGATTTAGATTTATTCTTTTTTTTTGGGGTCCTTGACCTTGATTATTTTTTCCCTTTTCCCATATATTATTATTTAAAATATTGCTTTAATTATTAACATAAATTTATAAATAGCTATTCAATTAATCATTTATCACAATATATTTTTTTCTTCTAATTATTAGAATTTTAGAACAATTATCTAAATACATTTCATAACTATTACTATAACATAATAAATATTAAAAAATAAAGATTAAATTTTAAGAGTACTACTTTTGAAGATACATAATAATATCACATAGGCTCAATATTTTTTTTGATAAATAAAATGAAAATTATATATAATTAATTAATTAGTACTTTAATCGATATCTTTAAAATTGTAGCCAATAAACACACTAATTTACCTTAAAATTGAAATTCATTAAAATTATCACAGTTTGATTTGAAAAATTCTTAACTATGAAACTTATACAATTTTTACCATTTTTGCTAAATAGTTTCAAATGAATAATACTTCTTTAATCTCTATTTATATATAAAAAAAAATTGTAAATAAAATTAACATTATTATTTGCTTTGATATATTTATTAAGAAATACTGGATATATTTAAAAGGTATAAAATTATATTTCTTAATTTTAACAATAACTTAAAAAAAATTTCATTGAATCACATATGAAAACGCATTTTAGATATATTCAATAGTATTTTATAAGAAAATATGATTATTTTATAAACAATTACAATTATTATACTATTGTGATGTATTTAATATATATTATAATTCTTGGGTTATAAATATTTGAAACCAATGCAAGCTTAAGTAGTTGCTTTTTAACTAGATATCGATCATAACTTAGAGGCAATTACAAGGATGTTCTTAAATATGATGGAGGATCCCTTTTGATAAGTAGAAGAACAAATTAATTTGGAACTACATAATAAACAGGGGTTCTAAATAGAAATGCAATATATTAAGTGAATGGTTCAACAGGATTTACATATTGTGCTTAAGGGCAATCTATAATAATAGAGTTAAGCTAGGTTTATGAATTGAATACATTTATATTTTGGTTATGGGATAGAAGTGTTCGTACTTATGGTTTTGTAGTTTTTGCATGTCATCAAAATGTTGAAACTGTTATTTTAGACTCTGTAGGTTTACTAGTAGGAGTTGTTAGAATTAATTTTCCTGATTAGATGGTGAAATAATTTAAAATTTTCAATCGAAATGGTAATACTAGCAATACTTATTTACATATAATTAAAGCGATGGCGTTCTTTAAACTTTGATTTTATATATCAAAAATATTATTACACATAACATAATTTCTTATCAATGTAATCTTACTTAAATTATCATTATAGTTCAAAACAATAGTTAATTTTATATTAAATTTACACTCTTTAACAGAATAAAAATAGATCAGATATAAAAGATATATATCCTTATGATTTAAGAAATAAGTTATATATTACTTACTAAAAATAAAGAATAAAGTAAAATATATCTATAAAATTTAGCTATAAAATATAATTAGAAATGCTTATGTATTTTAAAAAATTTACAATCAAAAATGTATACTATAAATTTAAATACTACATAATAAATTCAAATAAAGATAGAGTAGATTCGAAATAAATAAGCATTTTACTTTTAATTAAATTCTATAAATTTAAAGAGTATTGAATTATTAGAATATTTATTGATAAACATATATATATATAAACCTATATTTAATTAAAAATGATACTCTTCAATTATATAAAAATATAAATAATGTTAGAATAATTATGTTATTAAATTAAATTTGTTTGGTTTTATTTATAAATAATGCTATAGGGATTTTGTTATGTTTCAATGTATCAGCCTAACTTTACTTTAAACATAAAGATTTAAAAAATAGTATTGCTAATATATTATTTTCAAATATTAACATTAGCATTTCCAATTGATGGATGGAATCTTTGGACTTATAAAGATGGCGCTTTAAGAATCACAAGAAATTTATTAAATATGATATTGATTTTTCCTTATGTCACAGAAATCAAATCAAATACATTAATCTATGTATTTATCCTAATATTCTCCTTATTAAACATTTTCATGTTCATAGTAATATTTTTGATTGCAAAATTTAAGAATAAACTATCCTTTATGTTAACTATTACATATTGGTATTTAGTATTTGTACCTAAATTATTTTTCATCCCTTAATTGTTTGTTTTTATAGGATCTTTGTCCTTTAGTTAAAGAGCTTTGTTGTATTCAAATTTTTAATTTAATTCACTTTTGCCATTATGCGCAATAGGTTTGTTGACACTAATATTTTTTTGTTTTTTTAGTTGCTACTTTATTAGAAGCATTAGATTGCAATAGGATAATGGGTTAATATAAAAGTTTAGTTTATTAACTTTTATTGAATTATGTCTAAGTATTATAATTTGTTGTTTGTATTTTTAAAATAGAAACACATTTACAAATATTGTACAGTTATTAATAATGCATCTTTATTATTCATCTCAATTTATAAATGCATATTATTCAGGAAGCTTTCCTCCTCATTTATCTAAATTCTGTTTAACTATAATAACATCATGTGTAAGCCTTTTAATAGTATTAACAATTAATATATTATCAAATGGTCATCTTATAGCAGAAGAACAGATATTAATAATGTGGTTAATATTTATGACATTTTCTATTTCAATAAGTTCAATAATAAGTGATAGAAAGTAAATTAAATTAATTTTCAAATAATAAAACATATATGAACTATAAGAGTTTGTTTAATATATATATTATTTGATGCCTAATTTTTGCAATAATGAGTTTTAAATTTAGAATCGCTTTGTTTTTTGTATTTTTATTCAAAACCACTAATAAAAATGTATAAAATGCTCAAAAATTAGGTAAAGTAAAAATAAAGTTACTTCTAAATTTTTATTTACAAATATTCTTAATTGTATAATTAAAGAACATCTTTAAATGCTAAAAATAAGTAAGATTGAATATGAATAGTTTGAGATTTATTATGCTGACTTTTTAAATCAAATTAAAAAACAACCACTTTTATCTTTTGTGGAACTAAAAGTTTATTAATTATAAAACTTGTAAGCATCTTTTTATTTTAAAAATACGATTTCATACTTTTTTGAAAATCTACAATAAATTATTCTTGATACAAGAGTAAAGTTTCATTCAAATCATCATAATTTTGAGGAGAATTCTCTTGAAATTAAAGATATTGCAAAAGCCTATTCTATTGAAGAATAAATTTTACCTTAGATAACAGAACTAATCAATTTAAAAATAGGAATTTGGAATGAATAGATAAATGGGTTAGATACAATTTATGAGTTAGAAAAGTTAATAATTAATTATTCAAGTAAAATACTGGTTTGTTAAGATGCTTTGTAATAAAAATTATAAATAAATTTAATGAATTTAAACCAAATTTAAAAAGTTCGTAATGTTATTGAATTAAGAATTATTTCAATATTTCATTTAATCATTTTAAATGATTTTTACAGTTCTATATAATGTGAATAATAAATATCTGAAATTTTGTAAATAGAAAATTCTCTTCCAAATGATGTTATTAGTAATATTGACATTATTTAAGATAATTTGTGTTTGATTATGGTTAGCATGGTAAAAAATAGAGGCTATATAAAAAATACTAAAAAGTAATAAATAGCTAATTACTTTGGATTGGATATAAAAGAAGTAGAAAGTGTAAATCATATTAACATGTTTATTCCTTCATTTATTGCTGATATTCATGAATAATTTCTACAATCTTATTTAGAAACAGCTTAATCTCCTCTATTTAATTAGTCTTAAATTGTATTTAGTAAAAAAAAAAACGAATTTGTATAAGCTTAGTAATTAAAATTAGAAAATAACTTTGATTTTTATGATGATTACGTCGTTACTGGATGTTTATCAAAAGTAAAAGAAACTTCAGAATTTATTTTATTTGATGAGAATGGTAAGATTCTTTCAGTAACATAAGGTTTTTAAACCGATATAATTTAGTAAGCATTTCAAGAAGAATTAAGTGCATAAACAATTAATTAAGCTTATATCTTTCTATTCTTTACTGAAATATTTTTTATTTTGGAATAATAGAAAGATAATATAAATTTATCAGAGTTTCTTTAAGTAGAATTAATGACAACAATTACAATTTTTGAAAATTTATCAAAACTAATTTAATTTTTTATTGATAATAAAATTACAAATAACAGCTCTATAGCTTACTCTTTAAGAAAAAGTATGTAAAAAACAGCAACTATCTCTAATACAAAAACTTATACCACAAAAAAACAATAAAAAGAAAATATATAAACAGGAAGATATTATGTAAATAATAACTTCAAACTTTCTGATGATATCTAATTACTTTGTCCTCGTTTTAGAACTTAAGTTTTAGATTTTATGCAATAATACATTGTATCTATTATTTCTTTATATTATTTTAGAAAGCATAATCTATACAATATATTACTAAAATATCCTTATAATATAGAACTATTGGAAAAAACTCTTCATAAAGATCATATTTTATAATCGAAATTTTAGATTATAGAAAAAAGGGTGTGTATGCATTATCATCTGTTATTTCTAAATAATATGATAGCATTTATAACAATAAGAGTAAAGTTATTTCTTTAAGTAATTAGATGTAAGCAGCGTATTATCTGATATAACCACCAGTGAAAGAATTGTTTAAAAAGATGAATTAAAACCTAATGTATAATTATTGTTTAAATTAGGAAATTGTTGGCAATGCTTTTAATCATTTATTAAGTGATAGAGAATAGCTATTTGGAGTTTTAAATTAATCATTTTAAGAGAGTTAAAGTTTTGGTCCTTTATCTTAGAGAGCAAATTTTATTTCTCCTCGATAACATTAACTTGACGACGAATTAAGAAAATTAGAAATTGAGTTTTAAGATATTAAAGTCAGTTTTAACGGTGGACCTTCAATGCAATAATATATAGGGGAAGAAAAAGAATATGATGAATATAATAATGAATCAAAGTCAAATTAACCTTAAAAGTCAAGCAGTTAAAAAAATTAAGAAAATAGCTATAAAATGTTAAGATTATTAACTAATTACAAAGACAAAGGATTTAAAGAAAGAGATGATCATCAATCATATTCAAGCAAAACATCTGGAACATCTAAAACTCAATATATCTCAATAATAAAAAACTTTTAACATTCTAAAATTATGATCGCAAGTTTAAAAATAATATTAGTTTTAACACTGATTTTGTTTTTTTGTGCTTTAACAACAATTATTGTTAATACCTAAGTAATTAAATCATAAATTATGGAATTAATTGATAGTAGTTATACTTTGAATGCTCCTTTATTATTTAATAGATATTTTTTTTAAAGTTATTCATTATCATGGACTTTATTAATGAATGGTCTAAAAATTGTAAGACACAGTGATTTTTTACTTAATTAAACATTTTGGAGTCTTAAGCATTTAGGCAATGAAACTTTTGAAAATTTGGCCTCCATGTATCCTAAATTTTTAGAGATTGAAAATATGGGATTATTACCAAATATTAGTATATAATTATTAGGCTTACCAAGGAAGACAGTTTCATATACAGAATTTATTAATAACATATAAAATACACTTTAGTATTTTTTTTAAATTAAATATTTTTATAACGGAGCTGAAGATTAAGTTTTAGATATTAATTATGTAAATTCTGTAGTAACACTTCGATACAATTTAAAATATGTTTTTGACATGAATAAGGAATTGATTCAATCATTAGATGTTCTAAGTTAGAATATGATTGGAGATGGATCTACTTAATTATAAAATTTAACAATTGCAGAGATTTGTGTTATTTTTCTAATGCATATTGTTTCATTAATTTTTTGGAGAAAAACAGAGAATCAAAAATAATAAATTTTATTGATAAATGGTAGGCTTCAAGAAAATAATGTTAATGAACTCATTTATAAGCATTTAAATATAAAATCCGTATTACAATAAACTGACTAAAAAAAAAATAACTGGAAAAAATCATAGATTTCTATGATATTCGAGTAAGTACAAAATAACTCAGAGGCTAAGTAGTAATATTTAGAGTAAAGATTTATTTAATACAATAAATAAAAAAATGACTAAAGTAAGAAAAAAGGGTAAGTTGGTATGCTTAATTCAAGAATAAGAAATACTTCCTTTACTATAAAAAAATATATTTTTTATTACACTACTATTTTTTTGATTTTAGCAAGTTTTTTATTGGGAGGATAGTTTTATTAAAGTTCTTTAATGTAAAATCTTGTACCACAATAAAAATTAACTTTGAATTTTGTTAGATTTTCTTCCTATTTTGATACATTAATTACTACAGCATTAGTTATTAAAACCTAGCCCTAAGTTTATCCAGGAATAGTCTCAAATAAAATTTATACACAAACTTAGATGAGTTAATATCGAGACCCATTAAAATAGTTATTTTACATGTTTCTTGATGTCTATGAAGTCTACGATTAAAACTTAACCTAAATATATGAAGGTATTTTGTTTTCATAAGATATTGATGAATCAAAAAAAGAAATACTATTAGGCTTATATGAAGATGATATTTGCCAAATAATTAAGTAATAAATCCCTTTCTGTTAATATGATTCTTATGGAGAATCTAGTTTTATCTAAAAATATTCTTAATTCTCTTTGTAGGATAATAACAGGGATTTTTTATAAAATGGACTAGTAGGAATCACAAGTAGTGTGAGCAATTTCATTAAAACAAATTATGATTATGAAATTGCAAGTGTTAGCTACGTCACTGATTTCAATGAACTTAATAACCTATATAAAACATAAGAATTCAATAATATAATAATAGAGCATTTTAGTTCAACAATAAAAAGTACCGAATAGATATTAGATATTATATTAGAAACAAATGAAATTATACTAAATGACTACTTGAAACTTATTACAATATATTATGGATTAATAGGCAGTGGATTATTAATACTATTCGCGTTTTTTTTTTATCGATTGTTGGATTAAACTGATGATAATTTTATTCATCTAAGATTAGGATTGACTTTAGTTCCTATCGAAGTTATCACAGATCAATATAATATTTAATTAATAAAATAATTAATTTGAAAATTGTATAATATATTAAATAATAATTATGTTATTTTCTTAACTTATTTTGGTTTTTATTATACTTAATCTTTTTGATCCAGCTATGTCATAAAAATTATCAATTAAATTTTAATATGAAATTTTGGTTGAATTTAATTAAATTTTATTCTATTTAATTCATTAACTATACATAATAATTTCCATATTATGGTTTTTTCTAAGGGAGCAAATGCATAATTCTTTACATCTCCTTTATTATTTTTTTAAATATTTCTTAATTTGTCCTTATTTAGATTGAATTTTCAATGGAATATGATCATTCTTAGAAGAAAAGCGTTTAAAAAGTAAGATTTTATTCTAAAATAGTACGCATACATTGAGATGGGGATTTTAAATATAAGAGATTGATTGTAATCTTTTAGAATTATAGAAAAGTTACAAAAAAGGGCAATTTAAAAACACAATAAACCTGACATTCTTTATATTTCATATTTTTTAAATGTCAAAATATTTAAAATTAAAATAAAAAACTTATTTTTATTGAATCTAATATGAACATAAATTTGATTTATATCTACCAAATATTATTTATTAAAATCTTGGTAAAATAAACCCCTAATTAATCATTAAAATGTTGTAGTAGAAAGAAAATTGGTTGATTTTTAATTAAATCTAAAGACATATGGATGAATTAAATTGTTAAATCTAATTACTTTAAGTGCGATATCATAATCCATTTCAATTAGTAATTTAAGAAAGAACCAAACTTCTCAAATAACCAAAATGATGATGATAGTAAGATATTATTGATTATGATAGAAAAAAATTAAATATAATCTAATATTACATATACTTCTACTTATTTCTAAATTTTGTTTTCCATATATTTTATTACTCATATCAATAGTTAAATAAATGATAAGAAAATACTATATTTAATGAAGCTAAACATATTATACCTAAAATAAGGTTAATAATATAATGCATATGCATATATATATATTTATATTGTACAACAGAAATTAATCATTCCTTTTTCTCTTCTGCTCTAAGTTTACCTTTACCATTAGTTAGTCTAACATTAAGTTCAGCTGCTCTTCTAACAAGAGTTGCTCTTTTTCTAGATGAAAGATTGTGTGCTAATTCACCTGCAAAACTTCTATTATTTGTTAGCAATAATTCAAGATCTTTTTCATTGGTAATTAACAATTTTCTGAAACCAGCTTAATCTAAGTATCTAAAAAGTCATTTGATTTCACAATACCTTGTCTTTTTATCACCTCTATAACCAGCTTTTGGCAT